>CM076575.1:2004066498-2004480699 GCA_034641835.2 Pinus albicaulis | reverse complement strand
CTGTTACACAGTTTTTTGCCGCATTCCCTATTCCATATCTAAAGTGTCTTATTTTGTGTCACTCATGCCACAAATGTCACAAAGTGATAAAATATATGAAAACATGTTCACCAAGAATAAAATTCTCAAAACATCCTTGAAGAAATGGAGAATCAGTGCATTACGACAATTCAGGAGAAAGATTGTAAAAAAAACCTAATTTGCACCCCATCGCGGGTCTCCCCTATTTTCCCTCACGCTTTTCACCCTGTGTGTAACTAGTAAACAACTTTGGTCCTCTTCAGGAAGGTTCTCCAAAAATGGAGAAAAATTTGCTTCCTCTAGAAGTCTCGAGAACGAAAGTCTAGTATCAATTAGTTGGATATTGAGTCGAGTTCTCCCATTTTGTGTACTTGATCCTACCTTTAAGGATTTTCCCCTTGAGATATGGACCTTCCTCCTTATTTTGTGGATCCTTAACCTCTCTAGCCTCCCTATAAATTAATATCATGCCTTCCCCAAATGGCTGGTATTTTCTAGTTTCCTTTCTAGTGCTTGAATCTGCTTAAATGCTATCAAAATTATAAGGACAAGGAGTTCTTAATGTCTTTGGCTTGGACTTGGAATCTTGTCCTGAATGAAACTTCAAACATCAAGGCAAAAATTTTATGCTTCCCCCTTTTATTAATTAATAATACAAAGCATGTTTTACTTTCCATAAGCTTGTTTATGATCACTTTCTTAGTATGATGCTCCTTGATCTGTCATATGGTCTACATTAGAATGAAATATACTATGTTTATTTTTTTTTCATCATTTGATCTTTCTTACAGGTATTCGTATGTGAAGGAATAGTGAGGATCGATATTGGAAGTAAGGAGATCAGGATCAATATCAACAAGCAACTGCATAGGAGCCTGGTAGGCCATCTTCCTCTCTCATATAATTCTTATTTAAACTAGGAAAGTTTTATTTATTTTTCCATGTTTTTTATTAGACCCACTCATTGGTCTAGAGGGATTACTTATATCCATAGAAGGGATTTCCTAGCTAACAAAATGGTGGCTCCACTAGGGAACTTGTTAGTCATCAGTAATTTTTGCCTTCGAATATGACTAAATGCTTATCCTAGATTTCAAGAAACAAAGTTCATGAACATTGTGAGTTCTATAAATCTCATTACCTTCAAGATCCTTAGGATAAATATTTCACTATTTCATCATCCCCTCATGTCAAGCTCTGCTTACCAATCCTAGAAGACCCATGAGGGGCTCATGTCACTCATTTTTTCTATGTTTGGCCACCTTTGGCCTCAATTCCCTATTTTGTTTTGCCTAACCCCTCCACTGCTACCAAGGGACACCAATAAATCAACTCTCTTGTGTTTCCCAAATGCCTCAAGCTTTGATGGTCTCAAAACTGTCTCTATAGGCTCTTTATATAAATCAAGTGCATTGGATTTTGGGTCTTCAAAACATCAGTTTGTACAAAACTTTGTTTTACACCTAAGGATCCCAAATCAAGTTTTCAAGAAAAGGACAAATCCAAAGAGCTTTTCCACTAGGTCACCTAGGGTTTCATAGGTCATAGGGTTGAGTTGGTGTTCTAAAAATACTTGCTTTTCCTATATAATGGAATGCATTAAAAAAAGAAGAAGGACAAGTAACTTTGTCCAAAACTGATCAAAAAGCCATTCAAGAAAGGCTTCCTTGGCCAAAACACAAATCTGGCAGGGGGATAACTGCCCCTTGCTCACATTTCTGCAAAAGAATCAAATAGTCGTCAACCTAGCAAAAGGTAAGGTAATGGGGAAAATCATCACAAGAAGACCAACAACAACAATGAGAAAGCATCAATCATATCTTTGAAGAGAATCAGGGTTTGTGACTGCTTTGGCCAAGCAAGGAATCCGTACTAGGATTACAAGGGAAAATGTCACATCAACTCCTTCAACTGCACATTGAAGGTCTTTAGAAATATTAAATGATGTTTGAAAGGTTTTTGAGAACTTAGAAGACAACACTATTTACTTTTTTTTAACAGCCCTAAAACCTAGGAGTTTGGGAAGATGTACAAAAAATGGTCAAATGATGACAAAGGGCCTCCTTCATGACAACAGATGGCATTTCAGGGGGTATTCAAGCTGCCTTCTAGGGTTTTTCAAAGCACCAATACTCCACTACATCAAAGGAATAAATATGACAAAGAGTATCACTCCAAGGTTTTAAATTTTCAAAGTGTAGCCAGAGGTCTTAATAAAGGATCAAAAGAAGGAAAAGCATGAGGTAAAAATTCTTAAAGAGGTGATTATGATAAGCATGGGTTCACTATTGAAGAAGAAAGGTGTTAACCTCCAAAAAGACAATGATCTAAGGTAGAATTTGTGTAGGCACCTGCAAAAACAGAAGTGGCCAAGGGGAAGACACAAAATGGTTTAAATTTCTCACCTCCCCCGACCAGAGATATATCATTGTCAAACTAGTCTAAGGAAAAAATATATCACGGGTTTAAAGTAGAGTATTAAAACCTCCAACGAGGGTCTCCTTATCAAAAGTATATTCTGCAAGAGATAGATTAGCCATGAATGACACTTCTGCAGAATTGTTAAGGATGGCTACCTAGAGGAAGATTGGGAAGGAAAAATAAACATAATTTTTCTCACCATGATGGCACACATGAAGACTAAAGGGGATGTTGATGACTTGCTACTAGTGTTTTCACACTAAAAAATATCCACTGATTCACAATAAAAAACATGACAGGATGAAAGTTAGAGGAAGGGAAAATTTCTTCTTTTAGTCTATCAACTAAGCAATCAAAAGGCCTAAAGGATGCAGGGCTGAAAACTCCAAGGTGAAAATGCCACAATGGTCACAAGATTTTCGTTTACAAGTTTTGAAGTTCATGGAAAGGAAAAAGTGAGGAAATACCTTCAAAGAATAATAATTTCATTTTCTGCCTATTTTCATCAAAACTTTATCAAAATGACCTTTTATTTCCGAAGAAAAGGCTCATGTTTACACATGTGGGTTAAGAGCACAGTTTGATCTTGTTTGAAAAGCTTGTTAATTTAAAGAGAACATCAATATGCTCCAGGAAGGCAAGAAACCATATTTTAGAACTTTGCCACCTATAGGACAAACAAACAAAAATACAGTGAAAAAGTGAAGATAAATAAACATTAGGAAAGTGGGTTTTGGCATGAAATTATTATTTTCAAGAAGGGTATAAAAGCCTCATTTCCCTCTTCCCTCAACTCATTTGTGTCTTTTAAAAATAAAGGAGAGTCGTTGAAGAAGTTTTTAAGGTTTTCTGCAACTGTGGTTGGGATGTTTCGGGTGCTACGCACTGAACGAGACACTATGCACCGAGCCATCAGCATTGTGCACAGAGGAGGCAACCACAGTCTTAAAATACGTTGCGTTGTGCACCAGAAGGTAGGCGCTATGCACTGGTGAAGGCACTGTGCACAGGCCCAGGGTCGGCCCGATTCACCCGAAAACTCTCCGGCGCTGCGCATAGACCAGTCAAACAGCTGAACCTGACCTGACGCTATGCACAAGAGGGATTGACAGGAATGGTTTGTCAGGTGGCACTATGCACAGACAAATGTTGGTCAAATTTGCTAAAAAATGTGCCAAAATCAATTTTTTTGCCTCCAAGCTCCTGCAAAGGGTTAAAAAAGGTTGGTGGCCCCTCTTCTCACCCTCCCAAGTTTTTCTTTTACATGCATAGTCAAAGAAGAAGTTAAAAAAAAAAACCTAAATTGGTTAAAACCCTAACCTTCATGCCAATCAAGCCTTTGACCCTCTAGGGCAAGCAAATATCAAGTGAAAAGTTGTCATAGGTATAAATACACTCAGTGCCAGCAAGCCCACTTCTAAACTCTGAAAACACTCCTTGATTACTTAATCTTGCCCTCATTTGCTAAATATTTCCCTCACATCACTCATTTGCCCTACCTAGACCTAAAGGCTCTCACCAAGCTAAAAATCATTTTGTTCTAGACCAGTCACCATGTTTGAGGAAGAGATCAGTACCAACAGTGATGAAGGCCAAAGGCCTATCAAGACAAAACACAAAGGAGGAAGGGATAACAAGTTTGAGCCTTTAGATACCATTCAAATCACTTCTTCTCCCATGATCCTTGCATGTTTTCAAGATGTTGGATGCTATAAGTTTTGTGAGAAGGTTAAGCAGGTCCAAAACCACTCAGAGTTGACTAGGTTGTTTATTCTCAGCTTACAAAACCATCAGGTCAACCTAGCAGGAGTAAAATTTGAATTATCATCCGAATCCATTTCTAAAGCCACAAGAATACCAGATATTGGTGATAGATGATTTAAAAATAATAAATTGGACTTAAGCTACTATGAGCCCTTCCTCAAGCCTAGTTGTCAACAAGGTCATAAGGTTGTTTTCCCCTTCTCCCACATGCTAGAGAGATATGCCGTACTGATGAGGAAGATTATCAAGTACTTCACTTGTGAGGGGAGGTACTCCAGGTCTAATCATATCACATAAGGCTACTAATGCACTTCACCGGGATTAAATTTCTAAACCTACCATACTATCTCTACCGAAGCATAGAAAAAATGGCTTCAGTGGTCGAGAAAAGGAGTTATGCCCACCAAATGCAGACCCTTTTTCACCACTCCTTGGTTAAGATGATTGTTTTAGACCAGTTGGAGCAGCAGGGAATCCCTTGGGAATTTTTCATCTCAGATGATATGTTTGCAAATCCCCAAGCCTTCATTCAACAAAATTTTCCTTCCACTTCACACCCACTCATACCTCCACTCCTCCATATCCTCCACAAGGAAGCTTACCTCTTTCTTCTTCCCCCGATACGTCAAATGAAGATAATGATAGTGTTAATGATGAACAAGGAGGTGGAAGTAATAATGAGTAACAAACAAATGACAGTGGAAATGAAGAAGACAATGAGGCATATGCAGAATTGAATGGGGAACAAGGAGGTGACAGCAGCAATGAAGAACAAGAAGATAGTGATGAAAGTGATGAAAATAGTGGGGCAGAGGCAAAGTTTAATGAAGAAAAATATGACAACAGCGCTGAAGAAGAAGATGATGGAAGTAGCCATGAAAAACAAGCAAATGATAGTGGAGAAGAGGAAAATAGTGAGAACTATGAGGGAGACAGTGATAGTGATGATACAAATAAATCTCTCCCAAGTATAGAAAAAGATATTTATGATGAACAATATGAAGACACCGAGGATAATGAAGGGAATGATGAAGATGACAATCAGCAAGAAAGTGCATAGAACAGCCAAGAGAAGAATGTACATGAGCATGACAGTGAGCACAATGATAGTGCAAAGAGTGCTGAAATGAATGAAGATGATGAATATGACAAAACAGAAGGTGAGGATGAGGAAATATAAGATAAAAAACAAGGAGATGATGAAGCTGAAACAAAGTTTTAAGGGGTTGGAAATCACCAAAGAAATAGCACTAATAAGATAGTCAATGAAGAGCAAGGCAGCCAAGGAAATAGTCATGATAGTCATGACATTTGTCATGACTGTCATGACACTAATCAGTCTCTAAATGACAAATAAAATCAAAGTGAGAGTGTAGGGAATGGTAAAGAAGAAGACATTAATGAAGGACAGAGTCAAAGTGAGACAAGTGAAGAAGGTAATGATCAATTTGAAGGCTAATGTGGCAGTATAGAAGACAGTGAAGAAAATGAAGATGATAGTTGTTAGTCATCAGTATTTTTGATTTGTTGGTGATGAATAAATCCATAGCTGAGTTCTCTAGAAGCTGATCTCCATATGTCAATTTGTCATCTAGAAAACCCTCATAAAACATTTTTTCGCCCTCCTGTTTTTCAGTCCGCCCATGTCAAGGTTAAACCTCATTATCACTATCCTATCTAGCTTTAGCCCTACTAGTCTGCCCATCAGCTCTAAAAGGACAATCCAAGTCTATTTCAAAAGCCTCCCTTAAGCTAGGAAGTGGCGCTTTAAGGCATTTTTACCCTTGGCAACCATCAAAAGGCCAAAAACCTCCATCTGCTACAAACCAATCATGACAGACCTCCCACTCTACAAATGAAATTGATAACAGCCCTAAGTCGCGCCACTTACACACCCCTAAGTCTCAGCAGTGCATAGACCACAGTCTCAAGCTGATTTCAGGTGTTTTACAGTGTTTTATGAATTTTACAAAGACAGGAAACATGTCATCATCTCAGGAGAAAATTCTTGAATCCACATTTAGAAGAACAACTGCTTCTCAATGTAAACATGAGCATGAGATACATCTGCAGGGTAAGGAGTTACTCATCAAACTCTTACAGCTTCATTCAGCCTGATAGCACAGTAAAAAAAAGACAACACTGTCAAACAAACTTGTTATTTGTCATGGCCAAAAACCTCCTTCATCTATAAGCAGAGGGTTAAGGCGCCTCCTTCATCTACAAGCAGAGGGCGATGGCTAATATTGATTTGAAGAAATTACAAAACCGACTATAAGCACAGGTTTGTTTTTACTAGACAATGAAATAGTGACTCAAGGTTTCTGAGGGAAAGTGATGATCAAAACAGGGCTAGGATCTGAAATGTGCAAGACAAAAGAAAGAAAATTTTTTTAGGTCTTGTGGCCTAAGAAAGAGGATCATTTGAAGTTTCAGGCATCATCAGTATGGCGCAACAAAAAGAGACTCCATTGATCAAAGCTATCATAACAAAATATCTCTGCAGGGGTGTTAATATGAATGGCTCAAATTAGTGTTGAGCAAGAAGACACTTCAATAAAAAGGACCACTGTGTGCTCTTATGTTTCTGTTGGGCTGTGGGATAAAGTCTATGGTTTCCAGATAAACATAAAGAAAAGGTAGGGAAGTAGTGCACAGCCCCAGACATGAGACATCTTGATATCATTCAAAGCGCCAGTGCAAGTTCAGGTGTTGCGATCTACACTCCACCACAAAGACAAATGTATCCTTCAGATGTAGTAGGGTTGGTCATTTCAGAGCTCCATTGAAAAGAAAATGACTGATAAAAGCCTTGGTACCTATGAAATATTCCAGCAGTCATTCTACACCTCATATGTTTGTCTACTCAACACAAAGGTATAAAAAGGTTATGATCTGAGTTTTAAACCCTTGGGGAGGCATGTCAGTAATGAAAGTAACTCCAATCATAGATAGGTGTCTTTTTAAAACTGTTTATCATAGCTGGCAAAGGCAATCTGGGCTTTTATTATCAAGAGACATCATCACTGAAATGATTGTTCATAATATGCAAAAGAGATGTTGTAACATACTGTTAGTTCTTTTGGAAAACTTGAGAAAAATACAGATTTTCATTAGTTAAAATATCAAGAGGCACCATATTGGTATGTTTGAGCAGAGAAAAATGTGTTGGAAGCAACACCCTCCTTGATCAAAAGACCATGACAAAGTCCAAATGAATGCAGCAAATTTTGGACACCTACAGTTGGAAAAGGTTGATGAAGCGCTTGGAGGCAGAGTCTGTCAAACCAAGTTAAAAAAGAAAAGGGTCCTACAAGTAAGTTTACAAGTTCATCAAGTACAAGAGTACTTTGGCATAGTTCTTCAGGTTCTGGAAATCATCAAAGGAAAAATCCACATGCCACTGTCACTAGGAAAGCAGATTCCTTATGAAAACAAGTCAAAAGCACTCTGTTGTTACATTTTGAATAAAGGAAAGGCTTTTATAAGAAAATGCACTTCTTTCTAGACAGAAAATAGTGAAAGCTCAAGCAAATATATCTAAGTATCACCCACAGCCAGAAAGGGCATCAGTTGGAGAAATGCACCTACAAGCACAAAATGTATTTGATCTAGTTTTTCTTTCTAGCAAACAGATATGGGTATATAAAGCAAAAAATGCCAAATCAATCTTGAAGAGCTAGATCGCCTCTTTACAAATGGTAAAGGGTGGTCCAAAATCATTGGTGTTATTTAGGTAGGGCTTCTATGATTGACAATGTTACCATAGGAACAACAGTGGCAGAAGTCACTTTCAAATATGTCAAATACAATGGATATAGCGGCCCTTGGACAAAATCACAACCCTTACCACTGTTCAAATAAAAACAAAGACTTTTTACGAACAGTTTCAAAGTGTGGGCCCTTCACCACACGTTCAGGCTCGTTCTGTTTTCATTATGGATAGACAAGACCTTGGCTTAAAAGAAAAGTTTTCTAAACCCTCTCAAAGACTAAACGAAGGGTTTTCATTTTATTTACATTTCAAAGGATCAAGGATCATTGCAAACTCATTATGCCAACATCAACGCCCGAGCAAAGCATCCCTCTGAAGTTCACGAGGCCAGAGAGGGAGATTTCAAACTAGGTTTCGGGGTTTTGAAGTAGTTTTAACCGCGTGGTGCACTTGTACATGCACGCGGCATGCTCAGGAATAGAATTTACATAGGTTATAATGGTGGCGCGACGTGCCTGTGCACCCGGGTCCTGTCGGCCCGACAGGTGACCCGACACGTTACTATGTGTGGCGCTCTCCACTGTAAAAGTGTCGCACACGTTTAAATGATCAACACGCCTTCAAGTAGCTTTCAAAGCCACTCCATCTCTCCAATAAAGCCTACCACCATTTGTAAAGGTATTCCACGTGCCTTTTTTCCCTTTGCAAAAATTTTGAGTGGAGAAAAGAGATAAAAATCACGATGTAAGGTCACAGTTTCGAGCTCTGTGTTTTTATTTTAAAAACAGGATTTGCTATGGTCATTTTGGCTAGAGATGAAATAGAAAAATGATGGGGTATATTAATATTTGAAAATCTATAAATTTCCCTCTAAAGGAATGTTGAAAGACAGAGGCATTGTTTTAAAAGAATAGACTCAATACTTGAAAGTTGAAGCAGTAGCCTTAATTTCAGCCATGGAATTCATTCATAGGTCACCTATTCATTGGTCAAAGTTCTCTTCAGGGTGTTGAAAAGACAAAACAATGTCTTGACCTTCCAGTTCATAAAACATAGCAGTGAGTAAAGTGCCATTGGCAGTTCAAGATACTGTCAAACTGATATGAGGGACATTGGAGGATAAAAAAGGCAGTTTTTGTTTGAAGGGAGGTTTTATGATTGAAAGCTACAGGCCTCTTTTACCACATCATAGAAAACAAAACAAGCCCTGTTAACCTCTCTTATAAATAATGACTTTGACTGAGGTTATATGATTCGAATAAGTGAAAAATATGAAAGATTTAAATAAGGCAGATTGTTGAGTTTGACTTAGTTTATATATCATCATATATCTTTTGAGCGGCATATAAGGGTTAAGGTTTGATCAAAGGGGAGCTTATCCACATTTAAACTGCTACATCACCATATATGAAAAACAGTGCTTTGTTGTGTGAATATCCATTATTTAAAGCTGTGCTAGAGTGTTTGATATGATGATAAAGGTGCCTACAAGGAAAAGAGAATATGTTGAACAAAAAAACTGTGTGTGTTCACCTTCCTAATCAAAGAACCAAGATATCCTATATCTTCACAACATAAAAAAGCAGGTTACCCCTAACACACACAGAGAAAGACAGTTGCACTGTGTACACTTTAAATGCCTTTTGTTCTTCGAGCTCACTGCCAAGTTGATTTTCAGAGGATACAAAGATATTTTCTAGAGGGACAGGGTTTCCATATTAAATAGGAGCTTTGATTGTGTGAAAGGATAGACTCCTATAGCCTTTGTTGAAACTTTTGGAACATTTTTAAAATCTCTGTCGCCTTTGTTCCATAACTGTGAAATTGACTGTATGACTACACTAAAGGATGATTGCATATGATATGAGTTTTGTTGAGTGATTGGCATACTAGGCAAGGGAAAAATTCTGAAGATTGGAAAATTCACCATTGGTCAAAGATACAAAATAGGTTGTTGAGCTCCAAACATCATAGAGCAAGGCGATTTTGACACTATAAACAGTAATTTCACCTAATAGCCTGTCTTCATTTCACTATATTGTTTCTTATTAAAAATTCTGCTGGCTGAGATACATATTAAAGGTGAGGAGGCCACTCTCTAAGGAGCAGGGGCTTTACTGTGAGGGAATATTTTGAAGTTATTCAAAGACATTGTTTCTCTATCAAAATATTGAATTGACAGGGTTTAGTTTAAAGAAGGCAGTTTAAAGGCAGTGAAGCTGTTTGGTTCTTCAATAGCATATTTAGCCCAAAATGTCGCCCAGGCAAGACAGCAGAAGTGGTTTACATAAAAGATACGAGCCAATCACTACAGAGGAGGTCAATCTGCATCCATCCATCCTCTTCAATTTTCATGAGGTAGGTTGTTTAGATTTCTGCCAGAAAGTACAGGAGGTGAAAAGTTTCTCGCCCTTGACACACCTATGTGCCCTGAGGTTCCAAAGCAAGCATTTCTAGGTAGCAGACCTTGATTTCAAGTTTTCCCTGAGGTCAGTGTCTAAAGCCACCAAAATTCCATATCATGGTGAGAAATGGTTCAAACAGACCCATCTAGACTTGGATGACTATAAGCCTTTCATCAAGCCCGAGCACAGAGATACATGCACTGCTATTTTTCCTTTCTCTTATCTTCTTGCCAGCTATTCTCCTCTAATGAAGGTCATAATGAAGTATTTTACTTGTGAAGGGAGATTTACTCGAGTTTATGCCTATCATGTCCGACTATTAATGCATTTCACTAGAACTAGGCAGCCCAATCTCCCTTACTTTTTATGCAAAAGCATTGAGAAGATGGCATCCTTAGTCCAGAAGAAGACTCCATCTCTGCAAATAGCTTCCCTTTTTCATCATTCTCTGATCAAAATTATCATTCTACGTCAGTTGGAGAAGAAAGGGGTTTCTTGGGATGTTTTTATCAGTCACCCAGATTTCTCCACTGTTCCTCCTGTCCATATATCTCCCACCCAGCCTATTCATCGCCCTGTACCTTTATCTAGTAGGCCTACTCCTAGAAGGCTCGAGATTACCATAGAACAGTCAGGACAGCAAGAAGAGAAAGGGCATGAGCAAGAAGAAAGGTATGAAGAGCAGCAAACTAAAGATGAAGAACAACAGCAGGAAAGTGGTGAAGGTCAGCAGCAGGAGCAAGAAGAAGAGAGTGTTGAATAGCAGCATCTCATTGAAAATGAACAGCAGGGACAAGAGGGAGAGAAACAACTTGATATTGAAGGTCATGAACAGCAGTTTGGGAAGAAATTTGAGCAGCAGCTTGAGCCACAAAATGAACAAGAAATCCAAGCACAACAGCAGCATGATGTTGATGATCAAGGGCAACAAGAATTTGAGATAGATCACCATCATGACATTGAAGAGCAGAAGCAACCTAAAGAATACACACAGAAACCTCAAGGAGAGCAGTAGTTTCAAGAAGATGACAAGGGCAAAGCAATTGTGCCTCCTTCTCCTAAAAAGACAAAGCCCAGCACAGCAAGAAAGAAAGGGCCTAAGGCTACCACTCCAAAAGTGAAAAGAGTTGTCCCTAGCAAAAGAAAATCGCCAAAGAGGTCTCCCACTAGCATGCCAAGAAAGAAGAGTGCAAGGTTAGCTTTCAAGGGCAAAGGGAAAGGAAAAATAGGAGAAATTCAAGAACATGGAGGTGCATTGGCTGTCATTCCAATCCAAAGTGATGACAGTGATAATGAAGCCCGCATTCTTGAAAACCTTCTAATTCATCGAGAGGGTCAAATTGAAGCATTGGAGAATGACCTTCATCGGGCAAAGACCTTCAATCATTTCTTGGAGATCCAAAATAAACAAATTAGTGTCCATATGGCTGTCCATGAGGCACGGGCAATCAAATACAAGAATGAGGCTGCTAAAGCACAAGTAATGATAGAGGAGCTCATCGGTGAGTTTGATGAAGATGAAGAAGAAGACTAGCCTAGGCGAAAGAGGCCTAGAACCATAGGGCTTAAAAGAGCCCTGGAGAAGCAAAAGGAAGAAGAACAAGCCCATCTTCAATCCTTTCCCCTCACTGCAGTACTTGAGCAAGAAATTGAAAGTAATAAGGAGGCATGGCTTGAAAGAGCCAATAAACACTTGGAGATGAAGCTTGAAAAGGCAAACAGAGACCTGGAGCTACAAAGGAAGATGACACAGCACTATCAAAAGTTGAATCAGTTTGCCCGACGCAAGCTAAAGGCCACCTAAGAGAAACTGAAGGAAGAAAAGGGGAAACGCCCGGCACGGAAAGAGAAGAAAGTAATATCAGCGCTTGCAATTTTGGCTTCAGATTCTGAGCATGTTGCAAAGAACCCTTGAGGGCCATGCATACCAATTTTGGGCCCATTTTGACAAATTTTGGGTTTTTGGTATTTTTGATTTTTTGATCGAAAACTCATAAATTCGCCATTTCATTTTTAGGATTCATCAAGGGAGGATAATGGTACCATCAGATGCCATAATTTCATGAGCATGTCCTCAGAAATTTTCAGAGCATTTGCCCCTTCAAAACAGTGAAAAAGGCTCGCATTTTGCACACTCTGCCCGGTCTATCAGCAAACTATTATTTTCTGGATTTTTACACACAGGTGCATATTTGGAGGACTTCTGGGCATTGGATTGAAGAAATTTCAGTTGCGCCGGAAAGTAGACACTTAGATATTTCCAACGAGCTATCATGAGCCTCGTTTCAACATCAGGAAGGCTGCCAAATGTTTCCGGCAAGTCAGGGGACCTTTTGTTGATGAAAATTTAAAGTATTTTTGTAATTTTTAAACCTCTAAAATCTTTTTTTTCCAAATGTGCGTTTAGCTATTTTTGCACATGAAAAACTATGCAAAGTCAATTAAATTCCCTTTTTTAGAATTTTTTAGATATTTTATGAGATATTTTTGTGCCTTGGGCTTTGCAAAGCCTCAAGGACAAGTTTAGATATTTTGATTAGGCCAATGAGGATGGAAGTTGAACCATGAGGTTTTCCTCACTTGAACCTATTTATTCCACAAGCTCTCATTGTAAACAAGGCTGAACTTGAGAAGAGAAGCAATATATGGTCATATGAGCTTTGGAGAAAATACTTGTGTTATGCTTTTGGATTGCCCCTTGGATGTTCTTGGATGAATGATGAAGGATTGTTGATGGATTCCATGACTTGGTAGAATGGTATAGTGTCTCTTGCTTTGTTGTTGTCTTCTAGTTTTCATTCATGAATACATTTTTCTTGCTTTCTATAGATCAGTAGAGAAAAAATTTGAGATATGCCCATGGAGGCACCTCAAATTTTCTGAATCTTCATAGCTTTTATGTTTTCTTCCTCCTTAGTTGCATTAAAGAATTCTTAACTGCTCTTTAACAACTTGAGGATATTGTTGCTAGTTTTATTCATAGTTATATGCATGTTAAGTAGGATGTATGGCATGCCCTGCTTACCTATGACTGTCCATAGTCCCATCCATGAAACTATCTCTTTGACTGATTAGATTATCATCTTTTTGAACCAAGGAGGCCTAGTTCCAATCTAGCCCTTTTCCTAAAACTATGCGAATCTTGTTATTAAAAGTGCCCAATAACTTGAAATACTGTGTTTAGGCATTCCGGCACAGTGTTTTGAGTTGTTAGTCTGTTTTATGTGTTTTCCCCAAAGTCTGATAGCCATTTCCCAAAGTTAGAGGGTCTTATACTTCTATGCATGGCTTGAATGTTTGTTTCTATGTATTGATTAGTTTATAGTTACATTTTGCATGATTAATGGTTTTTCCCTACCATGTTTATGTTATCTATTGAACCAATGATGCTTGAAACTCTTTGTTGTTCACAAACTTGATGTCCATTTACTCCATTTTGCCCAAAGATCCTTTCTACCTTGAATAAAATCGGCCCTTCAACAGCCTTGCATCTTCATCTAATAGCTTTCTTGACCCCATAGCCCAGTTAATCTACATCTTGTTATCTATTTTATATCTTTGATTAGTTTCATCCCTCACAACTTAAAAAACCAAAAAATCAAAAACTTACTTCATAACTAGCCTAAAATCAGAACACAATAAACAAACACACAGATATCCCTTACGCATATAGAGAGAGCCCTCTCTGAGTCTAGGAAGGCTAGGTCCTCGGGCTCCAAAGCTTGGTTTGATGTTACACTGTCATTTGGCTTGCCAATCAGCCAAATCACGGGAACCTAACATAATGGCGATCACGGTGGGACTTTTCTGAGTTTATTTTAATCTGAATATCTTGCAAGACTCATGGAAAGCCCCTTTTTGAACTAAGCATACCTACCATTGAGCCACCTCATCGCCAACCTAACATAATGGCGATCACGGTGGGACTCTGAGTAATAAACAAACTTAGTTTCCCTAATCTTTAGAGACCTTTAAGAATACTATCTGATTGACTTATCCCACTGCTCACTAACATAGTGACACTCACAGTAGGACCTTCCGAGTTAGTGACAATCTAAGTACACCTTAGTAACTCCTGAAGTCTCAATCAAGCTTAGTAAACTTAGGTATTGTCTGAAGAGTAGAAAATAGCTCCTTCACCATCTTAGCAAAATGTTGATTCAGTTATAGGAAACTCTTCCAAACCTCAGGACTACACATAAAACTCAAAAAAAACACAAAAACACTCCCTTAGATTGGTTTTCTGTCAGTATTGGTGGTGGACCATAAACACATATCTCAAAAACAACCAAGTTCCACCTGGCGACTCCACTAGCCTCCAGTAGGCCTTACTATTTTACCGAACTCTAGGTTACTATCTGATAGACCTATCCCATCGCTCACTAACATAGCGGGAGATGGTGGGACACTGAGTACATGACAGTCTAGCAAACTCTTATAGAATCTTTGGTCCTCTAGATACTTAAACAAGCAAGAAGTCCATAAGATCATTTAGAGTAAACTATTTTTGTTATCACCACCCTAGCGAAGTGTTGAAACAAATTTAGAATACTTTAAACCATAGATTGCACATAAAACTCAGAAAATCCAAAACATTTCTAGATTAGTTACCGGTGGTGGACCATAGCTATCTTCACAAAAACAACCCAGTTCCACCTGGCGACTCCACTAATCCATCCCTTTTATTTTGACCATCCTTCACCTTAGTAGAAATTTAGAGAGACCACTCATCCAAAACATTTGTCAATACCATCCTCTCTAAATTCTAAACCCGAAATCTGGCTCCACGAAGAATCAACACCAGATCTCATCCAGACCCAAATCCCCCTATCATAGTAGATGACCCAGAGAAGATTCTGTGGCAAGCTTTCGAAAATTACCATCTAGCTACTGGTAGATCCATCCGTAAAACAAGATCAGTACCTAAACATCTCACTATCCTACCAGATTCACCTTTTGAATTAGAGTCATCAAAAACTATTTTTAGAAGCAAGTCACATAGTAAGATAAACTTTGACGATCTTGAACCCCTAGACCCACCTCAGAGTCCTAGTAGAGAAGCCTCACTTTCCACACCCCCCGACTTTCAGCTTCTCCATCACTTTGGCTCATACCATCCCAGATCTGCTCAAAACCAGATCACTAGTCCAAGTTCATTCGCCACACCTGTCCAAACCACCACTGTTCAAACCACCTCATCTCATCCCAATAGTCCTCATATTTTACATCATCCATTAGCTCCTGTCATGGCAGCCTGGTACGCACCTTTGGTGTTGCGACTATCTTTGGCTCCTCTCCCAAATAAATATCAAGACAAAATACCACACTTTACCGGAGAAGACACCACCACACCCCAACAACATATAAGTACGAATAGTGATGCTTATGAATACCTGGAGGTACAATATGAGACCGTCAGAATGAGAATATTCGCCCAAAGCCTGTGTGGTGAACCCAAAACATGGTTCAAAATCTTGACTCCAAACAACATCCACAATATCCTAGAACCACATCAAGTCTTCAGAAATAGGTGGGAAATCCGAAGGAACCCTATTCAAATCCTGTCATAATATAACAACCTAAAATGGGAAAATGGGGAAAGTGTCCAGGCTTACTGCAGTAGGTTCAACAGTGTGTATAACTCCCTCCCACCTCATTTCAAACCCCCACTTGGTTTAGCCTTGGCAAAATTTCCCAAGGGTTTTGATCCGGACATGACATATCATCTAAGAGACAAAGATCCCCCTACCTTAGAAGAAATGCAACAAATAGCAATAAAAGAAGATGCCAACTTAGCAGAAAAAAGGGCTAGGACTAGATCAGAAAGAAAGTTCACATATGAATACGAGGTCTCCACTTCATCACCTTCCCTAGATCCTAGAATAGATGATTTAGTCAAAACCATGGCCCAAATGTGGGAAAGGATAAATGAAAAAGCTCCTGTTAGGGACAACCAAGCAAACCCTCCAAACAGAAACCAGAACCAAAACTTTAGGAGGGAGCAGCCCCAAAACAGACCAAGGGAAAATGACCAACAAATTAGGCCACCATTCAATGAAAATTACGTGGAAGAAGAGGATAAGGATACCGAACCCATTGATGAAAATCATTGGAATCTCATAGGTTCTGATAACGAGAGTGAGGTTTACCTCACAGCAGAAGAGCAAGAGTTATGCTCTCCGGGTTAGGACGAAACCAACTATGAAGATCTCGAGGATCCCATCATAGACTTTCAAAATACCATTATAGAAGCTCACAGGCAGTATAACCTTAGAATTAGAAAAAAACAAGACCACTCCAAAAAGGGTAATCCTGAAATTACTAAAACCTCTGATGCCATCCCTAAAAAGGCTATGGATAGCAACACAATCATGACCAAGAAAATTGACCAAAACAAAGATAAAGCTATTCAAACAAGTCTCGGCTCAAATAATCCCAGTACTTCTACAAAAATCCCTGAGATGGATGTGTCAAACCAAATCCCGAACCAAAGTCAGCAAATTAAGAGCATAGAAAAAGTCATGTCCGAGAAAGCTGAAACAAATATGTCCATACCACAATATCCTTTTAGTTTCAAAGGGGAAATTTCCAAAATAAAAATTACCATACCCCTTACTGAACTAATAACTATAGATAGGTATAGATCTCAAGTCTTCAAAGTTTTTGACATAGGAAGCGAGGAAGATACTTTGAATCTAACTGATGACAAGCCTGAGCTCCTATTCGGCCCGAAGATAGAAGGTCAATACCAAGAAGGATCTGTCTCCCCTTTCTATGTAAGTCTGAACATACCGGACAAGATACTACATAATGCCATGTTAGATTCTGGTGCCTCCCATAACCTAATGCCTAGAGCGGTCATGGAAAACCTGGGACTATAATTAAGTCAACCTTACAAAAACCTGTATTCCTTTGACTCAAATCAGGTCAAATGTTTAGGTCTGATAAAAAACCTAGATTTTTCTCTAACACAGCTACCGGCGAAAAACTTGGTCATGGACATAGTAGTAGCCGATATCCCTCCTAAGTATGGAATGCTACTATCAAGGGCATGGACTGCCAAAATACAAGGTAGTCTCCAAATGGATATGTCATTCCCTACCATCCCCGTTTTCAACCAGACTAGGAGATTATACCGAGAAACTCACATGAAATACATGGTTAGTAACCAAGATAAGCCGAACAATACTCCCATTTATTCCATTCATTCCGATTTAGATTCTTTTATCTTATATAATGAAATTGATGTGAACAAGCAGATAATAGAAAATGAAGAGGTTTTTAAACCATCGGAAACCCACTCCCCATTACTGAAAATAGAAACCAATGATCAAAGCACCAAGAAGCCTGAAAAACAGCTTAGTATCTTGTATGAAAGAGAAGTTCTTTGGATTATAAGCTTTGATGGTTCTTGTGGAAAAACTGGTTCAGGGGCCGGTATCTGGATACACAATACTAATAAAGGTCATTCTTTCAGATTAGAATTCCAGTGTACTAATAACATTGCGGAATATGAGGCCCTTCTCATTGGTCTACACATACTTAAGGACTTAGGCGCCAAAAAAGTATCAGCCCAGGGAGATTCAGAACTTGTAATCAGGCAAATAAAAGGTGAATATTCATCAAAAAACCCCAGACTAAGGGAATATAGGAATGCAACTTTAGATATCCTCAAAACCTTCGAGAATTATGAACTCACCTTTATCCCTAGGATTCAAAATAGTCTGGCAAATGAACTCACCTTTGCTACAAGAAATAGCCAAACACCATGTCTAAGTGAGCAATATGAAATTCAAGTTAAACATCGCCCTACTGTACCAGATAATATCAATCATTGGCAAATATTTAAAGATTATGATCAAATTGATGATTTCTTACAATCTAAGAACGAATTTGAAGAAGCCAGGAAAAACTTAGGAAATGAAGAAAGGGAATACAGACACAATCAAGACCAAGAGCTAAATCTGTCTTCTTTGACAGATTTAAATCTGATAAACCTTTCATCTAGAACTAAGATAGGAGAGGATGTTGACCCAAGAGAACTCGAAGTCTTACATTGTGAAAATGACACCATACCCAGAGGGCTTGCACCTTTAGAGGAATTGTTCGATTTTAACGATGTGGCCAAAAAGCCAAAAATGGAATCCACTGAGGTCGACATAGAAGAATATAACATAGGAAGCTCGGAGGAACCTAGAAAGGTCAAACTGTCCAAAACCCTCCCACCTCATATAAAACATAAATATATTGAGTTGTTTAAGGAATTTAAAGATGTGCTTGCATGGGGATACCAAGATTTGAAATCATATGACACAAGCATCATCCAACATAAAATTCCCCTCAAAGAAAACCAAAATCCTTTCAAACATAAGTTAAGAAGGATAAACCCAGTATTACTACCGTTGGTAGAAAAAGAAATAAAAAAGATGTATGATGCCGGGATAATAGTGTCTCTCCGATACTCTGAGTGGGTCTCAAATCTAGTATCAGTTAGGAAAAAGACTGGTGAAATTAGACTCTGTATAGATTTCTGAAACCTAAATAGGGCATGTATGAAAGAAAACTATCCTCTGCCCAAAATGGACCACATACTTCAGAAGGTAGTAGGCGCTAAAAGAATTTCATTGCTTGATGGTTTTTCTGGTTATAACCAAGTGTTGGTTTACCCTACCGATCAACATAAGACAACTTTCACCACCCCTTGGGGAACTTTTATGTACGTTAAAATGCCTTTTGGACTGATGAATGCTGGCGCCACATTTCAAAGAGCCATGGACATAGCCTTCTCAGAAGACATAGGTGTTTTCATAGTCATATATTTTGATGATATAATGGTATATTCCATATCAAATGAAGAACACCTAGCACACTTAAGAAAGGTTTTCAACAAATGCAGAAAATATGGTTTATCCCTAAACCCCAAGAAAACACTTTTCGGTCTAGAGGAAGGAAAAATCCTAGGTCACATTATTTCGGAAGAAGGAATTAAAATAGACCCACAGAGAATCGAAGGTATATTACAGATAAGTCACTCCAGAAACATAAAGGAGTTACAGTCCTTTATCGGAAAGATAAAATTCTTAAGAAGATTCATCCCAAACCTTGTTGAACACCTGAAAGATATCACAAATATGTTAAAAAATGAGGTCGGGGTTAAATGGACTATAGAAGCCAAAAAATCTTTTGAACTAATTAAAAGGGCCTTAACTGAAACACCAGTATTGATAAGCCCTGACTTCACCAAAGATTTTTACATTTTTTCATTTGCCTCAGAACACACAATAGCTGCGGTGTTGTTACAGAAAAATGTAGCTGGGCAAGAACAACCCATTGCCTTTTTTAGAAAATCCCTGAGAGATGCTCCCTTGAAATACAAAATCATGGAAAAATAGGCATTCGCATTGGTAAAAGAACTAAAAGATTTCCGAGTTTACATCTTGCATTCTCATGTCATCGCTTTTGTCCCTAATACTGTCGTCAAAGACATTCTAAACCAAGATCCCGATGGTAAAAGGGGAAAATGGATCGCTATCATCCTAGAATATGACGTAGAAATCCGACCTACGAAACTAGTTAAAGGACAAGGAATTGCAAGGCTAATGGCTGAAACCAACCTCCAAGCTTTAGATATAAATTTTGTTGATGCCTTGGAAGAACATGAGGAGTCCACACTCCTGCCTATTGATCAAATATTTCTGGATTCACCTTGGTATGCAGATATTATTTATGTATTAACTTATATGAATGCTCCTCTGACTTTATCAAAAACAAAAGCGAAATTTCTTAAACAAAAATCTTTAAAGTTTTGTATTATAGATGGTTTTCTGTATTGGAAAAATCCCACTGGTATGCTACTTAAATGTTTGATTGAGTCTGATGCAGGGAAAATTATGCATGAAATGCATGAAGGGGAATGTGGGGGCCATCTCTACTGGAAAAACACAGCGAACAAAATCCTTAGAGCCAGTTATTATTGTCCTACCTTATTCCCTAACACTCACAAACTAGTTATGACATGCCATAAATGTCAAATTTTTGATGGCAAGAAAAATATTTTACCTTTGCCCTTACATCCCATTATAGTTGAAGGACCCTTCCAGCAATGGGGTATGGATTTTATCGGGGAAATTCACCCTTCCTCATCTGCTCAACATAAATGGATCCTCACAGCCACTGATTACTTTACCAAATGGATAGAAGCCATACCTTCCCAGAATGCCACCGATTCAGTCATCATCAAGTTCCTAGAAACCAATATCCTATCTAGATTTGGCTATCCCAGAAAGATCATTACAGATAACGCTGCTGCCTTCTCCTCTAAAAGAATGGTTGACTTTTGTCACAAATATCACATTTCATTAGGACATTCCACAGCCTATTACCCTCAAGGTAATGGCTTAGCCGAGTCTTCTAGCAAAAGCCTAGTCAACATTATAAAAAAACTTCTTGAACAAAATAAAAAAAATGGCATGGGAAACTAGTACATGCCTTATGGCCTGATAGATTAACCACCAAGAAATCCATAGGTATTTCTCCTTACCAACTATTTTATGGCATAGATGCCATTTTCCCAACATATTTAGGGGTTTCGGTAATGAAGTTGTTAAAAGAAGTCCAAATAGAAGAAAATGACATGCAAAGGAGGGTAAATCAGACTATCCATTTACAACAAACCAGAGAAGAATTTTACCAAAGGGCTCAGTTAGCACAAGACAAAATAAAACATATTTTTGACAGAAGAGCTAAGGAAAACGATTTTCAAATTGGAGATAAAGTTTTAAAATGGGATTCTAGAAGAGAAGACAAAGGTAAACAAGGCAAGTTTGAAAATTTATGGAAAGGGCCTTACATCATCAGCTCAGTCAGTGGAAACAATGCTTTCTTCTTGCAAGAACCTGATGGGACTGAAATTTTTGGAGGTCCTGTGAATGGAAGGAAATTAAAGCATTATTTTTGTCAGGAGCTCCATTTTTTAGATTGAAACACTTTCATTCATTGTATATACCACTGTCTGAAACATAGAAAAATAGAAAAGTCAAAAACAATAAAATATAGAAAAGAGGGCGAGTTGAAAATAGAACAAAGGCCCCATGTTCCAAAAAATAGTCTTTCGGAAAGCAAGCAAGTCTAAATGCCGCTACTAGTACTTCAATGTCTTGTCCAACTATCTAGCCTAATCATAGCTGAGCATGTTTAAATTTATTTGCTGATAAGTTAGTGAGTGAAAAAGATGGTCAACATTGTGTAAGATTGACTTATCACAGAGAGTAGATTAGGGAGAGATTCTGGTTCCACATGCCTAAAAAAAAACCAAGAGAGAAGCGAGGGATGAAAAACACATTGTACATCCTAGCCTCGCTTTTCTAAATTTCCTTTTTGCAAAATAATATTTGTGTGCAACTTGTATTTTATGCCACAAATACATGACAAGTCAGATTGTCTAATCCTGATTTGATCATCTTTTAAATTTCGTGTTTTAGATTAGAGAACAAAATCCTATCAAACTGCTTAATCTTGACAGTTGATCTAGCATAGGTAGAGTAATGAAGGAGTTCATCAGTTTAATCTGAACTCCCGGCAGATATAAAAGTAGAAATAGATAGGTTCGTCTTGCAAAAAGAAAAAAATACATTGTCAAAAGGCTGCTAGTTCAAATGCACCAAAGAGAAGAAAAAATGTTAGAAAAGATAGCGGGGTAGGTAGAAATATCATTGATGTTAACCATGCTATCACTTTTCAGAGATAGCATCAAAGAAGGGTGAAATTTTGCGCCAATGGGCAAGGCACTGGTCTTCATAAGCCAAAAATCTGAATTCTGGACACCTCCTGACGAGGAGCTGCCCTCCCCAAATGGAGCCACTGTTAGTCATCAGTATTTTTCATTTGTTGGTGATGACTAAATCCATAGCTGAGTTTTCTAGAATCTGATCTCCATATGTCAATTTGTCATCTAGAAAACCCTCATAAAACTTTTTTTCGCCCTCCTATTTTTCAGTCCGCCCATGTCAAGGTTAAACCTCATTATCACTATCCTATCTAGCTTTAGCCCTACTAGTCTGCCCATCAGCTCTAAAATGACAATCCAAGTCTGTTTCAAAAGCCTCCCTTAAGTTAGGAAGTGGCACTTTAAGGCATTTTTAACCTTGGCAACCATCAAAAGGCCAAAAACCTCCATCTGCTACAAACCAATCATGACATACCTCCCACTCTGCAAATGAAATTGATAACAGCCTTAAGTCGCACCACTTACACACCCCTAAGTCTCAGCAGTGCATAGACCACAGTCTCAAGCTGATTTCAGGTGTTTTACAGTGTTTTATGAATTTTACAAAGACAGGAAAGATGTCATCATCTCAGGAGAAAATTCTTGAATCCACATTTAGAAGAACAACTGTTTCTCAATGTAAACATGAGCCTGACATACATCTGCAGGGTAAGGAGTTACTCATCAAAATCTTACAGCTTCATTCAGCCTGATAGCACAGTAAAATAAAGACAACACCGTCAAACAAACTTTTTATTTGTCATGGCCAAAAACCTCCTTCATCTATAAGCAAAGGGTTAAGGCGCCTCCTTCATCTACAAGCAAAGGGTGACGGCTAATATTGATTTGAAGAAATTACAAAACTGACTATAAGCATAGGTTTGTTTTTACTAGACAGTGAAACAATGACTCAAGGTTTCTGAGGGAAAGTGATGATAAAAACAGGGCTAAGATCTGAAATGTGCAAGACAAAAGAAAGCAAAGTTTTTTAGGTCTTGTGTCCTACGAAAGAGGATCATTTGAAGTTTTAGGCATCATCAGTATGGCGCAACAAAAAGAGACTCCATTGATCAAAGCTATCATAAAAAAATATCTCTGCAGGGGTGTTAATATGAATGGCTCAAATTAGTGTTGAGCAAGAAGACACTTCAGTAAAAAGGACCACTGTGTGCTCTTATGTTTCTGTTGGGCTGTGGGATAAAGTCTATGGTTTCCAGATAAACATAGAGAAAAGGCAGGCAACTAGTGCCCAGCCCCAGACATGAGACATCTTGATATCATTCAAAGCACTAGTGCAAGTTCAGGTGTTGCTATCTACACTCCACCACAAAGAAAAATGTATCCTTCAGATGCAGTAGGGTTGGTCATTTCAGAGCTCCATTGAAAAGAAAATGACTGATAAAAGCCTTGGTACCTATGAAATATTCCAGCAGTCATTCTACACCTCATATGTTTGTCTCCTCAACACAAAGGTATAAAAAGGTTATGATTTGAGTTTTAAACCCTTGGGGAGGCATGTCATTAATGAAAGTAACTCCAATCATAGACATGTGTCTTTTTAAAACTGTTTATCACAGCTGGCAAAGGAAATCTAGGCTTTTATTATCAAGAGACATCATCACTGAAATGATTGTTCATAATATGCAAAAGAGATGTTGTAACATACTGTTAGTTCTTTTGGAAAACTTGAGACAAATATAGGTTTTCATTAGTTAAAAGATCAAGAGGCACCATATTGGTATGTTTGAGCAGAGAAAAATGTGTTGGAAGCATCGCCCTCCTTGATCAAAAGACCATGACAAAGTCCAAATGAATGCATCAAATTTTGGACACCTACAGTTGGAAAAAGTTGATGAAGCGCTTGGAGGCAGAGTCTGTCAAACCAAGTTAAAAAATCAAAGGGTCCTACAAGTAAGTTTACAAGTTCATCAAGTACAAGAGTACTTTGGCATAGTTCTTCAAGTTCTGGAAATCATCAAAGGCAAAATCCACATGCCACTGTCACTAGGAAAGCAGATTCCTTATGAAAACAGGTCAAAAGCACTCTGCTGTTACATTTTGAATAAAAGAAAGGCTTTTAGAAGAAAATGCCCTTCTTTCTAGATAGAAAACAGTGAAAGCTCGGGAAAATATATCTAAGTCTCACCCACAGCCAGAAAGGGCATCAGTTGGAGAAATGCACCTACAGGCACAAAATATATTTGATCTAGTTTTTCTTTCTAGCAAATAGATATGGGTATACAAAGCAGAAAATGCCAAATCAATCTTGAAGAGGTAGATCGCCTCTTTGCAAATGGTAAAGGGTGGTCCAAAATCATTGGTGTTATTTAGGTAGGGCTTCTATGATTGACAATGTTACCATAGGAACAACAGTGGCAGAAGTCACTTTAAAATATGTCAAATACAATGGATATAGCGGCCCTTGGAAAAAATCAAAACCCTTACCACTGTTCAAATAAAAAAACAGACTTTTTACCAATAGTTTCAAAGTGTGGGCCCTTCACCACACGTTCAGGCTTGTTCTGTTTTCATTATGGATAGACAAGACCTTGGTTTAAAAGAAAAGTTTTCTAAACCCTCTCAAAGACTAAACGAAGGGTTTTCATTTTATTTACATTTCAAAGGATCAGGGATCATTGCAAACTCATTATGCCAACATCAAATCCCGAGCAAAGCATCCATCTGAAGTTCACGAGGCCAGAGAGGGAGATTTCAAACCAGGTTTCGGGGTTTTGGAGTTTTTTTAACCGCGTGGCGCGCCTGTACATGCTCGTGGCGCGCTCAAGAACAGAATTTACATAGGTTATAACGGTGGCGCGGCACGCTTGTACATGCACGCGACGCGCCTGTGCACCCGGGTCCTGTCGGCCCGACAGGTGACCCGACACCTTATTATGTGCGGCGCTCTCCACTGTAAAAGTGCCGCGCACGTTTAAACGAACAACACACCTTCAAGAAGCTTTCAAAGCCACTCCAGCTCTCCAATAAAGCCTGCCACCATTTGTAAAGGTATTCCACGTGCCTTTTTTCCCTTTGTAAAAATTTTGAGTGGAGAAAAGAGATAAAAATCACGGTGTAAGGTCACAGTTTCGAGCTCTGTGTTTTTATTTTAAAAACAGGATTTGCTGTGGTCATTTTGGCTAGAGATGAAATAGAAAAATGATGGGGTATATTAATATTTGAAAATCTATAAATTTCCCTCTAAAGGAATGTTGAAAGACAGAGGAATTGTTTTAAAAGCATAGACTCAATACTTGAAAGTTGAAGAAGTACCCTTAATTTCAGCCATGGAAGTCATTCATAGGTCACCTATTCATTGGTCAAAGTTCTCTTCAGGGTGTTGAAAAGACAAAACAATGTCTTGACCTTCCAGTTCATAAAACATAGCAGTGAGTAAAGTGCCATTGGAAGTTCAAGATATTGTCAAACTGATATGAGGGAAAGTGGAGCATAAAAAAGGAAGTTTTTGTTTGAAGGGAGTTTTTACGATTGAAAGCTATAGGCCTATTTTACCACATCATAGAAAACAAAACAAGCCCTGTTAACCTCTCTTATAAATAATGACTTTGACTGAGGGTATATGATTCGAATAAGTGCAAAGAATGAAAGAGTTAAATAAGGAAGATTGTTGAGTTTGACATAGTTTATATATCATCATATATCTTTTGAGCGGCATATAAGGGTTAAGGTTCGATCAAAGGGGAGCTTATCCACATTTAAACTGCTACATCACCATATATGAAAAACAATGCTTTGCTGTGTGAATATCCATTATTTAAAGATGTGCTAGAGTGTTTGATATGATGATAAAGGTGCCTAAAGGGAAAAGAGAATATGTTGAACAGAAAAACT
Source organism: Pinus albicaulis (assembly GCA_034641835.2). NCBI lineage: Eukaryota > Viridiplantae > Streptophyta > Pinopsida > Pinales > Pinaceae > Pinus > Pinus albicaulis. The sequence continues at coordinate 2,004,454,757 of CM076575.1, read as the reverse complement.
GTGTGTGTTCACCTTCCTAATCAAAGAACAAAGATATCCTATATCTTCAAAACATAAAAAAGCAGGTTACCCCTACCACACACAGAGAAAGACAGTTGCACTGTGTACACTTTAAATGCCTTTTGTTCTTCGAGCTCACTGCCAAGTTGATTTTCAGAGGATACAAAGACATTTTCTAGAGGGACAGGGTTTCCATATTAAACAAGAGCTTTGATTGTGTGAAAGGATAGAATCCTACAGCCTTTGTTGAAACTTTTGGAACATTTTTAAAATCTCTGTCACCTTTGTTCCATAACTGTGAAATTGACTGTATGACTACACTAAAGGATGACTGCATATGATATGAGTTTTGTTGAGTGATTGGCATACTAGGCAAGGGCAAGATTCTGAAGATTGGAAAATTCACCATTGGTCAAAGATACAAAACAAGTTGTTGAGCTCCAAACATCACAGAGCAAGGCGATTTTGACACTATAAACAACAATTTCACCTAATAGCCTGTCTTCATTTCACTATATTGTTTCTTATTAAAAAGTCTGCTGGCTGAGATACATATTAAAGGTGAGGAGGCCACTCTCTAAGGAGCAGGGGTTTTATTGTGAGGGAACATTTTGAAGTTATTCAAAGACATTGTTTCTCTATCAAAACAGTGAATTGACATGGTTTATTTTAAAGAAGGCAGTTTAAAGGCAGTGAGGCTATTTGGTTCTTCAATAGCATATTTAACCCAAAATGCCGCCCAGGAAAGACAGCAGAAGTGGTTTACATAAAAGATACGAGCCAATCACTACAGAGGAGGTCAATGCGCATCCATCCATCCTCTTCAATTTTCATGAGGTAGGTTGTTTAGATTTCTTCCAGAAAGTACAGAAGGTGAAAATTTTCTCGCCCCTTACACACCTATGTGCCCTGAGGTTCCAAAGCAAACATTTCCAGGTAGCAGACCTTGATTTAAATTTTTCCCCGAGGTCAGTGTCTAAAGCCACCAAAATTCCATATCATGGCGAGAAATGGTTCAAACAGACCGATCTAGACTTGGATGACTATAAGCCTTTCATCAAGCCCGAGCACAGAGATACATGCACTGCTATTTTTCCTTTCTCTTATCTTCTTGCCAGCTATGCTCCTCTAATGAAGGTCATAATGAAGTATTTTACTTGTGAAGGGAGATTTACTCGAGTTTATGCCTATCATGTCTGACTATTAATGCATTTCACTATAACTAGGCAGCCCAATCTCCCTTACTTTTTATGCAAAAGCATTGAGAAGATGGCATCCTTAGTCCAGAAGAAGACTCCATCTCTGCAAATAGCTTCCCTTTTTCATCATTCTCTGATCAAAATTATCATTCTACATCAGTTGGAGAAGAAATGGGTTTCTTGGGATGTTTTTATCAGTCACCCAGATTTCTCCACTATTCCTCCTGTCCATATATCTCCCACCCAACCTATTCATCGCCCTGTACCTTTCTCCAGTAGGCCTACTCCTAGAAGGCTCAAGATTACCACAGAACAGTCAGGACAGCAAGAAGAGAAAGGGCATGAGCAAGAAGAAAGGGATGAAGAGCAGCAAACTGAAGATGAAGAACAGCAACAGGACAATGGTGAAGGTCAGCAGCAGGAGCAAGAAGAAGAGAGTGCTAAACAACAACATCTCAGTGAAAATGAACAGCAGGGACAAGAGGGAGAGCAGAAGATTGATATTGAAGGTCATGAACAGCAGTTTGGGTAGAAATTTGAGCAGCAGATTGAGCCACAAAATGAACAAGAAATCCAAGCACAGCAGCAGCACGATGTTGATGATCAAGGGCAACAAGAATTTGAGACAGATCAACATCATGACATTGAAGAGAAGAAGCAACCTAAAGAAGACACACAGCAACCTCAAGGAGAGCAGCAGTTTCAAGAAGATGACAAGGGCAAAGAAATTGTGCCTCCTTCTCCTAAAAAGACAAAGCCCAGCACAGCAAGAAAGAAAGGGCCTAAGGCTGCCACTCCAAAAGTGACAAGAGTTTTCCCTAGCAAAATAAAATCGCCAAAGAGGTCTCCCACTATCATGCCAAGAAGGAAGAGTGCAAGGTTAGCTTTCAAGGGCAAAGGGAAAGGAAAAATAGGAGAAAGTCAAGAACATGGAGGTGCATTGGCTGTCATTCCAATCCAAAGTGATGACAGTGATAATGAAGCCCGCATTCTTGAAAACCTTCTAATTCATCGAGAGGGTCAAATTGAAGCATTGGAGAATGACCTTCATCAGGCAAAGACCTTCAATCATTTCTTGGAGATCCAAAATAAAAAAATGAGTGTCCATATGGCTGTCCATGAGGCACAGGCAATCAAATACAAGAATGAGGCTGCTAAAGCACAAGTAAGGATAGAGGAGCTCATCGGTGAGTTTGATGAAGATGAAGAAGAAGACCAGCCTAGGCGGAAGAGGCCTAGAACCATAGGGATTAAAAGAGCCCTGGAGAAGCAAAAGGAAGAAGAACAAGCCCATCTTCAATCCTTTCCCCTCACTGCAGTACTTGAGCAAGAAATTGAAAGTAATAAGGAGGCATGGCTAGAAAGAGCCAATAAACACTTGGAGATGAAGCTTGAAAAGGCAAACAGAGACCTGGAGCTGCAAAGGAAGATGACACAACACTATCAAAAGTTGAATCAGTTTGCCCGACGCAAGCTAAAGGCCACCCAAGAGAAACTGAAGGAAGAAAAGGGGAAACGCCTGGCACAGAAAGAGAATAAAGGCATAGCAGCGCTTGAAATTTTGGCTTCAGCTTCGGAGCATGTTTCCAAGAACCCTTGAGGGCCATGCATACCAATTTTGGGCCCATTTTGACAACTTTTGGTTTTTTGGCATTTTTGAGTTTTTGATCAAAAGCTCATAAACTCGCCATTTCATTTTGAGGATTCATCAAGGGAGGATAATGGTACCATCGGATGCCATAATTTCATGAGCATGTTCTCAGCGATTTTTAGAGCATTTGGAGATCATTTTCCCCTTCAAAATAGCGAAAAAGGCTCGCATTTTGCACACTCTGTCCGGTCTATCAGCAAACTGTTATTTTTTGGCTTTTTACACACTAGTGCAGATTTGGAGGACTTCTGGGCATCGGATTGAAGAAATTTTTGTTGCGCCAGAAATTAGACACTCAGAGCTTTCCAACGAGATATCATGAGCCTCATTTCGACATCAGGAAGGCTAAAAAATGTTTCCGGCAAGTCATGGGACCTTTTGCTGATGAAAATTTGAAGTATTTTTGTAATTTTTGAACCTCTAAAATCTGCTTTTTCCAAATGTGCGTTTAGCTATTTTTGCACATGAAAAACTATGAAAAGTCAATTAAATTCCCTTTTTTAGCATTTTTTAGATATTTTATGAGATATTTTGTGCCTTGGGCTTTGTAAAGCCTCAAGGACAAGTTTAGATATTTTGATTAGGCCAATGAGGATGCAAGTTGAACCATGAGGTTTTCCTCACTTGGGCCTATTTATTCCAAAAGCTCTCATTGTAAACAAGGCTGAACTTGAGAAGAGAAGCAATATATGGTCATATGAGCTTTTGAGAAAATACTTGTGTTATGCTTTTGGATTGTCCCTTGGATGTTCTTGGATGAATGATGAAGGATTGTTGATGGATTCCATGACTTGGTAGAATGGTATAGTGTCTCTTGCTTTGTTGTTGTCTTCTAGTTTTCATTCATGAATACATTTTTATTGCTTGCTATAGATCAGTAGAGAAAAAATTTGAGATATGCCCATGGAGGCACCTCAAATTTCCTGAATCTTCATAGTTTTTATGTTTTCTTCCTCCTTAGTTGCATTAAAGAATTCTTAACTGCTCTTTAACAACTTGAGGATATTGTTGCTAGTTTCATTCATAGTTCTATGCATGTTAAGTAGGATGTATGGTATGCCCTGCTTACCTATGACTGTCCATAGTCCCATCCATGAAACTATCTCTTTGACTGATTAGATTATCATCTTGTTGAACCAAGGAAGCCTAGTTCCGATCTAGCCCTTTGCCTAAAACTATATGAATCTTGTTATTCAAAGTGCCCGATAACTTGAAATACTGTGTTTAGGCGTTCCGGCATAGTGTTTTGATTTTTTAGTCCGTCTTATGTGTTTTCCCCAAATTCTGATAGCCATTTCCCAAAGTTAGAGGGTCCTATACTTCTATGCATGGCTTGAATGTTTATTTCTATGTATTGATTAGTTTGTAGTTACATTTTGCATGATTAATGGTTTTCCCTACCATGTTTATGTTATCTATTGAACCAATGATGCTTGGAACTCTTTGTTGTTCACAAACTTGATGTCCATTTACTCCATTTTTCCCAAATATCCTTTCTACCTTGAATCAAATCGGCCCTTCAGTAGCCTTGTATCATCATCTAACAGCTTTCTTGACCTTTTGTCCCCATAGCCCAGTTAATCTAACATCTTGTTATCTATTTTATATCTTTGATCAGTTTCATCCCTCACAACTTAAAAACTAAAACCCAAAAAACCTACTTCATAACCAGCCTAAAATCAGAACACAATAAACAAACACACAGATATCCCTTACGCATATAGAGAGAGCCCTCTCTGAGTCGAGGAAGGCTAGGTCCTCGGGCTCCAAATCTTGGTTTGATGTTACACTGTCATTTGGCTTGCCAATCAGCCAAATCACGGGACCCTAACAATAGTGATGCTGAAGGTCAAGAAAGAAGTGACCCAATGGAGCATGAGGTGATTCATGGAAGCCATGGAAAAGATTAAAGATTTGGTGACAACAACATAGGTCATATCAATGATGGAAACACTATAAAAAAAATACCATTATCACTCCTCTCACAAGTACACACCATAGAGGAAAAAGAGATGTGTTTGCTGCCTAAAAAAGGAAAAGGGCCATATCTTCACAAGATATCAAGCCCAAGGACAAAGGAAAGGAAAATATAGAAAGGAGTGAACAACATGTAAATATGAGGAGGAGTAAGAGGATCAATAATACTTCTCAAGAGCCTCAATTCATTGATCTAGACAGTGACAATGAGGACAAGGAGATGAGAACTAGATTGCTACTCTTGACCAAAGGTGCACAAATTAGGGAATGCGAAAGAGATTTTGAGATGGCACAACGTGTCATTCATTATTACAAAGAGTAGCATAAGCATTTCAAGGAGGTAAAGAGATGTGTTGCTCTCCAAAAGAAAATGACCAAGCACTATGCAAGGACAAACATGCTTGCTTGTGCTAAACTGAAGGAGGCCCTCATAGAGCTAGAAAACCTAAAAAGGGAAAAGGAGCATGATAGCCTTGGAATTTTGGTTGAGGCTTATCAATAGGTGTCCAAGACCTCTAGAGGGACCTCTCCACCAGTTTTGGGCCAAGTTCAACAAAATTTTGTCTTTTTTAAATTTTGAGCCATTTGTGCGCAACACCCTAGGTGCTATGCACAACATTGGTGCATCCTCGGCTTGCCAAAATTATATTTTGGATTCCTCACATCACCAGAAGTTTGATAACAAAATTTTAGATCATTTGGAGCATTTTGGACCCCCTAAAAGGTCACAAAACATCAACATTTTGACCTTTCTGCCTCATTTTCAGACCAAGTGTTGCGCACAGAGAAGTGTTGGGAAAATTGGTTTTTTAATGGGCAAGTGGCACTCACTTAGCACAGATCAAGAATTTTTGGAAGGTAGACTCATCAGGCTTTCCAACGAGCCATCACAGAGCCAATTCCGATGTCGAGAAGGGGTCAAAAACTCAGCCACAAGAGACACTATTTTCTGCTGAAGTGGCATTACGCACAAAGGCTAGCCAGTGTGTTTTGGACTAAAAGTAAAAAAAAAACACTCCTTTATTGCAAATAGATATTTTTGAGGTTTTTAAAGAAACTTACTCTAGAATTAGGTGCAAATAGCTATTTTGGAATTTATTTCTTAGGATATTATGTGCCTTGGGCCTTGCATGGTCTCTTGGCCATAAATGACATTTATGGTTGAATTTGACATTTTCCTACCATATTTATGGTTTTATTCCTCCTTTGATACATAAATAGAGCATGAGGCCCCTATGTATGTTGTTGGCATTTTATGAGATTGAAGAGAAATATACATGGTTTTATGAGCTTGGAGAAGAAATTGGTTTTGTGAAGTGGATGAATGGCTTGTTTGGCTTGATGATGGAGAAGCTTGTTTGTGGGATTCCTTAGCTTGGTGAATGGTGATGTCTTCTTAACTTTTTCATGTTTTCTTGTTCTCATTATGTTTACTCCTTCTTGGTTGCAATAAATTAGAAAATTATAGGTTGATACATGTTCTTTGAGGCACCTCAATCCTTCTGTTTGTTATAGATTTGATGTTTTCCTCTGTTTGTTCATCTTAAGAAATTATTCATTGCTCCTTAGGTCGACCAAAAATTGTTTCTTTTCATGCATGGTTAGTATGCTAGTTTACAAGTGTGATTCATGGTATGCAATTTTTATTTGAAGCTTTCAAAACTCTCTCTTGAAACCTTTCTTTGGAATGTTGTTTGCTAGGTTAATTCAAACAGGTCTTGTTCAATCTTGCCCTTTGTCCATGCCTACCAACTTGTTTCAGAGTTTTCAAGAGTTTGATATATGATTTTTAGGAGTTCCCTCTTCATAGATTGAGTTATTTGTGTTATCTTATATGTTTTCTGAAACTCTGAAGGTGAATTTCTAAAGTTAGGAGCTCTTATGCTTTCTATGTTTCACTAGAATGTTTATCTTATATATTCATCATTTTAAGTATTGTTCATTGAGCTTAATGGTTTTCCCTACCTCATGAGTCATAGATTTTAAGTATATGTATTTAATACCTCTTAGTTTTTCCCAAACTTGATGTTCACTACACCTCACACATTACCTTAAGGATCCATTAACCTTACTAGATTGGCCTTGCAACACACTCTGATTCATCATTTAGACACTCGTCACTTTCGTTGACTCCATAGCCCAATCGCTTTGATAGAATCTCACTCCACCTATTCCACTTGACCATCTTACCCAACCAAAACAATCAACAAACCCTACACTTAATAACTATCCTAAAATAAAAACCCTAGAGCAAAAAAAACACATCCTTTGCACCCAGTAAAGAGATCTCTCTCTCAGTGCAGGAAGGCTAGGTCCTAGGACTCTAAACACTGGTTCCATGTTACCCTCTCATTTGGTCTACCAATTTGCCAAATCATGGGACCCTAACAGAGCCTACAGCCCTTTTTAGTCTTTTTGAATTTTTCCTTTTTGTTTAGTTCAGCCAACTGTTGAAAAACCATTTGCTTGGATTGATTTTCAGTCTTTACTTTACTTGGAATGTGTCCTAGGGTATCATATCTAGAGTTTCTCCTTCATATTTTTTTGTTTTCCCTGTATTTAACTCCATCAAATCATTTTTTATCAGTTAAAATTGCGCTTCCAATGTGTATTTTATCTGAAATAGTCACGTTGTGGACCTCTAGTGTCAATTGGAAGTCTGCACTAGTTCTTTCATGTGGAAATTTTTAGAGTCTCTGCTGGAAACTTTAGCTTTTTTATCCAAAAGGTTCTTCCCCTATCTTTCCTATGTCAAGTTTTTATTTATTTCTTTCAGTTTCTTGGTGGAATGCAAAAAAAATGTTGCATACTTAAAAAGGTAAAGTGATATTTTTTATTCAGTCTTTCGCATTTTTAATCGATTGGAAGTTGCGTTTACTGCTTCTATGATTTTGAGGATACTGATTTTTGGGTAATGGAACAATAATGGTTCTTTTACATTCATAAGGAATTGGCTTTTGCATTTAGTTAGTTTTCGTTTCAAAAAAATTGCTTTTCAATAAGTTGTTAGGTCCCTATATTACTAGTATAGCCCCTTAATTTGGCAAGTGTAGCCCCCTTATTGTTATTGTTGTACCCTTGTAACCCCCATATTGTTATTATTGTTAAGTCAACTAGGATTACAAAGTGGCCCCAGGGACTCCTATGTATAGAAAGGAGGCTTTGTCATTTGTATGATCAAAGAATTGTTCATTTATGTAATGTATTAGAGGTTTCCCACTCAAAGTGGCTTATTTATAAGGATTTTATCTCTCTTTTATTCTATTTTTGGAGCTGGTTTCATAACATTTGGTATCAAAGCTTTGGATTCTAGTGTTTTGCTGCTCCAAACAAGTCATCGTGGAATTTTCACTTTAACGTTTTTTCTACGAAGGTTCAGAACCTAAAATTTTGCAGAGCGAAGACGAAATCCTAAGGAACGTCATGTAAAAATTTCAGATCTTGTTTTGCAATATTTTCGGAGATATGATCTGTGAAATATATGGTTTTCTTAGGCTCCCGAATTTCACCTAAAACAGGTCATCGTGACATTTGCACTATAACTTGTTTTCTACTAAGGTTCAGAAGCTGAAATTTTTATAGATAAAATCCGAAATCCTAAGGAACTTCCTGTACAAATTTTAATTCTTGGTTCGCGGCAGTTTCAGAGATATGATCTATGGAAGTTAGGGTTTTTTAGGCTCCCAAATTTCATCAAATAGAGGCGACCATGGGAAAATTGTGATAACTCTCTCTCTGAGCATTGGATTGGAATTATATAAAAGTTGGAGACAAGTACATAGACTGAAGTTTCCTTTGTATCATGCTTAGATCAGAAGGAGGAAACAATGACATCTGGCACATCGTACAAGTTCGCTCTATTGAACTAGTCCATAATTAGGTCATTGTGGGAGATTCAACATAACTTTTCCTTGAAGAATCCAAATCAGGTCAGACCTATGGCATTCGAAAGAAGATTCAAATTTCTACTACAGGACCAAATTTCAGATATCGAAGATCTGAAATCACAGAGATAATTCAATTTCAATATCAAGCTCCTCAAAAGCAAGAAAAATGTGTGATTTTTTTTCAAATTGCATAAGTCTTGTTTGAAGAATCAATTTGAAATGATTCCAATGGAATATTGTAGAATATATATCAGTATTGGGTTCTAAAATGCCCACTAAAAATAATTAAACACCCATTAATCCTTCAGAAGGCTCTACTATGGCTCCTAAAGGTGAAGGAATGCAACATGACATATCAAAATTACAAGAGCAAGTGCACCAAATTTTTCTGTCACAAAGAGAAACAAAAAGTGAAATGGATGTTTTGAAGAAAATCATGGAAGCTAAGATGGATGGTTTGAAGAAAGACATGGAAGCTATGATGGATGGTTTAAAGAATGGTATGGAAGAAAAAACGGAAGATTTGAAGGAAGACATGGAAGGAATGAAGGAAGTTTTTTCAAAGTTGATACAAGAAATAATTCCTAATGGCGAAAAGATAGTAGAGGAAACTCATGATGAGAATAAAATAAATGTTAATCATGATTTCATAAACTCTAATGTTATATTGAAGAACCAACATATTCACAATATGGCTATGAGGAAGTTTGATGGCAAAGATCCCGTAACATGGATACTACAAATGGAACAATATTTTGATCTCAATAATGTGAAAAACACACAAAAGGTATGCATTGCAACTTTACATTTCGAAAAAAATACATTTGTATGTTATCGATGAATTTTCTCCCATTAAAAATAAATCACTTGGTCAATTTTTATAGAGGAAATGATAGCACATTATGAGGATACAAATATCAACACCCTCTTTAGCCAATTGATAAATCTTAAACAAAAGGGTTCAGTGGTGGAGCACATTAATGACTTGCAAAAATTGAATATAAGGGTAAATGATATTCCATAGGAACACATGATTGATGTCTTCATATGGGACTTTACAGGATAACATCCAACATTAAGTTCACAATTGGGAACTTGATTCATTGGAGAAGGCATTTAGGTTGGAAAGAAAAATTAAATGTAAAATTATGGCGACAAGGAAGCCTACCACTCAAATCTATAAAGATGGAAGTGTTTCTACTCCTAGACTTCCACAACCTACAAGGTTGACACCACAAAAATTTGAAGAAAAAAGAGCAATAGGGCTTTGCTATATTTGTGATAGAAAATAAACTAAAGGTCATAAGTGTGTGAGAAGAAATTATTTTACATAGATTGTGAAGAGGAGGAAGAAAATGAATAAGAAACTTCAAAAGAAGAGGATATACACCAGGAACCAACCCTAGAAGAAGAATAAATGATTCCAACCATATCCTATAATGCATTGGCAGGAAATAACACTCCTCAAACTCTCAAGATAGAAGGAAATATCAAGAAGAAAAAGGTAATAGTGTTGATTGATTCGGGTAGTACCCAAAATTTTATTCATTGTAAGATAGCTAAGGAATTAAATTGTTTCTCGTACCCAGCACCAGAATGTAAAGTGATGGTTGCAAATGGAGGAAATATAAATTTCTCTGGAAAATGCCATAATATCAAGCTAGCCATGGGGGAATATGTATTGAATAGTCCAATTCTTTCCATCCCAATGGAGGTGTTGATGTTGTATTAAGAGTACAATCGTTACAATCTTTGGGGATGGTAGCTTTTAAGTTTCAAGAAATTTTCTTGAATTTTTTTTCAGAAGGAAAGGAAATTGAATTACGAGGCATCGTATGGAAGCCAGGAAATATAATAAGGTATAATTTCACGACAAAGCTTCTGAAGAAACAACAATGAGGCATAATTTCACAATTATGCTCACTAGAAGTTCCAACATCAAAATCATCTATTTCTCCAGATCTCAAAAATTTCTTGGACAATCATTCCAAGGTGTTTGAAATTCCCAAAGGAATCCCACCTATTCCTGATCATGATCATGATATTCATTTGATTCCGAGAAGTGCTCCTCCAAAAATCAGGCCTTACAGATATCCTTATCTCCAAAAGAGCGAAATTGAACGTATGATTGCAGAAATGTTAGAGGCTGGTATAATTCAACCTAGTCAAAGTTCTTTCTCTGCTCCAGTAGTATTGGTGCACAAGAAGGATGGATAATAACGCATGTGTCTGGATTATAGGGAGCTCAATAAGCTCATCATTAAATACAAATTTCCCATTCCTCTGATTGATGAATTATTGGATGAATTACATGGAGCAATTTATTTTACAAAGCTGGATCTTCGTTCAGGATATCATCAAATTAGAATGAAGACTGAAGATATTCTGAAAACAACATTTCGAACTCATGAGGGTCATTATGAAATTTTGGTCATTCCTTTTGGCCTTACCAATGCACCTTCTACATTTCAAGGGTTGATGAATTCTATTTTAAAACCCTTCCTTATAAAATTTGTGCTAGTATCTTTTGATGATAAAATAATCTATAACATGTCTTGGACGGATCATGTTCCACATGTTGATAGGGTGCTCAAACTATTGGAGGAGAAACAATTATATGCAAAATCATCCAAATTTTTCTTTGGAGTATAAGAGGTGGAATATCGGGGTCATATTGTATCTCACGAGGGTGTTAAGGTAGACCCTAACAAAATCAAAGCCATTAAGGAATGGAAATTCCCCACAACCATAAAGCAGTTGCGTGGATTTCTTTGGTTAGAAGGGTATTATCACAAGTTTGGTAAGTATTATGGGAGACTAGAAGCACCTCTAACAACATTATTAAAGAAATATGCATTTTCATGGACTCCTAAAGAAACTAAGGCCTTTGAACATCTTAAAGAGGCAATGTACCTAGCACTAGTCTTAGCTATGCCAGACTTCACAAAAAACTTTATTGTGGATTGTGATGCCTCAAGAAATAGAATTGGTGATGCTTTAATGCAAGAAGGAAGACCCATTTCTTTTGAAAGTCATCCAATCAAAGGAAAGTATTTAAAAAATTCTATTTATGAGAAGGAAATGTTGTCAATACTACATGCACTAAAGAAATGGCGACATTACCTAATGGGAAGACACTTCAAGGTAAACACTGATCATGATAGTTTTCAAAACTTTTTCAAAAAAATACAATCTTCAGAAGAGCAAAAAAAATGGGTCACAAAGATGTTGGTTTATGACTTTGAAATAATCTGCAAAAAAGGGAAGCGAAATGTTGTTGCAGATGCACTCTCAAGAAAGCATGAAGAGGTGGAAGCATTCCTTTGTGCCATTTCTATTATCCAACCAGATTGGATAACCAAAGCAAGAGATCAATGGAAGAAGGATGAAGAAGTGTGGACACTCATTCAAAAGTTGCAGCAAGATCCTAGTACATCTTATACATTTAGTTGGAAAAATGATTCCTTATGATACAAAGATCGCTTATATATTTGCAAGAATTCCCAACTAAAACAAAAGATTCTTTTGGAATTGCACACTTCTCCTTTAGGAGGAAACTCAATATTTTTAAAAACTTACCACAGGGTGAAGAAATATTTTTTTAGGATGGCCTTAAATCTGATATTCAAAAGTTTGTGATGAAATTTTTGGTTTTCCAGCAAAATAAAGTTGAGACAATTAAGACCCCAGATCTTCTAGAACCTTTATCTGTTCCAAGTCAATGTTGGGAGGAGATTTCAATGGATTTTATCATAGGTTTACCTGAGTTTGAAGGAAAGAGTGTCATCATGGTGGTAGTTGATAGACTTACCTGTATGCACATTTTTGTGCATTATCTCATCCATTTATAGCAAGTACAATTGCTACTGCATTATGGAAACAATTCAAAAGCTACATGGAAACCCAAAGATTATTGTAAGTGACAGAGATCCCATTTTTACAGGAAATTTTTGGACATAATTATTTTCTTGTTTGGGCACTCAACTAACTCATAGCTCATCTTATTATTCTCAATCTGATGGTCAAACTGAAATGGTGAATAAATGTTTGGAAGGATATCTTCGTTGTTTTGTATCTGATAAGCAAGCACAATGGGGCAAGTGGTTACCTCTCGCTGAATGGTGGTATAACACTTCCTTCCATACTGCAACAAAAATGACCACATTTATGTCACTTTATGGATATCATCCACCATCCATCACATCTTATTTAATGGAAAATTCTAGGGTTCAAGCAGTGGAATATCACATCGAGCATCAAAAAGTTATCCAACTCTTAAAGGATAACCTAAATTTGGCACAAAATAGAATGAAACAGCAAGTAGATCAACATCGCAGTGAGAGAAGTTTTGATGTAGGAGACTAGGTATTTTTACGGCTACAACCATACAAACAAATGTCCCTAAAGTAAGCTAAGAAGGATAATAAATTATCACCAAAGTACTATGGTCCTTACAAGGTGTTGCAAAACATTGGTACTATGGCATACAAATTGGAGCTTCCTACTTCTTCACGAGTGCATCCATTTTTCCATGTTTCATTCTTAAAGAAGGTTATAGGGGACAAAATTCCAGTTCAAACAATATTTCTAGAAGTTGATGAGGAAGGAAAAACCATATTGGGAACTGAAGCAGTCATGGAAACAAGAACCCAAAAGCTACGAAATCGATCAATTTTAGAGTATCTCATCAATTGAAAGAACTTACCCACTGAAGATTCTACATGGGAGGATGAGAATTTTATACAAAATCACCAAGAGCTACTCAAGCGTTAGGGACAACACCTTTTTGAAGGAGAGGAGCATGTTAGGTCCCTATATAACTACTATAGTCCCTTATTTTTGCTAGTGTAACCCCCTTATTGTTATTGTTATACCCCTGTAACCCCGATATTATTATTATTGTGCCCTTACATTATTATTATGACGTCGGCTAGGATTACATTGTGGCCCTAGGGAATCCTATATATATAGAAATGAGGTTTTGTCATTTGTTTCATAAAAGAAATATTCATTTATTTAATATATTTTATGTTTCCCCCTCGAAATGGCTTATTTCTAAGGCGTTGATCTCTCTTTTCTTCTATTTATGGAGTTGGTTTCATAACATAAGTGCATTACTTGCATGAAAAGTTGTACTTTGGAATTCATTATTGAAAAAATATCACATTTTTTGGTAATTGAAAACTAAATAAGTTCATTTAGATGCATTAGATAATTAAAAATGAATAGAAAGTGAAAGATCATATAATTGCATCTTATTAAAAGTGAAGATATTTTGATTTTTGAAAATTTGCATTCGGGATAGTGAAAGTGAAAATATTCTTTTTTCTTTCTTGAACAGTGAAGAGACAAAAGCTAGTTAAAGGCATTTGGTTTATTGCATTATTCTTTTGAGGCATCTTTGTTTGAAATTCATTCCCTTATTAATTTATCATTCATCAAATTGAAATAGTCCTTTTCACATGCTAGTTGCATTATAGGTATTTAGGTGACATCATTTTGAGCCTTGAAATTGAAAATTTAATCAAGATCAACTTAAAATTTATCCCAATTAACCTAAGGAGCATTTTAAATTAATGCAAACATTTAGAGGTATAAGCTAGAGACGTTTTACAACATCGTAAAACGTAGGAGCTATCGCTAACTCCTCCTTCGCATCCCATGGGTGATATCATGTTCCACATACGAAAGTATATAGGAATGTTCTCCAATACTCTCGGGTATATCAGAGGTTATCCATGTACGAAAGAAAATAGGAACGCTCTCATCGAATGGTTACACATCAAGTAACACTACTATGGACTTGCACTCCCACATACCATCACATATACTTTAGGATTCCCCACTATGTTTCTATCCTTCCATTGGTAACCAAGTTAGTTGCCTTCTAAATCTGATACATCTAACATAGAATTCGGGGAGATTAGTTTTCTTACTTTCTGGTTCTCTAGGAGGTATTTTGCAGTTCACGGTTGCTTGGTAATCCTTTATGCTTATCTTACCCCCTTTTTATTTATTTTTTGTTAATTTCTAAAATTGATTTCCCATGGGATAGTATCCTACATGTGCACGAATCCTAAGTAGATCTTAGTTTGAACCTAATGGGAATAGTTCTTGATTTTACTAATCAAGAAATCCCCTCAGATAGTAATCCTGGTCCTTTTCCTTATTTTGGAAATGCTGGCCCTCCGTATATGTAAACATTGTCCCTTCCAGGATTAACCATTGACTTTCTAGTTTGGTTATTTTCAACACCCATGACTCTGAATGTCCAAGCTACTTCTCAACCAAGTTTGCCTCCACTTGCATATTTTCAAACCTAATGTTGATTTAAAATTTGACCAATTGTCTTATTTTCCTCTTCCGCATTGTTCCTCTTCATTTGGTGAAAGTCTAGATTCTAGTAACCAGGAAGCTAAGAATAAGAAGAAGAGGATGAAGAAGAAGAAGCAAAATAATCAAGGGGTAAGCAAAGCGACCATTTCTACCAATGAAATTGATGTTAAAAAACTTTTGTGTTTTATGGAAATAAAGCCTACGGATAAGTATTTTTTCCCTAAGTATGGTGGTTCACTTAGAACAACAGAAAGAAAAATACCTAACCTTTTCCTTAAAATGAATAGATAAAGGGAGGAAAACCTACTTATAATATGTTCACTTCTCCTCACCTTCCTTCCTCACATTCATCACTCTCAATCCAACTTAAATCGCTTGATTGATACCTACAATGGAAAATAAAAGACATAAAACAACATAAAGGAAATAAAATATATTCAAGTTAAACAAATTGAATCGATTAAATTCATAAATACACATATAACGTCATTGACACATGTATTAGGAAAGGAACAAATGTCTTTATTATGAAGTAGAAGGAAGAGTACAACCAATGGATTTATTCATTGTCACTCATCCATATTGAGTCCCATCCTCATCACATCCAACATCAGCAATCCAACAGCATCACAGTACATCCACAATATCTCCAACAGCTATGATCTCACTAACATAAATCTACTTAACACAAATTCTTGCTCCCTTGCATACTATGATCAGTCCTCTATTTATAAGTAGATGAAGGTAGTTTGACATAAATCAAATCATTGAATGGCTTTCCTAAAAATGTATGAAGAGGTTTCCTTGTTCATGGGAATAGGAGGATAAGAGTTTTAATAGCTTCATGGGTTCCATATTCAGAGCTATCCGATGAGGTGAAAGCTAGAAAAACTTCTAGAAGCCACTTGAGGTTGGGAATATTCCCAGAATTCAATGAAAAATTCATTCCCAGTCGACCAACACACTCTAAAGTGGGCCTAAATCCTCTACAATGCAACCTTGAATGGGAGTATATTCTCTTCAAAGAAGTTACAACTGTCTAGGGCTGCATTGATGGCTCAATGGGGAACTTCAACTTGCATCTAAACACTGAAACGTTCATGAAGGAAAAACACCAACAGGATTACTTGTTTAGGGAATGTAACAACTAATTTAGAGTATGATAGACCCCAATAGATACTAATCTTTGTTTTGGGGGATGCCCAACTTGACCTGTAATAGCTGCCCCCTAAAGCATGAAGTAAAAAATGATAATGTTGAGTGATTTTATTTACGACGTGATGAGGAGGAGCTGAAGTGGATAGTGACCTTCATCAATTACAATACATTACATGATGATATTTGTTCATCTTGGACATGAATTTATGAGGGAGGAATATCCCATACTTGGCACAAAAATTTCATATCATCAAAAAGTTGTATATTTATATAGACTTGTCTAGAGATATAGACCCATGATAGGATAACCATCTAAGTAAATACCATCATACATATGATTTGGTACTAATCCTAAAATCGTAGTCCAGATGGATGAAACTAGATCAAAGGTCTTCTATCTTGTTCACTTGATTGCTTAAAGTACGAGTGTAACCATGCAAATATGTGATCTGAAGTTGAACATGGGAAGACACCGCCTGATTACCAGCCAATGATGTGATCCATTAACAGGCACAAGAGAAACCATCATTGATGATAATGGCTCTCAAGGTACTACAGTACATTCTACATGGTTTGAATAGATGATTTGATGTTGAAAACCAGACAAAGTCTTTCAGTCAAAGGCTTATGATGTCAACCTATCTCCGGAAACAAGAAAACTACCGTTGATGTAAGCAAGCTCCAAGGTACTGAAAGGTTTTTTCTAAGTCAACTTCCTGGATGATGAGTTGATGTCGACAGGAAGCGACTCATCATGTGAGGTAATTTATGTTTCCCCCATCAATGACACAAAACATGAGTAATGATTTTGGAGACAGAATGTGACTGATGAAGCAATGTCACGGATAGTGGTCATGAAATGAATTTTTATGTGTATTGCAATGGATGAGGAATAACTGAGTGACTTCTCTTGAACATATCGGCAACACTAAATGAATTTTCATCATTTGACCCAAAACCAAAGTGGTGGATGGTATGATAGACCATAGGTATGATATACTGTCAATCAGATTACCCAACCCAAAAATCATGAAGATGGAGTGAATAAGTGTCATGTTCAAGAGAGAGTTGCTACCATAAAGTGTTTATTCCTCTCCAATTTTCCCCAGTCATTGTTGACCAGCACCTATTTATTTTTTAACAAGATTTTAGAGGATAATATGTTCTTGATGTATAATTCCACCTGTAGTGGTGTGTTTGTCGCACGGGTATACAAAATCACACCAGTTTAAAGGGTGTGGTATACTCTTTAAACTATTGGTTACAGGCAGAAATTGGTGGAGCTCAAAAGCATAAAATTTAATTGAAACAATATGCTAAAGTATGATCTTGTTAAAATAAAACTAAAACACAAATATATAGAAGCTATCAAAGAGAGTCAAAATGATAATAATACCAATGATGGCTCAAAGGCCTCTTCTTATTAAAATTTTGAAATGGAGAAGAAATTTTACCCACTTGTCAAAGGGCACCTAGGCAGTGACTCTAGCTCCCGATGCAAGGATGTTGCCTTCCAAGCTCTGCCTCTGATGTAGTCTTTGTCTCTCTCTCTAGCGTGGTGGACTAGGATTGTTGGGTGGCCAACGATCAAGTCCACTACAGCCTTAGCTTCAGGTCACACACTGCTGGTGTTTCTTGGGAAACTTTGGCCAGCATAACAATGTGATCACCATTTCTTCATCTCTTGGTGGCTTTATATAGGGGATTTCAAATCCTCATTCCCTCCCTTGGTACATGGTGGATCATGACCCAAGCGATATGTATGATTTCATTGTGTGCTCCAAATATTCCATTGTGTGCTCACATAGTGTCTAAGGATGCATTGGTGGCTATCCTTGGGCAGCTCCAAGTGTGTGAAATCACTTGTCCTTTGATTTTTGTGGTCCCAGATAGTGAAATTTTTCCACTCTCAGGAATGCACGCATTTTGGGTCAAAAAGTGCACAAATTGGTGCTTATTGAGGGATTATTTACACAAAATATGCACGTATCGAAGGATTTTGTGCAAAAATAGCATTTAGGACTAGTTCAAATCTGATTTTCTCAAAACCTTAGAGATTTTAAATACTTTCTTGATTCTATAATGTGTTCCTAGTCTGTAAATACTTAGGCTTGACATTAATTAATGCCATATTCTATTGTATGATTTTCCATTGTTAACAGTCGCACCCAAATTTGTGAGGTCTAGGAAGAACTGTATAGCCGAAATACATTATAGTTTCTTTTCTGTATTGTGCGCGCAGAGAGAGAGAGAGGCCTGCATGAATCTTGGAATTGACAACACCTTGCACCGTTTCCTAGATGACCATGGCCTAAGGAGCCCTTGTAAGAAAATAAAATATAGAACATATATACAAAATTTCAACAAGGCGGGCATGTCCCATGGTCGTGATGCTATGGCTAGTTAAACAAAATTTACAGATAGATGTATTGTCGGTGCCACTACTATGGTATTGATGCTGACGGTTGTTGACAATGATTGTTGACACCCTAAGGGGCATTTTTTATTTGACGATAGGTGGAATGTGGTACCCATATGCATAAACTACATATGTATTGTTTGGGACATTCCTGTGTAAGCATTGTTGACAAAGACACTTATGGAGGCACGGGTCTTTGATGGATCTATTCAAAGTGCAATGGTTGAATGGTACGATACCATCGTGACATGAAAGATTTTGTTGTAGTCAAATTTCAGGAGGATCGATGACATCTTTCAACAATGATGTCTCCCATAGTGCCACCCAAGGATACCCATTTGCATGGGGAGGGGTGATCCAAGGTATCTCTTCCTTTTCGGAAAAGATTTTTCGAGGTCAACAAAAAGGAAGCCTTAACCAAACCATGGGTTGCCGACCTGAGGGGTCGGGGGCTTAGATGTGATGGGTTTAACATAGGCATGTTGGTTATAGGTTTATAAAAATAGATGATGGGGATTTAGTGGCCCGAGGTCAGAGTATACTTTTAGCAGCTTGGCGGCAGTCATTGGTATTTCTGAAGGGAAAATCCATGGAGTCGGTAGGAATTTCAAGGCGGGTGTGAACCGACTATGAATGTCATGATGGTGCATGCGTGGGGGTAAAATACTCTGACCAAGGGGAATGAGGGACTACTTCCATGGGGGAAAAGATGACATATTTGGGCGAAGAGGCGAAGGGTATTGATGGCAGTCTTTGTACACTTACCAAAAGAATAAAATAATGAGGTTTGGTTTGTACAAAACACAGAGACAGGTACCCCAAAACATGAAATGGTTCACTCACTGAGGGTGTGAGGACAATGTTTTGCTGGGGGTGGGGGTCCCATTGGTTGGTCTCATGTGTGGGGTTGATGAAGCGGATGAGGAAGTGTTACAGATGGGATTATGTTGATGGAGGTATGGTGGTCCAAATGCGATATGCAGAGGTGCTCTTTCAATATGCTTGTACAACCTGATCGTCTCGGAAGGTGGTTTGAGTTTCAATGGTAAACTTGACCTTATGAATGATGAATGAATGGGCAAGAGGTTCTTCCCAGACTGAAGAGGTATGGCCATGGCGTCACTTTTGCTGTGATATATGGTCTACTTTGGGTGATGAGCACCATGGAAGGGAGGATCTATCGACCAACGTAGACGTTTATCATGTGCAGGGTGAGATCATAAACGTGGTCAAATATCAGGACCCTGTGGTTTATTTCTGATGGGGAAATGATGTCAGGATATGCAAATTTTTCTGGGACTCTATCATGCTGGGTGTCAAATGATACCTGCTCTGGAACCTTCAGTGGATGGTATTGTAAATGTTTTGTGGGTTCTTCCTGCAAAAACAACTACCTCAATTGAAAGCATCTTCTTTTCATCAAAACTTATTGAAAGGCATGAGCTTTAAAAAAAGGAATATGGGAGAGGGCATACCTATCGGCACTGAAAATTTATTTTTTTTAGGAGTGTGAATGTGTGGCATCACCTCTGTTTGTTATGGAGTGTTGATGACAGTGTCACTTTCAGTTTAGTGATCAAATAATCTAAGCTCCAGGTTTTCCTTGGGATTTGTTACTTGGGTCCTATTTTTTATTTTAATTGGGGTTGCCCCCAGACTGAGACCAGGGGGGCATTGTCAGTTACTGCCCCCTATATAAGATCTCCCTTTTGGTTTGTTCCTCGTCTTCTTGTTGCAACATTTGGAGGATTCTCATAATTCTCCCAGTTGTATGGTTGGTGATGAGCCTAGGAAGGGCTGTAGTAGATTGAGTGGCACATTACATTGTTCCATTGGTCCATTCTATGCAGGGAATGGGGAATATCGATTCCCTTGTCCCTGGTTGGTATATGAGTTCCGAGGTGACTTTCATGATAGGTAGGTTGTGATACGTTCTAAGTAGAACCGTATAAGTATCCAGGGTGTTGATCACTGCTGCCTAGGTTTCCTTGGTCCAAAGGCCCAATCGAACTGTTTGTAGAATCAACGTGCATGGTGCTACTGTTGCCTAGATGATCTTGGGAAAAATACCCGATCAAACCGTCTTCAGAATCGATGCGCATGGTACTACTGCTACCTAGGTGACCTTGGGTCAAAGACCCGATCAATCCATCTACAGAATATACCTACTTGGTAACTTCCCGAGTACCGTGGGAGTTACTGTTGCCTAGGAGATCATGGTTTAAAGACCTGATCAAACTCTTTGTAGTAGACGACGCACCTGGTAACTCCCTGAATATAGATTACTACTGCCTATCTGACCTTAGGTCAAAGACTCAATCAAACTTTCTGCAGTAATCGATGTTCTTGATAACTCAATAGGATGATGCGACCAGGTTCCCCTGTTCCTAGTTAGTGTATGGTGGTTTGGGGGGAGGAGGGACAAATGGTTGTCTTTCTAGTGACTGTGGTTCGTCCTGCAGGTATAGGATGGTATGAGGTTCATTGTTGATAGACTGGATGTAGGGGTCCTCTTGATAGGATCACTCAATCGCATGTAAGGCATCCCTATATCATGGTATCTCTAGACAATGGTGGGCATAATGCCCATAGGTGCCACAGAGAGAGCATGCATGATTCGTATGCAACAGCCTGCCTTTACCTTTTGAGGTAGGTTCCTTTTAACAGGAACATGGTGTCAAGATGTCTGCTTCGGAGCCAAGGAGTGGTTTTAACTCATCTAGCTCCGGAAATATGTGGGTCGAATGGCCTATGACATTGCAAATGGCGCAGACTGGTGATTCCCTTTGAGTGGTGGGGGTCACCGTCTTCTTTCATATGTTTGTGGTTTTCTTGGTCGTGATAACTGGTTTCGCAATGGAAACTACCTTTGCAAGGACGGTCTCGACCGTTTCCTAGGTTGGTTGGGGCTCCTTGGGGCGGAGAGGCTTTAACCCTACGACAATGACATTGGTGGCTCCTATCCCAGAAGGGGGCACCAGGTACCAAACTGGGAACGCCAACGATATGTTGGGTAATACCAGTGTTGCCAAAACCTACTGGGAGACGAACCTAGCTGGGGGGTAGAGGAAAGGGGTTTGGGAGGCAGTGTAGGCTAGAGAGGCTGTCGTGACCAATGTCTCAGCATCGTTATTGTTGGTCAGCGGTTGTCAATGATGTCAACCCAAGCAGCACCAGGGGCTACCCCAATATTACATGGGATTTTTTACCTACCAAGTTACTATATTCTAGGTCAATAATTATTTTGATGGTTTCTTCTTGTCAAGATGTTTCCGTTGATATATGACATGCCATGTAATTCTTCACAATTTGAGAGATATTCATGTTTGAAGTTTGTAACCCCAGTTAGTGGGCTAAAACCCCATGGGGTTGTGGCATGGTTCATTGAAAATTCATAATTAATATTTTTTAAGCTGCTAAAACCCCTCCCACGTTCACTTGTTGAATCCCCTCTCAACCTAAGAATTTATATAAATTGTGATCCTCATATCCTCCTTATGCAAGGGATTTTTCCATCTGAAACAAGTCATTGTGGAATTTTCACTCTAAATTGTTTTCTATGATGTTTCAGAAGCTCAAATTTTTATGAGGTGAAGCTGACATCCTAAGGAAGTTGCTGTGAAAATTTTAGATCAAGGTACGAAATATTTTCAGAGATATGATCTGTGGAAGTCAGTGTTTTTGCAGGCTCCTGAAATTCATCTCAAAGAAGTGACCTTGGGAAAATATTCATAACCCTCTCTCTGAGTATCGGATTGGAATTATGTAAAATTTTGGAGATAGTGCACAGACTTTAGTTTTTTTCTCTATCCATTTCAGAGCTGAATGTAGAAACAATGATATGTGGCATTCCGTACAAGTTTTCTCTACTGAAATAGTCCATAATTAGGGCATTGTGAGAGATTGGGCATATCTCTCCCTTGAAGAATCAAAATTGGGTCAGACCTATGGCATTGGAAAGATGACTTAGAGGAATACTATAGGACCGAAAATAAAATATTGGATATTTGAAATAACAGAGATACACCGGATTCAATATCGAACTCCTAGAAGGCAAGAAAAAGCTAGATCATGTGTTGTCAAGGGCTGCAAAGGACCATAATTTCTAGGGCAGCAAAGAAAAGCAAAGTGAAATAGAGGGTAGAATGACAAGAGCAGCAACCAAGGTGCAGAACAGCAACAAGAAGTTCATCACATGAAATCTTCAAGTGGGCAACATTGCATATAGTCACGTCAAAGGTATCATTGTACTAAGTCATTGTAAATATATTATTGTAAAAGTTGCAATAGTGTCTATCTGCCAAGAGTTCAAGAGGAAGTTTCAGAGTTCTAGGATCATCATTAGTTGGTTGTTTCATATTTGGTGTTATGGTCTAGTGTGTCTTCTTCTTCTACATCATTTTATATCATTGTAAAGTGGACCATTTTCTATAATATCCCAAAATCAGGATTGCTAGCAAGGCATGCCTGAAAAACGATTTTTTCAGGAATGTATGCTACAGAAAAAAATATTAGCTCTTGGATCTCTTAGATATAATAATCTAAGATCCAAATACAAGAGGAAATAAAAAACCAAGCAAACTAGGTGAGATAGACAAGCCTCTGGCACCTAGAATGGTCGGAGAATGCCCAAGAATGGGACTGCAAAAATATGTAAACACAATGCTAGCACTGCAGCAAGCTATTCATCCATGGAATGTGTCAAGAAACACATTAACATCAATTTTTTTCACAACAGCAACTTATACAGCATTTTCTGACCCAAAATTTGGGAAAAGCAACATTTGAAGCCCCAAAAATGTTATTCCCAATTATTTGCGTAATAACAAAGGAAAATAACATTGGGTTCCCTTAGAATATTTCATAAAGGACTGACATACCAAATTTTAGCAAAAGAAAATCACTATAGCTATGTTAAAAAGACGTCCCGATCCCAGTATGGATTTAAAAGGCCCAAATCCCATGACTTAGCTCAACAGGAAGCTACTGAAGCATGTACAGCATGATTTTTTGAGGGTTTCAGATACAATATGGTGCATTAAAAGAGTTTATTATATCAGAACATGGAGGAAAATTGAGATCTAGCTCCTTTTATACATAAAAGAGATAACCCGGCAAGGGTTTCATGAGAGCACAAGTACATAATATCATATCTGCAAATCTAGATCTAGAAAAAATAGTTACACTATAGCTCTAAATACAAATAGCTAAAATATACAATGAATAGAAGAAGGAATATGTACAAATCTTTCTGGGAGAAGGGTTGGCCCTTCCTCCAAGGAATAAGCTCCAAGCAAGGGTTCAAACCCTACTACTGCAACACAATGAAAAATAATGCAGGTCCTGGAAAGGACTGCGCAATCAATGATGGAGAATGCTTTGGCCACATGCCAAGATGTACATAATGCATAGAAACCTTCTTAACATATCTTGCCAAGAAAGGGAAGCTCCCTCCTCAGAAAGATAAGATGAGAAAGTGGTGTTGGGGAATTTCCACTGCAACACCCTACAACACAACATTATTCTCTGTAGAAATAATGCGATGGCTAAAGGAGGATGCTTGGCCTCAAACCTAAGTGTGGAAAATTGAAGTACAAGGCCTCAAGAAAGGAGAAGGATTCCTAAACAGGAGATCCTTGTGCTAAAAAACACTCCAGCTCTGGTAAATAGAAAGAGGATGCCAAATAGTCTAAACAGACAAAATCAATAATAATCCAAGATAACCCCAAATGGATTCCATCCCCTTCCTTATAAACTTTGTGAGCATCATCACCTTTGGTCCCACCCATTAGGATTTCCAACTCCACATGAGCAATCTCCCTCCAAAAATACGTTGTACCTTCATCAAGGCCACTCCCCCATATTGCGTTGTTTGATTTGTTTAAGGTTGACCTCTTCAATCTAACTTATCCCTTTTCACAATCAAGTGCAATCAATCTGGCTCAAAAATTTCTGTCTATGCTGATCTTTGTTCACACAGAACTGGTTTTATTGATGATCTCCTCTCCATCATGAATGCATGTTGACTTAGTCAAACTTGACTATGTCCTCATCCATTTTCCCTTGTTCACACCCATAAGTGTAAAATCCAGCTACTGTGATGATCCCCTTTCACATTATAATAGGTTTTCTTCATGTTTTTATTAAGCATGGGCCTCCTTACCCATTTATCCAACTACTAAGTGAAAAGATAAAAATTTTAATATTTCCCTTAGCTGCTTGCTAAAGTAGAAATATTACAGTCCTCCCCTCTCAAATGTTGCTTGTCCTCAAGCAACTGCTAGGATAGAAATAAAAAACTCCCTCCCAAGGCATGGAGTCTGTAGTGTGTTTGGGAACTAACATTACCATGTAAAACCTCCACCCCCAAGCTATCATCCATACAAGATGAGTCACCCTCCAACATAGAAACTCATGAAAGATCTCCTCCACTTTAGGCTCCTGCAAAGAAGGTGGGTTGAATAGCTTAACATGATAGGCAGGATGGCCTACCCCATGTTTTCTTCCTCTCCACTCATGGCAAGTGTGGAGTACATACTAATCTTGGGCTGCAAATAGGTTTCCCTCAAGTGGCAAGAAGAAGAATAGATCTCCAAAGATCCTATCTCCCATGTCATGAATCATGCTGGCCCAAACCATCCTGTTAGCCATCCATAATTTTAACATATTCAAAGATTGCTAAAACATGTCTTCAGCTTTCAAGAAACAAATTTGGAGAAAATCT
The DNA here is from genome assembly GCA_034641835.2 of Pinus albicaulis. Taxonomy (NCBI): domain Eukaryota; kingdom Viridiplantae; phylum Streptophyta; class Pinopsida; order Pinales; family Pinaceae; genus Pinus; species Pinus albicaulis. The sequence goes on along the minus strand of CM076575.1, from coordinate 2,004,429,406 downwards.
GTGACTTCTTGAAGACTTGCTGTGTCTATTTGTCCAAAGGATCCATCTCATTGATGTCTTCACAAAAGACTTGCTTTTATCATGAAGAAAACTATTTTTGGACCCCCCTTCCACATTATTTCATTCATATTTTCCTCTTAAAAAAGCCTCCACTTCATAAAAAATACTTTTAAAAACCTTCTAAATCCATTTTAATTGGTTTTAAAACCCTCCTTGTATCTATCAGAATCCCTCAAAAACCCTCAAAAACCCCCATTATAGCCTTAAAATATAACTTTTTATTAAGTCAGGCTTAAGCCCCCATGGGCTTAACTTCTCAGCCATTTTTCCTCCATGAGACCGGGGCCCGTGACCGTCAGCCTCAGTCTTAAGCCCCTTTCACGCTATCACACTTGGCTCCGCCCCTTTTCCTTCCACTTCTTTATACTTCCTCCACACGATGTTTTCCCCAGCCGATGGGATCTGAGCCGTTGATCTCGCAGATCTAACGGTACTCACTCCATCGCACTGCCAATGCTCCTTCCGATCATCACTTACCAAACCATCCTGCCAATGTATTTTGGACCATTGATCTAGCTCCCTGAAATCCAACAGTTGGAGTTTTTTCGTCGTTCTGCTATCCTCCGCCTCTTTCATTCATTTTTGCGAAGTCTCGATTTAATCTGGACCGTCGATCCTCCTGATCAAACGGTCATCACACCATCATATTACCACTTTCCTCCTGTCTAAACCCCTTCTTCCTACCATTCTCTGAAGTACTCCAGACTATTGATGCTCCTAATTGGATGGTCATCGCTTCATCCCCGCATCATAGTTCACCCCTCCCCTCGCACCATTCCTTCCCTTGTGTGATTCCATGATGCATCCTCCACCGCTAATCATCTTGATCCAATTGCCAGCACACCTCTACTTTTACCATGCACATTTTGACCCTGCTTTAATCCCCACCGTTGATCTCGCTTCCGATCTGATGGTCCTCGCCTCATCGCAAATTCACCATCTCCCTATCCATATTTTTATATTTCGTTTCCCCGCTATCAATATCGACCATTGATCCTCCTGATCCAATGGTTGGAGCTCAATTGCATTATTACTGACCCCTCATCCACCATCTTTTATCTTTGTTTCTCTGAGTTAATCCCCACCGTGGATCTCCCAGATCCAATGGCTTGCATTGATCCCCATTTTCTTCCACCCCTCCAGCCATATATATCCTCTCGTTTGATCTTAGCCATCCATTCTAATCTAGATCCGACGACCATCACTCAATCTCCTATATCATCTTGTTGGTCCCACCCAACCGTGCAAGGTCTTTTCATCGTGTTTTCTTTCAATCTTCACCATTGATCCTCACGATCCAACAGCCTGCATTCATTCTCGCACCCATTTCACCCAACCCCTCTGTCATGCGTTTTTAATGCGAAATGGGCAGTTTTAGAGGGACACTTCTCGACCTCTCGACCATGTCATGTCCATTTCATATAATACCACTTACCGCTTTAGTTCCGTGCGAATACCGTCTCTGGTATTCCAAAAACTGCCAATCCTTTTCTTCGCGCTCGAAGCAGATTCAAGCCATAGTATCTACAGTTCTGTGATTAGCCATTTTTCACTCCATTCACCCTTCTCCTCACTGCTCCTGCACCCATGCCCAAGCCCTCTCAAGAATTTTAAGCCCTCGTGCAGGTTTTATTTAACTGGTTTTAGTGTTTTTTGCAGGTTTAATGATGGTTCTAAATTAAAAATTCGTCCTGTAGAAAATCTAGTGACAAAGGCCCGATTGAATGCAAAAGGCTCATAAAGGGTAAAATTCCAGGTTATAATCAATATTTCATGAATATTGATTACATAGCAAGACCCTCCAGTGCAAGCCACATGTATATAGCAACCAGATGAAGACCAAAAAGTGAAGATCATAAAGGAGATTAAAGATTCAAGGTTAAAGCATAAAGCCTGAAGATCAAGAGCTTAACCCATGAAGATTAAAGATAAAGAACAATATTAAAGGAAAATCAAATAAAGCCAAAATATTCAGCCAGGACAAATCAGAAGACAGAAGGCCTCATGCAGGTCAGAGCAAAGCAATTAATTCCATCAGAATGTCTGACTGCCACCATGATCTGCATTTTACCTACCAAGGACAAAACTGGCAGTTTCTAAAAACAGAGAAATTTCAACTGTCAGTGTAGTTATTGTGAAAGTATGGGAAAGCCTCAAAGCCCACTCTTTCACATAAATTTTCCCAGAAGCCTAAACAGAACTACTGCAGTCAGAAGACATCTCCAAAGGGACACACATTGGAGTTATTACCAGTCTGCCAGATATGCCTCAAAGACAGAAAAAACTACTAAAATGGTCCAAACAGTTAACGTGATATTAATTAAACAAAGTGGAGCATTCGAAAGGACCCCAACTCTCTCTTAATTGATCCATTGAGACCATTTACTCCACTTATCTTCCTCATTCACCTATAAGTACTCATTGAAGATTCATTGTAAAGGGTTGGAAAATTGTTAATTGTTGAACTGTTATTGAGTAAGAGTTGTTGAGTAGTTGTAATATAGTAGGTTGGGAAGAGGAGTATTGTACTATATAAATCCATTGGACTTGAGTATGTAACTGGTCTTGTACATCAAATAAACAAGCAGATTCACAGGATCTTGATCTATATTATTGGTGATGTTTTTCTTACTTTAATTGTTATTCTCCTTATGTTTTCATACTATTCACTTTCTTTGATAAAGAACAACAAACATAGGTTAGGATTTACTTATAAAATTACCCTAATTCTGACTGATAAGCTTTATCTATATGTTTTCTTCTAAATGTGTGTTTGAGAATGAATCAATAGAGTATAACCAATTAAGGAATGTTGGTGAGCCCATGTCTTGCTGAGTACAACTTGAGCTATTGTTCTTGAACGATATTTTCACTGAATGCTAAGTAGAGTCCTAATCAAGGAATTTAATGGTTAGCCCTGTCCCTCTTTAGTCTTAAACAATTTTTTTGAAGATTTCCCTTAAGATTATGTTGAAAGAAGGATAGGTTTAAAGTCCTTACCTGATCTTAGACTGCCCTTTGTTTATCTTAAATGTTTTCTACCCTTGAGAGTATGCCGAAAGTAGGATAGGTTAAAATTCCTTACCTAATCTTAGGCTGCCCTTTGTTTTCTTATATGTTTTCTTCCTTCACATCAGTTCTTAATGTTTCATACCACCAACTCAACTTAAAGAGATCTTTTGATATAGATGACTTTCCCTATGGAAACCCTTGAATAGTTATTGTGAAAGTAAACCCTTTTATGACTCCATAGCCAAATGGTTTGACACTTTTTCTTGACCTATCTTCCCATGCTGAAACATCCTTCTACTTTTTCCCTCCTTCACTTCACATGAACTTCTTAGTTAATGATCCGCAACCAAAAAACAAACAAATCCCTTGTGCTTCATAACTAGCCTAATATCATATCATGAGCTTTAAAATAATATCATTATAAAAGCACATATGGAGAGATCCCTCTTCGAATCTAGGAGGGCTAGATCCTAGGATTCTAAAGTGGTTTTGGTGTTGCCTTCTCATTGGTATGCCAATCTACCAAATTACAGGACACCAACATAATGGCAACTCCACTAGGGAACTTTTGAAAGTTTGAGGTAAGTCTAAGTTTTTTTATCACTCAGAGTCCCACAGTGATCACCAACATAATGGTGACTCCACTAGGGACTTCTGAGTGAATTACATCTTATATATACTAAGACCTCAGAAGACCCACAAACATCCTTAGATTGGTAGTTAATTGCTGATGGTGAACAAAAACTCTCTTCAAAACATTCGAAATCATCCACCTGGCAACTCCACAACTCCTAAAATACCAAAAGACTCCACTAGTGATCAGTAGGCCTGTTGATTATCCCTGGTTTCATGTAATACTCCACTGGGATAGCCCACACTATGATTAAAACATAATGCACACCCATGATTAGGAAATTTTGAGGATTAAGTTTTCTTTGTTAAAGACTAGTTTGCCTCTAAAGATTGACATATCTGCTAACTTTACTTTTCTATTAGTCTAAAATCAACATAGTGGCCACTCCACATCCCAACATAGCAAAGACTAGATCAGTCCATTAATAGAAGACTCTGAACAATTTGCAAAAATGTAGTCAAGTCTCATAACAAAGCTTTGTTATGGAATATCAAGTGACCTGGCAGAACTTTAATGTGAAGACCTTCCAAAGGTTATCCTTCTCAGCTCAAAATTCAATGCTAAACCTGAGCTTAAGAAAATTTTCTTAGACTTGGTGGTTGCTAGGTATGAAACTGAGATTGAAATGTTGAATTCACAAGAACAATCATACCAATTCAGATACCCTAGAGAATTTTTGGAAAGTATCCCTCCCCCTAAGCAAGAAGAAATTTCATTACCTTTTGATGTGCAGGAAAAGGATAATTGTGCTTTCAAGAGCCACATTGAAGATGCAGTGAACCAAGCTATCTAGGATGCATAAAATCAATCATTCATGGGAGGCCCAGAAGAAGAAAGTCCACATCAGATTTTTGTTGATCATATATTAGAATACATGAAGGTTCTGATGGACTCAAATTCACAAGCATGGATTCTTTGCAAAATCCCAATGCATCAGAGACTGTCACCATCTATGGTGACCTTGATTTCAAAGAATCATACTCAAAGAATACCATGGTTATCTCTGACAAGAGGTCAGATGTTCTACTCATTTTTGTTACCAATCAAATGGCTGCAATATATTTTCCTGCTCAAAGAGATGAGCAAAGACCAGTCATGGAACCATCTGATTGATTGGGTGTATTGGAGAAGAGAATTTGTCAGCTAAACATGTAAATATTTTAGAGTTAGATTAGGGTAGGTAGGAATGTCAATAAAGCTCAGCCTGTGAGCATTTAGTTAGTTTTTTGTTTTTTACTTTGAAAGAAAAAAGTAAAAATACAAAAAAAATAGAAAAGAGAAAAGAGGGCAGATATAAAATAAGAAAGGTATAGCCCCATACCAAAAAATAAAAGGAAATAAAAAGAAAAGGGAAAATATGAAAGTGTACAAGCCTAAATGCCACTACTTGAAAGAGCAATGCTATTTAGTCATATAGCCTAATCATGATTGGATATATTTCAATTTACTGTTGATAGGTTAGTGAAGAAGATTTTCCAAACCGTTTAATCTTGGCTTATCAGTAGATTAGATTAGGATAGAAAATATGGCTCTAACAAGCTCAAAACCTAAGCCAAGGATACAAATAATATTGGTTCTAACATGCTGAAAACTTGAACCAGGTAAAAAAAGAAGAAGACAGCTCTAAAAAGATCAAAACCAAATTTGAAAGAAAGAAAGAAGGATGCTTGTCATTTTCAGATCTCAAGCCTTCAGAGTTTGGTCTTAATTTTCTGCAAATAAGTCTATGTGCAGCTAGTTTCTTATGCCATGGACACTACAACAAATCAAACAGCTTAATCCTGGTTTGGCTGTGTTTTCAATTTCTGTTTTAGAATGTAGAGAATGCAGATCTGTTAGACATTTTAATCATGGCAAATAGTAGATTAGGTAGAGAATGTTTTAGTCCAATTGTTTAATCTGGACTCATGGAAGTTATAAGGGTAGATCTAGAATAGTTTTCTTTATTTAAATAAAATAATAAAAGTTGATGTCAAAAGGTTTGCAAGTCCAAGTGCACCTTACAAAGAAAAAATGTTAGGAAAGTAGGTTGTGTAGGTAGTTGTTTGGGGAATGAATTATTTTGTTTGATGTAATACTGATCATCTTTTTAAAGCAGCATGATAAAACAAGAAAGAGGTTGTCAAAGCATCAATACACTCATCCACTTTCCAGGGATTATCTTTGAGGTTCTTGACACCTCCAAGGAGCTGCCATCCCCAAGTGGAGCCACTGTTAGCCATCCATAATTTTGACGTATTCAAAGATGGCTAAAACAGGTCTTCAGCCTTAAAGAAACAAATTTGGAGCAAATCTGTGACTTCTTGAAGACTTTCTATGTCTATTTGCTCGCTGATGTCTTCACAAAAGCCCTGTTGTTATCATGAAGAAAACTATTTTTGGACCCCCCTTCCACATTATTTCATTCATATTTTCCTCTTAAAAAAGCCTCCACTTCATAAAAAAATCTTTTAAAAACCTTATAAATCCCTTTACTTGGTTTTAAAACCCTCCTTGTATCTATCAAAACCTTTCAAAAACCCTCAAAAACCCCCATTTCGGCCTTAAAATCTAACTTTTTATTAAGTCAGTCTTAAGCCCCCATGGGCTTAAGTTCTCAGCCCTTTTTCCTCTATGAGACCGGGACCCACGACTATTGGCCTTAGTCTTAAGCCCCTTTCGTGCTATCGCACTTCGCTCGACGCCTTTTCCTTCCATTTCTTTATATTTCCTCCGCACGATGTTTTCCCCACCGATGGGATCTGAGTCGTTGATCTCCCAGATCTAACGGTCCTCGCTCCATCTCACCACCAAAGTTCCTTCCGATCATCACTTCCCAAACCATCCTGCCGATGTATTTTGGACCATTGATCTGGCTCCCCTAGATCCAACGGTCGATGTTGTTTTTCCATTCCACTGTCCTCCGTCTCTTTCATTCATTTCTGTGAAGTCCTGATTTAATATGGACCGTCGATCCTCCTGATTGGATGGTCATCACACCATCGCATTATCGCTTTCCTCCCATCTAAAATCCATTTGCCTACCATTCTCCGAAATACTGCGAATCGTCGATCCTCCTGATAGGATGGTCATCGCTTCATCACCGCATCACAGTTCACCCCTCCCCTCACACCATTCCTGCCCTTCTGCGATTCCGCGATGCATCCTCCACCATTGATCATCTTGATCCGACAGCTAGCGCGCCTCTGCTTTTACCACGTGCAATTAGACCCTGCTTTAATCCCCATTGTTGATCTCGCTTCTGATCTGACAGCCCTCACTTCATCACAATTTCACCATCTCCCTGTCCATATGTTTATATTGCATTTCCCCACTATCAATCTCAACTGTTCATCCTCCTGATCCAATGGTTGGCGCTCAAGCACATTATTACTGACCCACCATCCACCATCTTTAATCTCTGATTCTCCGAGTTAATCCCCACTGTGGATCTCCCAGATCCAATGGCTTGCATTGATCCCCCTTTTCTTCCACCCCGCCAGCGTTATATATCCTCCCGTTTGATCTGAGCCATCCATTCTAATCTAGATCCTACGAACATCACTCAATCTCCTATATCATCCTACTGGTCTCACCCAACTGTGCAAAGGATTTTCATCGTGTTTTCTTTCAATCTCCACTACTGATCCTCACGATCCAACAACCCACATTCATTCTCACGCCCATTTCACCCAACCCCTCCGTCATGCATTTTCAATGCAAAATGGGCGGTTTTAGAGGGACACTTCTTGACCTCTCGACCGTGTCGTGTCCATTTCATATAATACCACTTACCGCTTCAGTTCCGCGTGAATACCATCTCTGTTATTCCCAAAATCGCTAATCTTGTTCTTAACGCTCGAAGAAGATTCAAGCCATAGTATCTGCATTTCTGCCATTAGTTCATTTTCGCTGCATTCACCCTTCTCCTCACTACTCTTCTGCCCACGTCCGAGCCCTCTGAAGAATTTTAAGCCCCCGTGTAGGTTTTATTTAAGATTTTTTAGTGTTTTTTGTAGGTTTAATGGCAGTTCTAAAATAAAAAGTTGTCCCGTAGCAAATCTAGTGACAGAGGTCGAGGGTGATGATCCTCAAAGGCCCGATTGAATGCAAAAGGGGCATAAAGGGTAAAATTCCAGGTTATAATCAATAGGTCATGAATATTGATTATATAGCAAGACCCTCCAGTGCAAGCCACCTGTACACAGCAACCAGATGAAGACCAAATAGTGAAGATCAGAAAGGAGATTAAAGATTAAAGGTTAAATGATAAAGCTCGAATATCGATAACTTAACCTATGAAGATTAAAGATAAAGAAAAATATTGAAGAAAAATCAATTAAGGCCAAAATAGTCAGCCAGGACAAGTCACAAGACAGAAGGCCTCATGCACATCAGAGCAAAGCAGTTAATTCCATCAGAATGTCTGACCGCCACCATGATCTCCATTTTACCTACCAAGGACAAAACTGGCAGTTTCTATAAACAGATACATTTCAATTGTTAGAGTAGTTATTGTGAAAGTATGGGAAAGCCTCAAATCCCACTCTTTCACTTAACTTTTCCCAGAAGCATAAAAAAAACTACTGCAGTCAGAATACATCTCCAAAGGGACACACGTTGGAGTTATTACCAGCCTAACAGATATGCCTCAAAGACAGAAAAAAATACTAAAATGGTCCAAGAAGTTAATGTGATATTTATTAAACAGAGTGGAGAATTCGAAAGGACCCTAAATCTATCTTAATTGATCCATTTAGACCAGTTACTCCACTTCTCTTCCTCATTCACCTATAAGTACTCATTGAAGATTCATTGTAAAGGTTTGGAAAATTGTTAATTGTTGAACTGTTATTGAGTAAGAGTTGCTGAGTAGTTGTAATATAGTAGGCTGGGAAGAGGAGTATTAGACTGTAGAAAGCCATTGGACTCGAGTATGTAACTGGTCTTGGACATCAAATAAACAAGTAGATTCATAGGATCTTGGTCTATATTATTAGTGATTTTTTTCTTAATGTAATTGTTATTCTCCTTATGTTTTCATACTGTCCACTTTCTCTGTTAAAGAACAACAAATATAGGTTAGGAATTACATCTAAAAGTACCCTAATTCTTACTAATAAGATTTGTCTATATGTTTTCTTCTAAATGTGTGTTTTATAATGAATCAATAGAGTATAACCAATCAAGGAATGTTGGTGAGCCCATGTCTTTCTGAGTAGAACTTGATTTTTTGTTCTTGAATGATATTTTCATTGCATGCTAAGTAGAGTCCTAATCAAGGAATTTTATGGTTAGCCTTGTCCCTTGTTTAGTATTAAACAATTGTTTTGAAGATTTCCCTTAAGAGTATGTCGAAAGAAGGATAGGTTAAAAGTCCTTACCTGATGTTAGACTACCCTTTATTTATCTTAAATGTTTTCTACCCTTGAGAGTATGCTGAAAGCAGGATAGGTTAAAATTCCTTACCCGATCTTAGGCTGCCCTTTGTTTTATTATATGTTTGCTTCCTTCACATCAGTTCTTAATGTTTCACACCACCAAATCAACTTAAAGAGAATATTTTGATATAGATGACTTGCCCTATGGAAACCCTTGAATAGTTTTTGTGCAAGTAAACCTTTTTATGACTCCATAGCCCAATGGATTGACACATTTTCTTGACCTATCTTCCGATGTTGAAACATCCTTCTACTTTTTCCCTCCTTAACTTCACATGAACTTCTCAGTTAATGATCCCCAACCAAAAAACAAACAAATCCCTTGTGCTTCATAACTAGCCTAATATCATATCATGAGCTTTAAAAGCATATCATTCTAAAAACACATATGGAGAGATCCCTCTGCAAATCCAGGAGGGCTAGATCCTAGGATTCCAAAGTGGTTCTGATGTTGCCTTGTCATTTGGTATGTCAATCTGCCAAATCATAGGACACCAAAACATCCCATCCAAAAGGAATGGCACCTCATCACCATTTGGCATCCAAATCAGAAAAATTTTGATGGTTCCATGATACCAATGGTCTATCCAAGGGATACAGTGCAGTTTTCCCAACTGCTGCTTGAGAATGTCATGTGGCAAGTTGTCCTCCAACAAGGTACTAGTTGTGCATGAGTGCTCATCTACTATGTGGCAGTAAACAAAAATATATATTAGCTATACATGATCAAAATAACAAGAAAATGTGCCATACATTCCTTCTAAAACATCATGATGAGTATGGATAATTTCAGCCCATTCTCTCTCAATAATAGCCATAGCAACAAGGACTCTTGCTACCTCCTTGCATTATCAAAATGCAGATCATGGTGCAATAATGCATTGATGGACATGTGAGTTGTCTCATCAACAAAGTACAAACCAGCTCCCTCATACATCATGGGGAAGTTATCCTTCCTCCCAAAACAATATACATACATGAAATACATCTCAAACATAAATACATGTGAGCACATGAGACATATCTCAGAAAAAGGTAAATACATGGACATAAGATTTGATAGATGATGTCTAAACTCTCTTCTTAACAACCACAAAAACCATGCCTTCTTCTTGTGCATCCTATCATTGAGACTCAAGGAATGAGTTAAAGAAATAGAAATTTTTGGGTAGTGACCAAACTCACCCAAAAACAACCAGCGTAGCCATGCCTCTTGCTACCCTGTATCATAGATCTACAAGGGGTTTGGAACCCTCTTGCTCCATATTTCCATCCACTCATCCTAATATGGGTGATGGATCTCATTCTACAAATGTTTGGTATCCTCCCAAGGTAGGACACCATGCTCCTCCAACCTTTGAAGAACTTTGCACTTCATGAAATTTTGAAGTGCACCTCCAATGGGATCTCCTGACGAGAACTCCTCCTCATGCATGGCCTCCCAAAACCAAAGAGGCCTTGGATCTGCTGCAAGTGGAAGTCTCTCTTTGATCTGTGGCATGCTCATTGAGGGAGTTTCATCTATAGAGAAGAAAGAGTTTCTCATCTCAATATAGCTACCATTTTACATCTCTTCCTCCATGGATTCCTGAATGAAGCTAACATCTGAATGTTCCCATGAGGAATGGGTCCTTATATCTTCACTGCTGCTCTTTTATAGCACAGTGCAACCTTGTTGCTCTAGATTAGCAGTAAGTGATGATCCTGGGTCATAAAATGGCATATTTCCACAATATTCTGAAAGATTTTCTGCAATAATATAAAGTGGAAATGCAATCATACCTTGCTAGACTTTGGGAACACCTTGCATGGATGCAAGAGTTCTTTCTTTCATTGTATTGGCTCTCTCAACTGCTGATGTTGAACGTTTTTCCACCATGGTTGTGACAGCACTTATATAAGTCTCCTCAAGAGTTGGTGAGGGATCCTCCCTCTCTTATTGTTCTTCATCAAAATTTTTTATCACCCTCTAAGTGAAATCTACAAGAGTAGATACTCTTGCATGACTTATGTGGCTGAACCACCAAGTACTTGCTTTTCCCTTCATGTGTAGCGATGAAATCTCTATTGCTTCTCTTTATACCATTGGATTTTGTAGGAAGAATGATGCAAGTCTTATTTTCCAAGTCTTTGTTGAAGATGATCCATCAAAAGTAGACAATAGAAACCTATTTCCCTTCATCCTTCTTGTGCTACAAGGTCTCCTTTCTTCCTCTAGTTGAAGGAATTGTGGGAAGGATAGAGTCTCTTTGAAAGCTCTAGGTTGAGTCTTGTACTCAAAATGTATTCACTTAGAATCTAATGTTCCAAGTTTCTTCCATTCCCTTTTTCTTCTTCTTCATGAGAATAGGAAGTGCATGGTTCTTCCTCTTCTCGAAACCCTCTAGGAGTTTCTTCGCATCTCTTCTCCTTCATCAGCTTAACCTCATGGGAGAGGTTCTTTCTGGATTTTAAAAGTGATGAGAGTAAAATAATCCTCTCCATAATTTTTATCTTGCTCCCTCTGATGGCTGGAATTCATAGGCCGAGCCAAGACTATTCTTTGATACCACTATAATATCCCAAAATTGGGATTGCTAGCAAGGCATGCCTGGAAAACGAATTTTTCTAGAATGTATGCTACATAAAACAATATTAGCCCTTGTTTCTCTTAGATATGATAATATAAGATCCAAATCCAAGAGTAAATCAGAAACCAAGCAAACTAGGTGAGGTAGACAAGCCTCTCGCACCTAGAATGGCCAGAAAATGCCCAAGAATGGGACTGCAGCAATATGTAAACACATTTCTGGAGATTTAGGAAGCTATTCATCCATCTAATGTGTCAAGAAACACATTAAAATCATTTTTTGTTACAAAAAAAAAATATACATCATTTTATGACCCAAAAGTTGGGGAAAAGCAGCATTTTAAGCCCCAAAAACGTTATTCCCAGCTATTTGTGTAATAAAAGAGGAAAATAATGGTGGTTTCCCTTATAATATGTCATAAGGGACTGGAATACCAACTTTTAGCAAAAAAAAATCACTCTAGGTATGTTAAACAGATCTCCTGGTCCTTGTATGGCTTGAAAAGGCCCAAATCCCATGACTTAGATAAACAGGAAGCTACTGAAGCATATACAATGTGATTTTCTGAGAGTTTCAGATATATTATGGTGAAATAATATATATATAGTTGATTATATCATAACATGGAGGAAAATGGAGATCTAGCTCCTTTTATACATCAAAGAGATAACTCGGCAAGGGTTTCATGAGAACACAAGTACATAATAGCATATCTGCAGAAATAGATATGGAAAATGTAGTTATAATGCAGCTCTAAATACGAATATATGAAATATACAATGAATAGAATAAGGAAGATGTACAAAGCTTTCTGGGAGAAGGGTTGGCCCTTCCTCCAAGGAATAAGCTCCAAGCAAGGGTTCAAACCCTACTACTACAACACTATGAAAAATAATGGAGATCCTGCCAAGGAATGCATATTCAATGATGGAGAATGCTTTGGCGACATGCCAAGATTTATGTAATGCTCAAAAACCTTCTTAGTATATCTTTCCAAGAAAGGGAAGATCCCTCCTCAGAAAGATAAGCTGAGAAAGCGTTGTTGGGGGCTTTCCACTGCGGCACCCTGCAACACGGCACTATTCTCTGCAGAAATAATACTGTGGTTGAAGGAGGATGCTTGGCCTCAAGCCTGAGTGTGGAAAACTGAAGTACAATACTCCTTATTTAGGCCTCTCAATAAAGGAGAAAGATTCCTAAACAGGAGATCCTTGTGCTAAACAGCACTACAGCTCCACTAAACAACAAGAAGATACCAAATAGTCTAAACAAACAAAATCAATAATAATCGAAGCTAACCCCAAATGGCTGCCATCCTCTTACTTATAAAATTTGTGAGTCTCCTCACCTTGGGTCCCACCCATTAGGGTTTCCAACTCCACATGAGCAATGTCCCTCCAAAATTATGTTGTACCTTCATCAAGGTCACTCCTCAATACTGCGTTGTTTGATTTGGTCAAGGTTGACCTCTTCAATCTACTTCATCCCTTTTCACACTCAAGTGCAATCAATCCAGCTCACAAATGTCTGTCTATGCTAATCCTTGTTCACACTGAACTGGTTTTATTGATGATCTCCTCTTCTTCATGCATGCACGTTAACTTAGTCAAACTTGACTATGTCCTCATCCATTTGCCCTTGTTCACACCCATAAGTGTAAATTCCAGCTACTGTGATGATCCCCTTTCACATTATAGTGAGTTTTATTCATGTTTCTATTAAGCATAAGCATCCTTACTCATTTATCCAACTACTAAGTACAAAAATCAAAATTTTAATATTCCCCTTAGCTGCTCGCTAAAGTAGGAATATTACATTTTCCCTGGTGCGGGAGTCCATTCTTATTTTATTCTTCTATAGGGTGCTAGGGTGGTGCTAGGGTGATTTGTAGCTCATTGGGTGTTATGGCATCCGTTCAGTTGACTACTGAAGAATCTCGGGCATTGGAGCATCCATACAGTGGGAGCTGGAGAAGAATTATTTTATAGATTCTAGGAAATTGGATCTTTATTTTCAATTGGAGTTGAATATTAAATAATTATTAGAAAAGCATCACGTGGTTTTTTTCCTGGAGTGGGTTTCCACCTTAAAAACTATGTGCATTTATGTTCCTTTTGTTTGCTACTATCATTGTAAAAAAACTGTTAATAATTGAAGATTAACTAATGCTCTAATTGAAAGGAATACTGATTCACCCCCCTCTCAGTATTTCCAACAGTTGGTTTCAGAGCTTTGTTCCTTCAATAGTAGTTTAACAGTTGGAAGGAGGTCATGGAGCATACCAAGAATGGTGTACCTCTGTTCAATGAAAATAACTATGCACTCTGGAAAGGAATAATGGAGGTCTATCTCTTGGTGCAAGGTTACGAAGTATGGGACACTGTTCAAAATGGATTTACATCAACCACAAATTAGCAAGCTAAGAATAATTTGGTAAATTATGCAAAAGAAAAGAATATTATTATCAGTGGACTTATTGAATCTGCCTATCATAAAGTGTTGGGTTGTAAAACTTCCAAAAATATATGGGACAAGCTTGAGAATATATATGTAGGTGAGTCAAATTTCAAAGAAGAAAATCTTCAAATCTATAGAGAAAAATTTGAGAAACTCAGAATTAAAGAAGATTGCAACATTGTTGCATACTTCCAATACGTTGATGAAATAACCAATACTCTGGAAGGATTGGGAGAGCCAGTTGATGAGAAGACTATTATACGAAATATTCTTAGAACGTTACCAAGTAGATTTAACCCAAAGGTATCGGTCTTAACATACAGTGCAAATCTGGAAAAATTTAGCAAAGAGGAATTACATGGAGTTCTCATAGCATATGAAATGAGACTTGATGAAGAAGAGGGTACTTTTCATCTAGAAAATACGTTTGTCACATCTAAGAAAGCAAATAAGGACAAACAACCTTCAATTGGAAAGACATGCAACTGCAAGTGTGAAGAAAAGGGAGATTATGGAGAATGTGTTTCAGATGAAGAATATACTTAATTTACGAGAAAACTAAAAATTGATAAAGGAAAATTCAATGGTAAACTTCCATTGATATGTTTCGGCTATGGTGAGGTTGGGAATTTCATAGAAAAATGTCCAAACAGAAGTGATGGCAACTCAAAAAGAAGGAAAGGATTTAAGAAATTCAAAAAGAAAAGATCCAAAAGGAACTTTCTCTATAAAGAAGATAGCTTATCATCCAATAAATACAATGATATAGAGTGATGTAGAATAAGAAGACACTCTAGACCATAACCCCAACTATGACAATATTGAGCTCCTAGAAGGCAAGAAAAAGCTAGAGCATGTGTTGTGAAGGGCTGCAAAGGACTAGACTTTCTAGGGAAGCAAAGCAAAGAAAGGTGCAACAGAGGGTAGCATGACAAGAGAAAAAACCAAGGTGCAGAAAAACAACAAGAAGTTCATCACATGAAGTCTTCAAGTGGGCAGCACTGCATACAGTCATTGTAAAGTATTTCCAAAAATTGGTGTCATACCTTGGTTCCTTCAATAGCAGTTTAACAGCTAGAAGGAGGTCATGGAGCATACCAAGAATGGTGTATCTCCGTTAAATGAAAATAGTTATGCACTCTGGAAAGGAAGAATGGAGGTCTATCTCTTGGCGCAAGGTTACGAAGTATGGGACACTGTTCAAAATGGATTTACATCAACCGTAGATGAACAAGGTAAGAATAATTTGGTAAATGATGCAAAAGAAAATAATATTATTATCAGTGGAATTATTGAATCTACTTATCATAAGGTGTTGGGTTGTAAAAACACCAAAAATGTATGGGACAAACTTGAGAATATATATGCAGGTGACTCAAATGTCAAAGAAGCAAAGCTTCAAATCTATAGAGAAAAATTTGATCAACTTATAATGAAATAATATTATAACATTGTTGCATACTTCCAATATGTTGATGAAATAACTAATACTCTGGAAGGATTGGGAAAGCCAGTTGACGAGAAGACTATTATACAAAAGATTCTTAGAACATTACCATGGAGATTCAACCTAAAGGTATTGGTCTTAGAATACAGTGAAAATCTAGACAAACTCATCAAAGAGGAATTACATGGAGTTCTCATAGCATAAGAAATGAGACTTGATGAAGAAGAGGGTACTTCGCATCTACAAATTGTGTTCATTGCCTCTAATAAAACCCATAAGGAAAAACAACCTTTAATTGAAAAGACATGCACCTGCAAGTGTGAAGAAAAGGGAGATGATGAAGAAGGTCTTTCAGATGAAGAATATGCTTACTTTACAAGAAAACTAAAAATTGGTAAAGGAAAATTCAAAATGTCGGAACATAAGTGATGGCAGCTCAAAAGGAAATAAAGGCATTTATAAAATCAACAAGCAAGGATCCAAAAGGAACTTTCTCTCTAAAGAATATATCTCATCATCTGATGAAGAAAATGACAGTGAAGAAGAAGCCAATGAGAGAGTATTGTTTATGGCCAAGCACAATAAACAAGAGGTATCAAACAACGAAGAAGAAGGATTGACCGTAGAGGAATTTTCTAAGGAAGCAATCAAACTTATAAAAGAGTAGAAGGCAGAGAAGATCTGTTCCAATACTCTTGAATAACAAGTTCAAGGTCTCAAAATTGAAGTTGAAGAACATAAATGCATTGAAGAGTCACTTCAAAAGAAGTTGGAAGAAAGCAACCAAGAAAAGGAAGAATTAGAAGCTGAAGTAGTCTCGCTGCGTAAGGAAGTGAAGAAAGGAAACACTATCCAAAACTATGCCAACAGCTCAAGGGAATTGGAAGAACTCATCAACAATCCACGATCTTACAATGACAGAACTGGCATCGGTTATAAAGGAGAAGAAGCAGGCCCTTCTCCAACAAAATACAATGAACCTGTGAGATCTGACATGCATGTAGACTGTTAGCCACCAATAAAATTTTTCATATCAAATGGTGGCTAAAACATTATTGGAGCCTTCAAGGAACAATTTTTATTGCTAAAATTTTTTATCTCTTGAAGACTCATGGAGACATCATCCTTTTTTCCAAATCTTCACTACTGTTTCCATTTTAAACTCAGAAATTCTGCTGATTCCATAGAGAAAAGACTGCTGCAAAACACCATATTTCCCTTCCCTCCACCTCAAAACTAACCTTCATTTTTCCTCCTCTTTTCCTCACAAACTTCCTCTATTTTCCCTTTTTTCCATTTTCCCCCTCATAAAATCCACCTTACAGAGTTTAAAACTCCTTTTTTAACTCTGTCAAAACCCTCGATCCATCAGAAAACTTTGAAAAAATCATAAAAATACACTTTTTTTACTAAGGGTTTGAGCCCCTTTGGGCTAAATCTCGAACCACTTCTCCACATGTGCCCGTGCCCTAGAACCAGGTGCTAAGCCTTTTTGGCGCTTATCGCATCGGAGAAATAAGGATGCGCATGTCTATTTTCCATATTAAAACGTCTAATGCGATTAAGCCCTTTGTACACAACCCTCGATCATATTATTATTTCATATAACCCCTGTGCCTGCAATCGGGCACTAAAACATCGTATAACTCATCTTCGATGCATTATCTCCCTCTGTAAAGTCATAAAACCCACTTTTTCCTAAGTTTTGTGTAAACGCACCCATGCGATGTTTTTTAATGTAAAATGGGTAGATTGAAAAGCCCCACATCAAAAGTTCTGATGCGATTGAGCCCCATTGTATAAATCCCGCCCTCCACTTTACCCCATATAACTTGCGCCTAGGACCAAGAGTTAAAATTCCCGAAGCACCAATCGCATCGCAAAATTCCAAATGGGTAGATTGAAAGACTGAGCTCGACCTTCCGATGGGATTGGCCCTTATACGTATAAGCCCTAGGCCTATCGCATTATATATGGACCAGCGGCCCTGCAGATGGGTGCCAAACTATATCATATATATAACCTGCCCGATACATAAAACCTTTGTATTTCATAAAATTTTGGGTTTTCATAAGTATTAAAGGGTTTCTGCCGTTGCAAGTTTTGAAACAATATCTACCGTTGATCTCAAGCCGATCAAACAACCCGCACATCATCACATCGGAAATTTTCAAACGACACATTTCACGTATGTGATTTCCTTTCCCCGATTGGTCATCCCCCGATCAATTGAGAGTCGTTGATCTCCTCCCTGCCTTCCCAGATCTAACGGCCCACATTTGCTCTGATCATTAACCTTTCCTCCACCTTCAAACCCCTCCGATTTATTTCCCATCGACGATCTAATCTGCAGATCGACGGCCAGTGCTCATTCGCATCAGCGCCATTCAAAGTTCCTCCCCTGCTGATCGCATACCTCTGATTGCATCTGAATCATCCACGTGTCCAGATTAGACGGTCTAGATTTCATCTCTCGACTTTGGTTTAAAAAACATGCAGCCCCGCCTATAATGTTTCTCGGCCAATCGCAGCCGTTGATCTCTATAGATCAATGGTCCCTATTAACCCTTTCCCTGCCTGTATATTATTTTTTTTAATTCCAGATTCAATCCTAACCATTGATCTTGTCCATTAACGGCTCGGACTGAAACTTCCCTCCCCATTTCCGTCCGTGTATCTATCTCATATTGCGTTCGCTTCCCCACCGTTAGATCTGAGGCCCCAGATCTAATGGCCCACATTCCATTTTGTGTAACTTTCAGCGCGAAGGATAATTTCTTGAAGGCCACGCGATATAAGTTGTTTTTCAAGGACACGTGTCGAGTGGGAATGCATATTGCGTTCAAAAAGGCAAAACCATCTCCCTGCCTTTTTCTCATGCGAAAATAGTGGTTTTACCTCCCAAAAACACCTTCCCCATGTTGGGAAAAATACTGAGAAGGGGGGGGGGGGGTGAATCAATATTTACTGCATATTCAGAACGTTTTACTTTTTCACTCTCTAAAACCCATACGCTACTTTCCTGTATTAAACTTGCGTATACACGCGGATATCCTTCATACAACTCGCGTATTAGCAGAGATATAAATATGGAGATATTATTAGCTTAGTTCTTTTTCACTATTCAATCATCTGATGTTAAGTTAACAGAAAACATGTGCAGTAACAACAGAATAAACCATCACACAAAGCATCACACATGAACACGAGGATTTTTAGGTGGAAACCCAAGTCAGGAGAAAACCACCGCTGCAGTTTCTCAGCCTTCAATATTTTATTATAGAGAAAACATCTTACAACATATGTGTTGGTGCAGACTCCTACCAGCACGCAGGCACCCACCTGCGCTCGTTTACCAGCCTCTCCTGGAAGGGAGCTCCAACCCCCTGACTCGTTTACCAGCCTCTCCTGGAAGGGAGCTACGACCCCCTGATCTCGTTTACCAGCCTCTCCTGGAAGGGAGCTACAACCCCCTGACTGAAGGCTACAACCCTCAGCACCTCTATGGACCACGTTTCATCAATTTTCACACTAGATCCAAAGCTTCCTTTAGGACACCACTTGCAGGCCACATTTCATCATATTTTCAAACTGGACCCTTTCCATACTTTTAAGCACAGTCAACCATGAAACAGATACATATAACTCACTGACAGATATCAGTAAACCAGCAGAACATATCAGACATTTCCTACCACAGACTTCAGCAAACCCTATTTTGCATACGCGCTTTCCTTTCTCTGATGTCGCGTATATACGCGCTTTCGTTCAAATAAACCAGCGTATACTTCTGTATAAATTACAAAGCCAATTTCATTGCGCATACGCGCTTTTTCTTCGGCGAAGCCGCGTATATACGCGCTTCCTCTTCAGCAAACTAGCGTATAGATCTTCAACCATTATAGAGCAGCATACTTCTTCAGATCATATATTCAGTTCAGATTTACCCTTATACTTCAGACATATGTTCGCCTCATCTCAGATCTAAGACTTCCATAAACAGATCTAGCAGATACAAATACATTCCAGATCTAGATATTCCGCTTCATCATTTCTTCATAGGTGCATCATAGATTCAGATCTATTATCAAACCTTTACCCTTTCCATACAGATATACTTCACAGAGAAGTATTCATTCAAGTTCAGACATCTTTCTCCCACACTCATGATTTGCACAATGAATTTCTTCTTCTTATATAGGTTTATCCTTTTTCAATACCATGAGCCCCTTTTTCAATACCATGAGCCAAAACTACATTACTTCCGATGGTATTCCTGGATGGGTCATTTAGACGAATCATTACCCAATACAATGGGTCAATACCATGGTGGTTACCCCTGGTTTTGCACTTTATGAGTGCTTTTGCCCATACGCGACTTGGCACGTTCTTTCCCGCGTGCATACGCAACTTCCCCTAGAGAAATCCGCGTATGCCTTGAGACATACTCTTTTTCATCATAGATCTAGCACATACTGAATTCCTTTCTTCATTGCCTTCTGTACTCACTGTAGATACATCATATTTAGATTACCAAGACATATTCTATCAAGTACAACTTCATCAAGTAAGTTGCCATCATCTTCATCAAGTGGGTTGCCATTCAAGGACAACACTCAGCATCATATTGTTAGCAAACATCATTTCATATCAGATTTACATCATTTACCAAGTCCAACAGGTCAAGAATAACTTCATCAGGTGGTTTGCCATTAAGTACAACACACGTCAACAATCTCATGTCTTCATCTTCATTCAGTGGGTTGCCATCAAGGACAACACTCTACATCATATTGCCAACAATCTCCCCCTTTGGACTTGATGGCAACCACGATGGTGTTTGGTTACCACAACAGATAGGTACATTAAGAATATAATGACACTATGTCACATTCCCAATTTTTTGACACCATTCTTTCTCTTCATTCAAACACCATGTCACTCTCCCCCTTTGACATCAAGGGCAAAGAGCGGATCACAAACCAACATACTCTCCCCCTTTTCTCCTAAAGAGGAAGAAGCGTTCTGCAGATCTGATATATACTGAAGTGACCAAGCTCCCCCTGAGTTCATGCCGAATCTTCGTACATGACTCTATGAATTTCCTATCACCAATGACTCATACTTACATCAAATATCCAACCAAGTGGATTTACATATGAGACTCAACTACCAACCCAAGTGGGTTTACAAATTTGACTCAGCTACCCAACCAAGTGGGTTTACAAAATTTGACTTAGCTACCCAACCAAGTGGGTTTACAAAATTTGACTCAGCTACCCAACCAAGTGGGTTTACAAATTTTGACAAGTCCTTACATGACTGAAAATTTACAATTTGACATCATGGGTCTCAACATGACCTTTTCATAAAAAAAAAACACATATGACTTTTCATAACCAATACCAGAAATTCCTCAAGAAAGAGAACATATTTCACAACCATCATAAAGCCAACAATGCATTATACTCAGCAACGCTAATGCTCCCCCTGAATCTGTGCATCCAAACATCCTTTTCATAGGACTAAGGCTCCCCCTTAGTTTGTGCATCCTGAACATTTTCTCCAACAAATCATCAAGGCGTATTTATCAAGACATTAGAAATAGAATTATGAGAACTGGAACACCACCAGAGATACCAAACATCACTGCAGCTGTGCTGAAGAGAGCTGACTCCAAACAAAAAAATGTCAGCAATCAGACATACGCGGTTTTCTATGCATGAACTCGCGTATATACACGACTGTGTGTCAGGAAATCCGCGTATACAATACCATCTTCTATACTTTAACCAAATCTGATCCTTTGTGAGAAAAGAACAGTGTTCAGCTTCTTTCTGAGATATTTGAATGCTTCTCTGGACTACAGATAGATAAAACAGTGTAGTTGTGTCTTCAAGCGTCATCTAATGGTTGTAGCATAAGTACATTAGTAACCAAGCCTTCAGATTCTTTGCAGCATCAATACAATCTTTCCAAGAGAGATTATCATACCAGAACAACATCTTCACATAAGTGTCAAGCAATCATCCATGTGGTCCAAAAACACCATGATCTTTAAGATTTAACATGAAGTAACATATGTAGGCAAAAGATCTCAACCATAGTAACAAACTCTGAATGATCTATTCTCATTTCTGAATCAAATGACTTCCACCTCATCCATGTGTGAGCACAAAAGATACTTATCAGCAACCAGGGCTCAAAATTTCATCATAATAAACCATGTACCAAGTCATCATCATTTGAGCATAAAAACCAAGAATAAGCAGTCATATTGCCAACAATGCAATCATTAGTATTTAACCTACTTCTCCCCCTGAACCAGTGCTCCTTCTTAACTTGTGCAACCGGAATACGTTCATCAGCAAGTCATCAGCAACAATCTCTGCATGAACTGCCCTTATCTCCGAATTATAAGACTTTCATCTCAACAATGAATACTCTTCATCAAAAATCAAACAGGACTCATCCACAATCTTCAACATAAGAGACCATGTATCATATCATCATTATTTAGAACTGAGAAACTAAGCTGATATTGAGTCAATAATACAGTTATTAACAGTCAGACTGATGCTCCCCCTGAACCTCTGCTCCAGATCTTCAGCTATCATATAAATTATCTTATCATCAATGCATACGCGACTGTGTCTGCTAGAACTCGCGTGTATACGCGAATTTTGTTAATAGAACCCGCGTATGGAAAGTGAAGCATAGAAATTTTTCACATTCCTTCATCTCCCCCTGAACTTGTACTTCCTGTACCTGTCTTCTTCACACCAGATGCACTGTCAGAAATACATATAACCAAAATAATCAAATCAACCATGAGAGACATCATACATTGCTCCCCCTGTGACGATACATTACTAAATCTCATAATGTATCCCACATCATTCCTGCAGTCAATCAGAGAAGTAAGCTTCAGAAGCGGATGACTGCAGTAGGGTCAGAATTCCCTACGTTTCTGATCGGTCTTCCATCTTTTTCCAGATTTGTTTGAACTTTCTATTTGTGTACTGGAAGTTATCCAATTTCTCATATCTGTTCAACCTGCATTCCTTTTCTACATGTCCATACTTGTTACAAGAATAACATCTCATGTGTCGAGAGAAATAAGCATAAGAATCATAATGAGTATTTCTAATCTTCCTTCTTTTGCAATCAGCTGCTTTATGTCCATACTTGTTACACGAAAAACAATATCCCTTGAAGAAACTAGAATAGGATCTGTTTGTTTGAGGCTGAAATGACCTGCTCCTGCAATTTGCTGCAACATGCCCATAGTTATGACATTTAAAGCATTCAACATTAGTGACTGATTTCCTTTGAGATTTCATCATTGTTGGTTGACCTTTTGTCTCTTTCAACACTTCAGGTTTTGCATTGACATCCTCTGAATTTTTAGCACTTCCTTGTGAGCTAGATTCTCCTTTAATAGTTTCATGGAAAACAAGACCAAGTTTGATAGCAGGAGACCTTTGATTACTCAGAATATTATCCAAGATATTAGTACTATCTTGAAACCTAAAAAGTTTAAATTTTTCTTCTAATTTACCTTTGAGAATGTTTACCTCAACCTCCAAGTCTTGACATTGCTTTGTCATGCTTTCTTCTTTCCTTCTTCCATCTTCTACTTGATCCTTTAGATTTAGAATCTCTTCTTTCAACCAATTTTCGTTTTCTTCACATGTTTGTTGTAGCTCTTCATTTTTCTTCTTCGATGCTTCGAGATTTACTTTCAGGGATATGTTTTCTGCTTCAAGTCCTGCATTCTTCTTATTTGATTTATCCAGGTCTTCTTTGAGGGAAATGATTTCTACTTCAAGTCCTTCCTTTTCAAATCATTGTAGAGGTTCCTCATTCTTCTTACTTGATGCTTCAATATTTGCTTGTAGAGAGATGATTCCGGCTTCAAGACCTTCATTCTTCCTTTTTGATTTTTGTTGATCTTCATCTTTAATCTTAACATCTTATTCTAGATCCACAACTTTACTTTCACTATCATTACCTTTGCATATACAGTTAAGTAAAATACAAGAACAACGATCAATACCTGTTTCTATCTGTCCATTTATCTTCTTATTAACTAATCTTTGTTGATCTTTGAAAACTTCTTCTAGGTCCACAACATAATTTTCACTATCTTCACCATTGTTTGCACCAATAAGAGTATTCCAATGACCCCAATCACTATCTGATTCATCTTCTTCAATTTCTGCTATACAAGTTTTCTGAGATATATTATTGTTTCGAGTAGCCTTCTTCTTTTGTTTCTTTGCCATGAGCACTTTCAGATCTTGGTCAGAATCTTCTTCATCTTCACTGGACACTTCACCATCATCTTCATTTGCAAAATAACTCTTCCTCTTTTCAAATTGTTTCCCTTTCCCATGTTTTTCTCTATAAGGACATTTAGCAGCATAGTGACCAACTTTTACACACTCAAAACATTTGAAGGGAAGCTTACCTTTGAATCTTCTAGTACCTAGTTGGAGTTTTCTCACGAAATTCGCTTCTTCTTCTTCGGATATATAGCTGGATTCTTTGAAAACTTCCTTTTCCTTTCCTTTTGCAGATACCTTAAAAGCAACTTCTTTGATTTGAGAAGGACCTCCTTGTCTCATTTCAAAAGTAGTCAAAATACCATGTAATTGAACAATAGTAAGAGTTTGCAGATCTTGCCTTTCTTCAATAGCTGAAACTTTAGAGTCAAATCTTGAAGTCAAGGATCTTAAGACTTTTTCTACCAAAGTAGTATCAGTTATGGTTTCACCCAAATTTCTCATCCGATTTACAATATCATATAGACGAAGAAAGAAACTGGCAACACTTTCATCACTATGCATCTTCAAATTTTCATATTCAATTCTAAGAGTTTGGAGTTTTGCACTTTTTACCTTTGTGTCTCCTTCATAGCTTAGAATGATTTTTTCCCATATTTCTTTTGCTGAATGTAGCTGCATCACTTTAGCAAATTCTGATTCAGACATGCTTCCTAACAAGACATTCACTGCTTTGGCATTGATTTCATACTTCTTCCTTTCTGCTGCATCAATAGGAATACTTGCTGGGTATTGATAACCTTCTTCCATGATTGCCCATACATTTGCACCAAGACTTTGCAGATATGATTTTGTTCGTACCTTCCAGAATATCAGATTTCTTCCATTGAATAGAGGAGGCTTTATAGACATTACTCCTTCTTTACTTCCCATTACAACGGATTTCCTTCAAGCGATCAAGCTTTTGCAGAAGGACTTGCTCTGATACCAATTGTTGGGAAAAATACTGAGAGGGGGGGGGGGGGGGGGGTGAATCAGTATTTACTGCATATTCAAAACTTTTTACTTTTTCACTCTCTAAAACCCATACGCTACTTTCCTGTATTAAACTCGCGTATACACACGTATATCCTTCATACAACTCGCGTATTAGCAACGATCTAAGTAGGAAGATATTTGTTAACTTAGTTCTTTGCAATATTCATTCATCTGATGTTAAGTTAACAGTAAACAAGTGTAGTAACAATAGAATAAACCATCACACAAAGCATCACACATGAACACCAGGATTTTTAGGTGGAAACCCAAGTCGGGAGAAAACCACCGTTGCAGTTGCTCAACCTTCAATATTTTATTATAGAGAAAACATCTTACAACATATGTGCTGGTGCAGAATCCTACCAGCACGCAGGCACCCACCTGCGCTCGTTTACCAGCCTCTCCTGGAAGGGAGCTCCAATCCCCTGAATCGTTTACCAGCCTCTCCTGGAAGGGAGCTACGATCCCCTGCTCTCGTTTACCAGCCTCACCTGGAAGGGAGCTACAACCCCCTGACTGAAGGCTACAACCCTCAGCAGCTTTATGGACCACGTTTCATCAATTTTCACACTGGATCCAAAGCTTCCTTTATGACACCACTTGTAGGCCACGTTTCATCATATTTTCAGACTGGACCCTTTCCATACTTTTAAGCATAGTCACCCATTAAACAGATACATATAAATCACTGACAGATATCAGTAAACCAGCAGAACAGATCAGACATTTCTTACCACAGACTTCAGCAAACCCTAGTTTGCATACGCGCTTTCCTTTCTCTGATGTCGCGTATATACGCGCATACCCTTTAATAAACCGAGCGTATACTTATTTGTATAAATTACAAAAGCAACTTCACTGCGCATACGCTCTTTTTCTTCAGCGAAGCCGCGTATATACGCGCTTCCTCTTCAGCAAACTCGCGTATATATCTTCAACCATTATAGAGCTGCATACTTCTTCAGATCAGACATTCGGTTCAGATTCAACCCTTTACTTCAGACAGATGTTCGCCTCATCACAGATCCAATCACTCCATAAACAGATCTAGCAAATACAGATACATTTCAGATCTAGATATCCCGCTTCATCATTTCTTCATTGGTGCATCATAGATTCAGATCTATCATCAACCTTTACCCTTTCCATATAGATATACTTCACAGAGAAGTCTTCATTCAATATCAGACATCTTTCTCTCATGCTGCTGATTTGCACAATGAATTTCTTCTCTTTATATAGGTTTACCCTTTTTCAATACCATGAGCCCCTTTTTCAATACCATGAGCCAAAACAATACCATGAGCCCAAAACTACATTACTTCCGATGGTATTCCTGGACAGGGTCATTTAGATGAATCATTACCCAATACAATGGGTCAATACCATGGTGGTTACCCCTGGTTTTGCACTTTATGAGTGCTTTTGCCCATACGCGACTTGGCACATTCTTTCCCGCGTGCATACGCGACTTCCCCTAGAGAAATCCGCGTATGCCTTGAGACATACTCTTTTTCATCATAGATCTAGCACATACTGAATTCCTTTCTTCATTGCCTTCTCTACTCACTGTAGATACATCATATTTAGATCACCAAGACATATTCTATCAAGCACAACTTCATCAAGTAAGTTGCCATCATCTTCATCAAGTGGGTTGCCATTCAAGGACAACACTCAGCATCATATTGTTAGCAAACATCATTTCATATCATATTTACATCATTTACCAAGTCCAACAGGTCAAGAATAACTTCATCAGGTGGTTTGCCATTAAGGACAACACACGTCAACAATCTCATGTCTTCATCTTCATTCAGTGGGTTGCCATCAAGGACAACACTCTGCATCATATTGCCAACACCCGATTTCTATTATGTTTTATCACGTGCAACTCCCACCGTTGATCTCTGCAGATCAACGACTCAGATTTAATATGGCCATACACCATTGCCCTCAGCCTCTACCAAGGGTATTTAACACAGATCTCCATCGTCCATCTCGTGGGCCGATCTCATCCTATGGCCCACGATCATCCTGAACCCCAAACTCTATTTTTTACCATATTTCCTCCAAAACAAAGGTTTTAACCCCATTTCTTCACATTTTCTCTATTTTTCAAACAATGTGACTCCTTCACACTGTTTAATTATAACCAACCCCGACCGTTGATCTCTGCGCAATCAACGACTCTGACTTAATTTACACCATTGTTCTTTCTGAACAATCTCCATTAAATCTCCACATCAGATCCCCACCATTGGATGATGCCATCCAATGGCCACGCTACTCCCCTCAACCTCCTACACAGTTTTACCACCTAAACGTAGGATTTATTTATGTTTATTGTTTGATGCAGGTTCCTATGGTTTTTTCCATTATATTAAAGGGAAACCAAAGGCTGGGGATCACTGTCCCTCAGGCCTTTGTGCATACAGAAATATCATTTCACGGGGTTCAAACTCCACGTCTCATCAATGCTTCATGGGCATTGATGCCATATGGACCCTTTGCAGAACCTGCACATCGACAAGACAGATTGAATTAAATTCAACAAAAGAGAATTAGTGTTGAAGATTTAAACATAGTAGAACAGAGGATTGAAGATTGTTTTCACAGTTTTGAGGATTACGGCTAAGATCGAAAATCAAAAGCCTAATCGTACAAATTAAAACAGAATTAAAGACAAATAAAAAATATCTATCAGACAAAAAGGACTCCACCGTCACAACAGAGGCCAATTGATTCCTCTAAGCTACCACAAAGCCACCTTTTGCCTCAAAGAATTTAAATAGAGGTCAAAGTTATTTATCAGAAGGAAGATACTTTGCCTCAGTGCAACTGAATAGTTAATTCTACCGAAGGAAACTAATGCAAAAAATATCAGCAGAGTTATTACATCATAACAGAGCCTAAAAGTTAGCCAAAGCTCCCACCGAGCTTAATCCTTTAATGTAAATCAATTAATACAGTGAAAATATCTGTACTCTTCTCCATTAAGCCCCTCAAAGGCCAAGAAGCATTAATATATATTAATTGACCTAGGAGATCTTTTATCAGATCCCACCTCCTCATTTCTTCTATAAATACTCCTGTAGAAGATGAGAACTGTAGAAGATGAGAAAATGTTAGTTGCAGAACTTTGAAATATACTTGTGCTCAAAAATTTTGATTGTAAATAGTGTTCAAAGGCTCTTGAAGCTCTTCTTGTGATAGAATAGTTAGGCTTAGAAGTGAAGATGATTGCTAACCTGAAACACTGGACTTAAAGCTGTAACTGGTTTGAAGCATCAATACAAGCTGATTTATGGGATCCTGGTCTATGTCGATGGTGATGTTTTTCTTATTGTAAATTGTTATTTCATTTCTTTTTTCACTTTTTTCATCTTCTCTGATAAAGAACAACAAGCATAGAGTTAGGATTGACTGTATATTAGTACCCTTCTATGACTAATAATATTTATCTATATGTTTTCTTCCATATTTTGTTGTTTAGGAATGATTTAATTCAGTTTAAGAAGTTATGAATGCTAGCATTCCCTCGTCCTACTGTCTTAGCTAATTGTTATTCTTGAATGTTATTTTCAGTTTATGTTAACTAGAGATGAACTAAGGAAGTTATGGTGAGCCCTGTCCTAGTTTTATCCCCAAAGATTGTTTGAAAATTTCCCTAAGAATGTGTTGAAAGCTGGCTAATTTCGAAGTAATTACCAAGTCTTAGACCATTTTTTGTTATCATTTGTGTTTCCCTTGTGTTTAAATGTTTTCTATTGAAATTATATCAAAATCTCACTAGTTTTGAAGTACTTACCAGATCTTGGATTTCTTTTATGTCTTTTGTAAGTGTATGTCAAAAGCTGGCTAGTTTCAAAGTACTTACCAGATCTTGGGCTGCTCTTTGTTCCTCATTTTTTTAATTCCCCTTCTTATTGTATCATTTCATTCCATAAAATCAACTTTAAATAGATCCTTAGACATAGATGACTTGCCCCATGGACCACTCTTGAACCTAGTTGGTTCAATTAAACCCTATTATGACTCCATAGCCCAATGGACTAAAACCAACATTACATCCATATTTTTGGCCAAAGCTTGTTCTGATTGCTTGCAACTTCTCACCTTTGAAACAATTTCCATTTAGAACTTTCCACTCAAATAATAATCATGCTCAACCATCCAAAACAAATAAAAAACCCTCGGACTTCATAACTATCCTAATATAATTACCCAAAAGCTTTTAAATATAAATCCATCTTTACACTTATTGGAGAGATCCCTCTCCAGATTCAGGAGGGCTAGATCCTAGAATCCCAAAGTGGTTGAAACGGTGTTCCTCCTTGCAATCATACTTTTTCCAATCTTGTTGATTACAGGGAGCTAACATTTTTGGCAACTCCGTTGGGGACCTAAGTCGAATTTTCATCTTAGGTTCCCTTAAGAAATTCATAAAACATTGTGGGTACAAGTAGCCCTTTTTAAGCACTACCAAGTAATGGTAATCATGATGAAACTTGTTTGAATCAGTGACAAACTAGGCAGACCCTAGGATTCTCACAAGAGATTATCTAACCTTGAAGGATCAACTGGATTAGCCATAAGAGCAGACTGTTTTTGTCTCATAACCTTAGCTAAGTTGTGAAATAGATTTAGCACACTCTTAACAACCAACAGGACTGAAAAATAACTCAGAAAACCCAAAAATATATCATATTGGTATTCTATGGTGGTGGACCATAAAACCTTTTACCTCCAAAAGAGCTAAAGACTTCCACTTGGAGAATCCAAAATCCTTAACAGACCTTAAGACTCCACTGGGAAGAACCCTTGTCATTATAAAATCTTTTAAAACTCAGTTTCAGGACTATAGGATTTAAATTGTGAAAAATATTTGTTAACCTCTTAAAGACTTTCATATCTGGTTGAAATTTTCTTGTTTAGTTGGGTCTAAAAACACAACATAGTGGTTCCTAGAAAGATTCATACTAGAGCTTATCCTGACCCTAATCCACCTGAGATAGTTGATAACCCAAAAATTATTCTTAGGAAGTCTCCTAAGACAAATTTTTCAACTATTTTCAGATCACCCTTGCGAGCTATTTCAGTTCCTGAAAATCTTGCAGCTCTACAACAATCACAAGTAGATCTAATAAATCCATTCAGAACTAGGTCTCTTGGTGATTTAGATCAGCTAGATTCCGAGTCTTCACTTTCATCTCCTGAAACAAGTGAACATCCTAGTAGTAGAGAAACAACACCACCTGATTCACATTTCCTTTTCAATTTAGGTGTTTTTCATCCAAGATCTACTCAGCAATCTATTCTTGGTCCATCCACATCTATTCACCCTACATCCACTATTCAAAACACTCCACTTCAGCCCACTTTCCCTTTTGTTAATCCACTTCTTGTAAATCCACCTCCACCACATATCATGGTAGCATGGTATGCTCCCTTAGTCCTTCCTGTACCATTATTCAATCTTCCATAAGCCTATCAATCCAAAATTCCATTATATGATGCTAGTAATGCTACAACTGCATCTCAACATGTGGATAAGATGAATGACTACTTTGACAGAAATGAAATTGATGAAGAATCTTTCAAACTAAGACTATTTGCTCATAGTCTTGGGGGAGAAGTAAGAAAATGGTTTAAAGGCTTAACCCCCCATAGTATCAATTATCTCCAAGCCTTCCATCAGAGATTCTTAAACAAATGGGAAGTGAAGAAGAACCTTCTCCAATTCCTTTCTGATTACAAGAACCTCCATAGAAACACTGGAGAAAGTGTTCAATCTTACTGCACCAGATTTAACTGTGTGTATAATGCACTTTCCCCAAATCTAAAACCTGCACAAGGCTCAGCTCTAAACAAGTTTCCTGAAGGGTTTGACCCTAAGATGGCTTATCAACTGAGAGAGAGAGATCCTGCAACTCTTGAAGATATGAAAAAAGGAGATCTTGTTGTGGAAGTTAGCTTAATGGAGAAGAGAGAAAGAATGAAGAATGAGAAGAGAGCATCCTTCAGAGAGGAATCTACCCCTTCCACTTCCAGCTCAAAGATGGAAAAAATGATGGAGGAGATGATGAAGAAAATGAGCATCCTCGAGAGAGCACAAGAAAGTCAAAACCAAACTTCTCCTCAAAACAGAAACCAGAACCAAAATTAGAATTTCAGAAGGAACCAACCTCCAAACAGACCCATGGAAGATGATCAACAAATCAATCCTCCCTTTCATCAAAACCATGTGAGTGAGGTTGAGGAAATAGATGAAATAACAGAGGAAGATGATATCAACATGCTGGGACTAGATAATGATGACTTTGAGATTCATTATGATAGACAACAAGGTCTTTACACACCCTATGATGACAAAAGAGATGATGACGAAACTTATTATCAAGATATGGAGAATTTCATCATAGAATCTCTAAGGGAATATGACCTTAGAAGTAAAACCAATCAAGAGACTTCCAACACCAAAACCTCTGACAAATATTCACAAAACAACACTGTAAGTAAACCAAAAGTTGTCAAACAGAAGGGCAGAACAATGTCTGTAAATTCGGATAAAGGTAAAGAGAGAGGCGCTCAAAACACTAAAAAATAGACTGCAGACTTTAGTAGTACTAACACTTCAGTTGGTACTGCTGTGAAAACAATTTTTTTAATTGTAAATAGAGAAAATCAGCAAGCTGATGTTGCTAATAGAGTGGAAGCTAGTAAGGCTGAGACAAGCACTTCAAAGAATCAACTTCCTTTCAGCCTGGAGTAGGAAATTTCCAAAATTAAAATCTTTGTTACCTTGACTAAGTTAGCTTCCCAGAATGTATATAGGATCCAAATTTTTAAGTCTTTAAACATTGAGGAGAATAATGACACAGTCAATCTTAATGATGACCAACCAGAGCTTATTTTTGGTCCTAAGATTGAAGGTAAGTATCAAGAGAGACCTGTTCCTCCCTTTTATCTGAGTTTAAATATTCATGACAAGATTTTTCACAATGCTATGCATGATTCCATGGCTTCTCATAATTTAATGGCTAAAGCTGTGATGGAGAGCCTCGGTCTAGAAATCACTAGACCTTATAAAGACCTTTACTCCTTTGAATCAAGCAGAGTAAAATTTTTAGGATTAATTAAATACCTCTGCGTTAACTTAGCCCATATCCCAGCCAAATTTTTAGTAATAGACAGTGTTGTGGCTGATGTTCCCCCAAAGTATGGAATGCTATTATCAAGATCTTGGGGGGCTATGTTACAAGGAACTATGCAGATGGACATGACCTATGTGACCATCCCTTTTTTCAATCAGACTAGAAGACTTTACAGGGAGTCCCATATGCAATACACTGTTACAAGCCAAGACAGACCAAAAAACTCTCCTCTGTACTCTGTGAATATAAGCCTCGATTCTTTTATCTTGTTTAACGATGAAACATTTAGTGAGAAAGTCACTTTAACTAAACTAATGGCTAATAGAGAGGAAGAAGAGCACAACATAGAAGTGTCAAAACAGTTTGTTGAACCTTTAAACTTTAGCAAACCAAACACAGGTCTTGAGCTACAAATCATACGTCCATCGATATTTAACCTTGAGAGTCAAGAAAGAAACCCTCAACGTAGCGAACAACTTGAGGAGCTGAAATGAATTCAATTAAGTGATGATACTCCACAACAACTTGAAAGAACTTTAGTTGAAGAGGAAAACCACCAAATATATGAACCCGAATCTAGTCCTCTATGGAGTATGAACTTCGACGGGTCATGCACTAGAACTAATGCTAGTGTAGGTGTCTGGATATGCAATACTGAGAACAACTACACAGAAATCATTTCTTGTAGATTAAACTTCCAGTGTTCAAATAACATAGTGGAATATGAATCCATGCTTTTAGGCTTGCATTTGTTGAAAAAGTTAGGAGCCAAGAGAATTAAAGCGTATGGGGATTCTGAGTTAATCATTAGGCAAGTCAACGGGGAATACAAATAGAAGACTTCATGCAATTCAGAAATGAATTTGAACTACATAGTTCAGATTCAAATTATGATGCTAACTGCAATAGTGAAGAAAATTTTCTTGGTGAAGAAGAATTGTCTCCTGAGCTTGCTGATATAAATCTGTTGTCTAGGAAACTTGAAAATAAAACAGAATTGACTGAAGGGTTAGAAACAGAGGATTTAGAAACCCTGTAGTCTAAAGATAATATTTTTCCAAAAGGTTTGGCCCCTTTAGAAGAGTTGTTTTATTTTAACGATGTGGCCAAGAAGCCAAAACTGGAGCCTGTAGAGACCGAAGTGGAAGAGTGCAATATAGGTAGTGAACTAAAACCTATGATGATCAAACTATCTAAGACTTTACCAACCATACTAAACTCAAATACATAGAGTTATTTAAGGAGTTTTCTGATGTTTTTGCGTGGAGTTACGAAGATCTTAAATCCTATGACACTGAAATAATCCAGCACAAAATCCCTCTCAAGGAAAACCAAAAACCATTCAAACAGAAACTGTGCAGAATAAACCATGTTTAGTTTCCTTTGGTTGAGAAGGAAATCAAGAAAATGTATGAGACTGGTATTATTGTCCCTATTAGATATTCTGAGTGGGTGTCTAATCTAGTGTCAGTTAGGAAGAAAACAGGAGAGATCAGGGTTTGCATAGACTTTAGAGACTTAAACAAGGCTTCATTGAAATACAACTACCATTTACCTAAGATGGATCATATTTTACAAAGGGTGGTAGGGTCTAAAATAATTTCTTTGCTTGATGGCTATTCAGGGTACAATCAGATCTTAGTTCACCGTGATGATCAATTAAGGACAACCTTTACTAAACCATGGGGCACTTTCATGTATGTGAAAATTCCCTTTGGTTTAATGAATGCTGGTGCAACATTCCAAAGAGCCATGGACATAGCATTCTCCAAAGAACTGGGCTACTTCAACATTATATACCTTGATGATGTTACTGTTTTTTCAAAGACAGATGCAGAGCACTTAGCACATTTAAGAATAGTCTTCGAGAGATGCAGAAAGTTTGGTATATCTTTGAACCCTAAGAAAACATTTTTCAGTCTCCAAGAAGGTAAGATTCTTGGGCACATTATTTCAGAAGAGGGTATTAAGATAGATCCAAAGAGGATTGAGGCCATACTGCAAATATCTCATCCTCGAAACATCAAGGAGTTGCAATATTTCTTTGGAAAAATTAAATTTTTGAGAAGGTTCATCCCCAACTTGGCTGAGCTCCTTAGAAACATTGCAAACATGATGAAGAAGGAGCAAGGGGTAAAATGGACCTTGGAAGCAAAGAATTCCTTTGAGCTGGTGAAGCAAGCATTAACCAAAACACCAGTTATAATAAGTCCTGATTTTTCAAAAGATTTTTATATTTTTTCATTTGCATCAGAACATACAATAGTTGTTGTCCTTCTACAGAAAAATCCACAAGGACAAGAGTAGCCTATTGCATTCTTTAGCAAGGCTTTGAGGGATGCCCCTCTGAAGTATAACATTATGGAGAAGCAAGCTTTTGCTTTGGTTAAGGCTTTAAAATACTTCAAAGTATACATTTTGCACTCCCATATCATTACCTTTGTCCCAAATTCAGTTGTGAAAGACATTCTAACACGGGACCCAGATGGTAAGAGAGGTAAGTGGATAGCTGTTATTCTTGAATATGATTTAGAGATAAAGCCCACTAAACTCATCAAAGGCCAAAGTCTAGCTAGATTGATGGCTGAATCCAATTCTGAAGTTCTTGATATTAATAGGATTAATGCTTTGGATGAACAAGAGGAAATCTCAGCTCCCATTGTTGAAGACCATTTTATGAATTCCTCTTGGTATGCTGATATTCTTTATGTTTTTCTTAATTTGAATACACCTCCTAGTTTGACAAAAACAAAGGCAAGGTTTTTGAAATTAAAAGTTGTAAACTATTTCATTATTGATAGATGTCTTTATTGGAAAAATGCAAGTGGTATATTGCTTAAATGTTTTCCTGAGTACGATGCAGATAAGGCTAAGCACGAGTTCCATGAAGGGGAGTGTGGAGGCAATCTATAATAGAAGACAACAACCAAAAAATCCTTAGGGCTGGTTACTATTGGCCTACTCTTTTCCTTGATGTACATAAGGTGATAATTGTCTGTCATAAGTGTCAACTTTTTGAAGGCAAAGAAAACTGCTACCCTTACCTCTGCATCCAATCACTGTTGAAGCTCCTTTTCAACAGTGGGGACTTGACTTCATAGGTGAAATCCATCCACCATCTTCTGCTCAGCATAGATGGATTCTCACTGCCACAGAATACTTCACTAAATGGATAGAAGCCATCCCCTGTAGGAAAGCCAATGATTCTATTATTATAAAGTTCATGGAGAATAATATTCTCTCTAGATTTGGCTGTCCTCCCAATATCATCACTAACAATGCAGCATCATTTGGATCAAAGAAGATGGTTGAATTTTTTCACAAGTATCAGATAACATTGGGGCACTCCACGACCTATTACCCTCAAGGTAATGGACTTGAAGAATCCTCAAAAAATATTTTAGTGAACATAATCAAGAAGTTGTTGGAAGACAACAAAAAGTCTTAGCACACAAAGCTTGTGCATGCACTTTGGGCTGACAAATTGACTTTGAAGAAATCTATTGGCATGTCACCCTACCATCTTGTGTATGGCACTGATGCAATATTTCCTACCAGCCTTGGTGTGCCAGTTATGAAGTTGATTCAAGAGGGTCAGTCTGAAGATAATGACATGATCAAAAGGATAAGTCAAACTATTCACCTTCAGCAAAACAGAGAGGAGGTTTATAAAAAAGCATTGCAGAAGAAAGACAACATTAAAAATATTTTTGACAGAAGAACAAAGGCAAAAAATTTCAATATTGGGAATTTTTTTTTAAATTGGGACTCAATAAGAGAAGACAAGGGAAAGCATGAAAAATTTGACAACTTATGGCTTGGCCCTTACTTCATTCATTCAACTGCTGGTAATAATACCTTTTTCTTACAAGAGTTGAATGGAGCAAAATTTTTTGGGGGCCCTGTCAATGCCATGATTCTTAAGCATTACTTCTCTTGATCCATGTCATTTTCTAAAAGCCTTTTTATATTTTTTCTAATTATAAATATTTCACCCATCATTGCATTCAAAGTTAGAAAAATCAAAAATACAAAAACAGTGAAAGAAAGAAAAGAGAGAAAATTGTTAAAACAATAAAGGTACAACCCCATACCAAAAAAAAGAGAAACAAGTCTGAAAGTGTGCAAGCTTAAATGCCACTCTTGAAAAACACACTTCTAGTTAGTCAAATAGCCTAATATTGACTAATTAGTTTTAAATTTACTGCTGATAGGATAGTGAATTTGATTTGCCAAACTGTTTAATATTGGCTTATCTGTAGGTAGATTAGGATAGAAATTAAAGGTTCAAACATGCTCAAAATTTGAACCTAAGTGTCCAAAGAGAGATGACTCAAACATATTTACTTCTTGAGTCAAAAATAGAGGTAAAAACTAGTTCAAATCAGCTCAAAATATGAACTAGTCAACAAAGGAAAAACAACTCAAACAAGAGTCAAAATAGAGCTGTAAAACGATGAAGGAAGTGCTTTGAAATTTCAGATCTTAAGCCTTCCATATTTTATTTAATTTTTCTGCAAAATAATATCTATGTGTAGCTTGTTTTTTATGCCATAGATCAGCATCAAGTTAGATTGTTCAATCCTGACTTGTATGCTTTTTCATTTCCGTTGTAGAATTTAGAGAATAAAAATCTGTTAGATTGTTTAATCCTAACAGATTGGTAGATTAGGTAGAGAAGCATATGGACTCAATTGTTTAATCTGAGTTCATGGAGAAATAAGGAGTAGAATTAGATTAGTTTTATGCTTTCAAAAGAATAAAATGTTGTGAAAAGAGTTTTCCAATCCAAGTGCACTCTGATGAAGAAAAAATGTTAGATCAGTAGGATTGGGTAGGTAGAGAGATGGTATTGATGAAGTTCCATTGTTTTCCATGGCCGTTAACATTTTTAGACCAAAAGAAGATCATCCAAGTAAAGAAAAGCAGCCCAATGAATAAGGCACTGATCAGGCTCCCAGAGAATGCAAGTCTGAAGTTCTTGATGCCTTCAAAAAGGCACCATCCCCAAGTGGAGCCACTATTAGCCACCAATAAAATTTTTCATATCAAATTGTGTCTAAAACATTTTTGGAGCCTTCAAGGAACAGGTTTTATTGCTAAAAAGTGTTATCTCTTGAACACTCATGGAGACATCATGCCTTTTGTCCAAATCTTCACTGCTCTTTCTATTTTAAACTCAGAAATTCTGTTGATTCCATAGAGGAAAGACTGCTGCAAAACACCATATTTCCCTTCCCTCCACCTCAAAAATAACCTTCATTTTTCCTCCTCTTTTCCTCACAAACTTCCTCTATTTTCCCTTTTTTCTGTTTCCCCCCTCATAAAATCCACCTTACAGAGCTTAAAACTCCTTTTTTAACTCTGTCGAAACCCCCAAATCTGTCAGAAAACTCTGAAAAAATCATAAAAATACACTTTTTGTACTAAAGGCTTGAGCCCCTTTGGGCTAAATCCTGAACCACTTCTCCACATGTGCCCGTGCCCTAGAACTAGGTGCTAAGCCTTTTTGGCACTTATCGCATCAGAGAAATCGAGATGTGCAGGTCTATTTGCCATATTAAAACCTTCGATGTGATTAAGCCCTTTCTACACAACCCCCGATGATATTATTATTTCATATAACCCCTGTGCCCACAATCGGGCGCTAAAACATTGTATAACTCATCTCCGATGCATTATCTCCCTTTGTAAAGTCATAAAACCCACTTTTTCCTAATTTTGGTCTAAACACACCCATGCGATGTTTTTTAATCTAGAATGGGTAGATTGAAAAGCCCCACATCAAAATTTCCGATGCGATTGAGCCCCACTGTATAAACCCTGCCCTTCTCTTTACTCCATATAACTTGCATCCGGGACCAAGAGTTAAAATTCTTGAAGCGCCAATTGCATCGCAAAATTCCAAATGGGTAGATTGAAAGACCAAGCTCGACCTTCCGATGCAATTGGCCCTTATACGTATAAGCCTTGGGCCTATCGCATTCCATATGGACCAGCGGCTCTGCAGACAGGCACCAAATCATATCATATATATAACCCGCCCGATACATAAAACCTTTGTATTTCATAAAATTTTGGGTTTTCATAAGTATTAAAGGGTTTCCACTGTTGCAAGTTTTGAAACAATATCTGTTGTTGATCTCAAGCCGATCAAACGGCCTGTGCATCATCGCATCGGTAATTTTAAAATGATTCATTTTACATATGTTAGTTTCTCTCCCTGATTGGTCATCCCCTGATCAATCGAGAGTCGTTGATCTCCTCTCCGCCTTCCCAGATCTAATAGCCCACATTTGCTCCGATCATTAACCTTTCCTCCGCCTTCAAACCCCTCTGATTTAATTCCCACCATCGATCTGATATGCAGATTGGCTGCCAGTGCTCATTCGCATCGGTGCCATTAAAATTTCCTCCTCTTCCGATTACATACCTCTGATTGCATCTGGATCATCCACGTGTCCAGATTGAATGGTCCAGATTTCATCTCCCGACTTTGGTTTAAAAAACATGCAGCCCCGCCTATAATGTTTCTCGGCCAATCACAGTCATTGATCTCTGTAGATCAACAGTCCCTATTAACCCTTTCCCTGCCTGTATATTATTTTGTTTAATTCCAAATTCAATCCTAACTGTTGATCTTGTCCATCAACGGCTCGGATTGAAACTGCCCTCCCCATTTCCATCCGTGCATCTATCTCATATCGCGTTCGCTTCCCCTCCGTTAGATCTGAGGCCCCATATCTAACAGCCCACATTCCATATCGCGTATCTTTAAGCGCGAGGGTTAATTTTCTAAAGGCATATAAGCTGTTTTTCAAGGACAGGTGTCGAGCGGGAACCCATATCGCGTTCAAAAAGGAAAAACCGCCTCCCTGCCTTTTTCTGATGTGAAAACAATGGTTTTACCTCCCAAAAACACCTTCCCCATTTTCTATTATGTTTGATCGCGTGCGACTCCCACCGTTGATCTTTGCAGATCAACGACGCAGATTTAATATGGCCATACACCATCCCCTCTGCCTCTACCAAGGGTTTTTAATGCAGATCTCCACCTTCCATCTCATGGGTCGATCTCATCCTATGGCCCACGATCATGCCGAACCCCCAACTCTATTTTTTACCATATTTCCTCCGAAACAAAGGTTTTAACCCCATTTCTTCACATTTTTTCTATATTTTAAACAATGTGACTCCTTCACACTGTTTAATTACAACCAATCTCCACCATTGATCTCTGCGCAATCAACCGCTTTATCTTAATTGATACCATTATTCTTTCCGAACAGTCTCCATTCAATCTCCACATCGGATCTCCACCGTTAGATGATGCCATCCAATGGCCATGCTCCTCCCCTCAACCTCCTAAGCAGTTTTACCACCTAAACATAGGATTTATTTATGTTTATTCTTTTATTTAGGTTCCTATGGTTTTTTCCATTATATTAAAGGGAAACCAAAGGCTGGGGATGACGCTCCCTCAGGCCTTTGTGCATACATAAAGATCATTTCACAGGGTTCAAACTCCATGTCTCATCAATGCTTCATGGGCATTGATGCCATACGGACCCTTTAAAAAACCTGCACATCAACAAGAAAAAATGAATTAAATTCAAAAAAAGAGTATCAATGTTGAAGATTTAAACACAACAAAATAGAGGATTGAAGATTGTTTTCACAATTTTTAGAATTATGGCTAAGATCGAAAATTAAAAGCTTAATCCTCCAAATTAAAACAGAATTAAAGACAAATCAAAAATATCTATCAGACAAAAAGGCCTCCACCACCACAATAGAGGCCAATTGATTCCTCTCAGTTACCACAAAGCCACCTGTTGCTTCAAAGCATTCAAACAAAGGCTGAATTTATTAATAAGAAAGAAGATATTTTTCCTCAGCACAGCCGAATAGTTAATTATGCCAAAGGAAACTAATGCAAAAAATATCAGCAGAGTTATTACATCCTAACAGAGCCTAAAAGTCAACAAAAGCTCCCACCAAGATTAATCCTTTAATGTAAATCAATTAATATAGTGAAAATATCTGTACTCTTCTCCATTAAGTCCCTTAAAGGCCGAGAAGCATTAATCTGTATTAATTGACCCAGGAGATATTTTATCACATCCCACCTCCTCATTTCTTCTATAAATACTCCTGTAGAAGATGAGAAAATGTTGGTTGCAGAACTTTGAAATATAATTGTGCTTGAAACTTCTGATTGTAAATAGTGTTCAAAGGCTCTTGAAGTTCTTCTTGTGATAGAATAGTTAGGCTGAGAAGTGAAGATGATTGCTAACCTGAAACACTAGACTTAAAGTTGTAACTGGTTTGAAGCATCAATACAAGCTGATTTATGGGATCCTAGTCTATGTTTACGATGATGTTTTTCTTATTGTAAATTGTTATTCATTTCTGGTTTCACTTTGTTCATCTTCTCTGATAAATAACAGCAAGCATAGAGTTAGGATTTACTGTATATCGTACCCTTCTCTGACTGATAATATTTATGAATATGTTTTCTTTCATATTGTGTTGTTTAGGAATGATTTAATTCAGTTTAAGCAGCTAGGAATGTTGGCGTTCCCTCATCCTACTGTCTTAGCTAATTATTATTCTTGAATGTTATTTTCAGTTTACGTTAAGTAGAGATGAACTAAGGAAGTTATGGTGAGCCCTGTCCTAGTTTTATCCCCAAAGGCTGTCTGAAAATTTCCCTAAGAATGTGTTGAAAGCTAGCTAGTTTCGAAGTACTTACCATATCTTAAACCATTCTTTGTTATCATTTGTGTTTCCCTTGTGTTTAAATGTTTCCTATTGAAAGTATATCAAAAGCTGGCTAGTTTCGAAGTACTTACCAGTTCTTGGATTGCTTTTATGTCTTTCTTAAGTGTATGTCAAAGTCTGGCTAGTTTCAAAGTACTTACCAGATCTTGGGCTGCTCTTTGTTCCTCATTTGTTTAATTCCCCTTCTTATTGTATCATTTCATTCCATAAAATCAACTTTAAAGAGATCCTTAGAAATAGATGACTTGCCCCATGGACCACTCTTGAACCTGGTTTTTTCAATTAAACCCTATCATGACTCCATAGCCCAATGGACTAAAACCAGCATTACATCCATCTTTTTGGACAAAGCTTGTTCTAATTTCTTGTAACTTCTCACCTTTGAAACTCTTTCCATTTATAACTTTCCACTCAAATAATAATCATGCTCAACCATCAAAAAAATAAAAAAAACCCTAGGACTTCATAACTAGCCTAATATCATTATCCAAAAGCTTTTAAAGATAAATCCATCTTTACACTTATTGGAGAGATCACTCTTTTGATTCAGGAGGGCTAGATCCTAGAATCCCAAAGTGGTTGAAACGGTGTTCCTCCCTGTGGTCGAAATTTTTCCAATATTGCTGATTACAGGGAGCTAACATAGACTTCATTGGACAAGATTTTCAAGAACAACCTTGGAAGAAAATTCCTCGACGAATATTTCCATCCAGGTACCAGCATATTTTTTATGGCTACTGTTATTCATGTGGAAAATTTGGTCATAAAGCTGTAGAATGTCGCACGTACCCCAGGAACAAATACAATTACAGGATATCTATCAAATATGAACCTCCTAGGGCTCAATGAAACATCAATAGATTTGAACATTTAAGAAATAATATTGAATGTTACAAATGTCGAAACTTTGGACACATAGCCAGACACTGTAGACTTGAAAATCCTCCAGAAGAATCTTCGAAGCCACAGAATGAACGAACATGGAAGAATAAGAAGACTGATAATTTTTCTCTCACTCTCAAGGCTCAAAACAACAAATATGTGTGGTATGTTGATAGTGGTTGCTCAACGCATATGACTGGAGATAGAAATAAATTTGTATCTCTAAAAGATAAGAAGGATGGAACTGTGTCCTTTGGAAATGATAGATCTTCAAATGTTATAGGATCAGGTACTGTCACTCTCGAAAGCAAATATGATTTAGCCAAGAATGTTCTATTGGTTGAAAACATGAATCACAATCTGCTCGGTGTTGGAAAAATGTGTGATCAAGGACACACAATGCTATTCAACTCCACAAAATGTGAAATCAGGAAAGGCAGGTATGGTAAAATTGCTGATCAGGGGTTGTCATTGATGTCAACCCAAGCAGCACCAGGGGCTAACCCAATATTGAATGGAAATTTTTACCTACAAAATTAATATATTCTGGGTCAATAATTATTTTTATGGTTTCTACTTGTCGAGATGTTTCCGTTGATATATGGCGCGCCATGTAATTCTTCACGGTTTGAGAGATATTCATGTTTAAAGTCTGTACCCCCAGTTAGTGGGCTAAAAACCCATGGGGTTGGGGCATGGATCATTGAAAATTCATAATTAATATTTTTTTAAGCTCCTAAAATCCTTCCCACGTTCACTTTTTGAAGCCCCTCTCAACTTAAGCATTTATATAAATTGTGATCTTCATTTCCTCCTTAGGCAAAGGATTTTGCCATCTGAAACAGATCATCGTGGAATTTTCGCTCTAAATTTTTTTCTACAAGGTTTCAGAAGCTGAAATTTTTATGAGGTGAAGCCGAAATGTTGAGGAAGTGGATGTAAAAATTTCAGATCAAGGTGAGCAACATTTTTGGAGATATGATCTATGGAAGTCAGGGTTTTTGCAGGATCCTAAAATTAATCACAAACAAGTGACCTTTGTAAACTCATCATAAATATCTCTCTGAGTATAGGATTAGAATTCTATAAAAAGTGAAATATAGTGCACAAATTTTAGTTTTCTCTCTATAAATTTCATAGCTGAATGAAGAAACAATGACACGTGGCATGCCGTACAAGTTCGCTCTACTGAAACAATCCATAATTAGGGTTTTGTGAGAGATTGGGTATAACTCTCTCTTGAAGAATCCAAATTGGGTCAGACTTGTGGCATTGGAAATATGACTTAGAGGAATACTAAAAGACCAAAAATCATATATTGAGGATCTGAAATAACAGAGATACACCAGATTCAATATCGAGCACCTAGAAGGCAAGAAAAATCTAGATCATGTGTTGTCAAGGGTTGTAAAAGACTATACTTTATATGGCAGCAAAGAAAAGAAAGGTGCAGCAGAAGGTAGCATGACAAGAGAAGCAACGAAGGTGCATAACAGCAAAAATAATTTCATCATATGAAGTCTTCAAGTGGTTAGCACTGCATACAATCATTGTAAAGGTATCATTGTACTAAGTCATTGTGAATACACTATTGTAAAAATTGTACTAGTGTCTATCTGCCAAGGGTTGGAGAGGTAGTGTTGGGAGGTCTAGGATCATCATTAGGTGGTTGTGTCAAAGTTGGGGTTACTTTCTAGTAAATATTCTTCTTCTACATCATTCTATATCATTGTAAAGTGGACCATTTTCCCTGGTACGAGAGTCCATTCTTATTTTATTCTTCTATAGGGTGGTAGGGTGGTGCAAGGGTGAGTTGTAGCTCATTGGGTGTTAGGGCATCTGTTTAGTTGACTACTGAAGAATCTCAGGCGTTGGGGCATCCATCCAGTGGGATCTAGAGAAGAATTCTTTTCTATATTCTAGGAAGTTGGAGCTTTATTTTCAATTGGAGTTGAATATTAAAGAATTATTAGAAAAGCATTAGGTGCTTTTTGTGCCGGAGTGGGTTTCCACCTTAAAAAATGTGTGCATTGTGTTCCTCTTGTTTTTTGCTATCATTGTACAAATAGTGATAATAATTGAATATTAACTAATGCTCTAATTGAAAGAAATATTGATTCAACCCCCCCCCCCCCTCCCGGTATTTCCAACAATTGGTTTCAGAGCTTGGTTCCTTAAATAACAGTTTAACAGCTGGAAGGAGTTCATGGAGCATACCAAGAATGGTGTATCTATATTCAATGAAAATAATTATACACTCTAGAAAGGAAGAATGGAGCTATATCTCTTGGCGTAAGGTTACGAAGTATGGGACACTGTTCAAAATGGATTTACATCAACTACGGATGAACAACGTAAGAAGAATTTGGTAAATGATGTAAAATCAAAGAATATTATTATCAATGGACTTATTGAATCTACTTATCATAAGGTGTTGGGTTGTAAAAATTCCAAAAATATATGGGACAAGCTTGAGAATATATATGCAAGTGAATCAAATGTCAAAGAAGCAAAGCTTTAAATCTATAGAGAAAAATTTGAGCAACTTAGAATGAAAGAAGATTGCAACATTGCTACATACTTCCAATACGTTGAAGAAATAACTAATACTATGGAAGGATTGGGAGA
This sequence comes from Pinus albicaulis, assembly GCA_034641835.2. NCBI lineage: Eukaryota > Viridiplantae > Streptophyta > Pinopsida > Pinales > Pinaceae > Pinus > Pinus albicaulis. The sequence goes on along the minus strand of CM076575.1, from coordinate 2,004,385,029 downwards.
GCCAGTTGATGAGAAGACTATTATACGGAAGATTCCTAGAACGTTACCAGGGAGATTCAACCGAAAGGTATCGGTCTTAGAATACAGTGAAAATATGGATAAACTCAGCAAAGAGGAATTACATGGAGTTATCATAGCATATGAAATGAGACTTGATGAAGAAGAGGGTACTTTGCATATAGAAACAATGTTCGTTGCATCCAAGAAAACCAATAAGGATAAAAAACCTTCAATTGAAAAGACATACACCTGCAACTATGAAGAAAAGGGAGATGATAAAGAAGGTCTTTCAGATGAAGAATATGCTTACTTCACAAGAAAACTAAAAATTGGTAAGGGACAATTCAAGGGTAAAACTCCATTGATATGTTTCAGCTGTAATGAGGTTGGGAATTTTGCAGCAAAATGTCCAAACAAAAGTAATGGCAACTCAAAAGGAAAGAAAGGCTTTAAGAAATTCAACAAGAAAGGATCCAAAAGGAACTTTCTCTCTAAAGAAGATAGCTCATCATCTGATGAAGGCAATGACAGTGAAGAAGAAGCCAATGAGAGAGTATTGTTTATAGCCAAGCACAATAAACAAGAGGTAGCAAACAACGAAGAAGAAGGATGGACCATAGAATAATTTTATGAGGAAGCAATCAATATTATAAAAGATCTCAAGGCAGAGAATATCCATTCCAATAGTCTTGAAGAACAAGTTCAAGGTCTCAAAATTGAAGTTGAAGAACACAAATTCATTTCAGAGTCACTTTAAAAGAAGTTGGAAGAAAGCAACCAAGAAAGGGAAGAATTAGAATTTGAAGTAGTCTCGCTGTATGAGGAAGTGAAGAAAGGAAAAACTATCGAAAACTATGCCAACAGCTCAAGGGCATTGGAAGAACTCATCAACAATCAACGATCTTACAATGAAAAAACTAGCATTGGTTACAATGAAGAAGAAGCAGGACCTTCTACAACAAAATACAATGAACCTATGAGATCTAACATGCATGTAGACTTCATTGGACAAGATTTGCAAGAACAACCTTGGAAGACAATTCATCGACGAAAATTTCCATCCAGGTACCAACATATTTTTTATGGCTACTATTATTCATGTGGAAAATTTGGTCATAAAGCTGTAGAATGTCGCATGTGCCCTAGGAACGAATACAATTCCAGGAGATCTGTCAAATATGAACCTCCCAGGACTCAGCAAAACATCAATAGATTTGAACATTTAAGAAATAATATTGAATGTTAAAAATGTCGAAACTTTGGACACATAGCCAAATACTGCAAACTTGAAAATCCTCCAGAAAAATATTTGAAGCCACAGAATGAACGAACATGGAAGAAGAAGAAGAATGATAATTGTGCTCTTGCTTTCAAGGCTCAAAAGAATAAGGATGTGTGGTATGTTGATAGCAGTTGCTCAACGCATATGACTGGAGATAGAAATAAATTTGTATCTCTGAAAGAGAAGAAGGATGGAACCGTGTCCTTTGGAAATGATGGATCTTCAAATGTTATAGGATCAGGTACTGTCACTCTCAGAAGTAATGATGCTCTAGCCAAGAATGTTCTGTCGGTTGAAAATATGAATCACAATCTGCTCAGTGTTGGACAAATGTGTGATCAAGGACACACAATACTATTCAACTCCATTGATTGTGAAATTAGGAAAGGCGTGTATGGTGAAATTGTGGCTACAGCAAGTCGAGCTCCAAAAGACATAAATGTTCTGGATGAACCAACTAAAGCATGTCTAATAGCTAAAGAGGATGATACAATAATTGGTAGCAATGATGATCGACTAAGTAAGAAGTTTGCTACAAAGGTGCAAAGTGATTTCGAGATGTATTTACTTGTTGAGTTGACATACTTCTTAGGGCTTCAAATATCTTAGCAAGAGAAAGGAATATTTATATGTCAAGCCAAGTACATCAAGGAAATGCTCAAGAAATTTAAAATGAAAGATTGCAAACCCATCCTTACTCCAATGGTAATAGGTTGCAAATTGAGCATAGACGACTCATCTAAGGATGTGGATCAAAGGTTGTATAGATATATGATTAGTGGTATTCTATATGTAACAACCTCCTGACCAGATGTTGTGCAAGCAGTTGGACAAGTAGAAAGATTCCAAGCAGCACCAAAAAAATCACATATTAAATATTCGCCCGAATTGGAATATCTTCACTAGAAGCTTGGGATTCTCCCAAGTTCTCATTGGAGTTTCCTTTTTCAGAATATAAAGGGGGAGTGGAAGTAGATTACAGGTCTGCAGGATGGTTGTGTGTCAGGAGGAGTGGAAGTGTGTACAGTTCTGCAGGATGGTTGTGTTTCAGGGGGAGTTACCCTTTGCCATTGATGTAAAAGGGGGAGAGAATGTTGTATGAAGAGGTGTCATGATTTCAGGGGGAGTACTTGTGTTGCCATCAATGCCAAAGGGGGAGATTATTGATCAGCAGTTGTCATTGATGTCAACCCAAGAAGCACCAGGGGCTAACCCAATATTGAATGGGAATTTTTACTTAGAAAACTAATATATTATGGGTAAATAATGCTTTTCATTATTTCTACTTGTCGAGATGTTTCCGTTGATATATGGAATGCCATGTAATTCTTCATGGTTTGAGAGATATTCATGTTTGAAGTTTGTACCCCCAGTTAGTGGGCTAAAACCCCATGGGGTTGGGGCATGGGTCATTGAAAAGTCATAATAAATATTTTTTTAAGCTCCTAAAATCCTTCCCACATTCACTTGTTGAAGCCCCTCTCAACTTAAGCATTTATATAAATTGTGATCTTCATTTCCTCCTTAGGCAAGGGATTTCACCATTTGAAACATGTCATCGTGGCATTTTTGCTCTAAATTTTTTTATACGAAGGTTCAGAAGCTGAAATTTTATGAGGTGAAGCCAAAATCCTGAGCAAGCTGCTGTAAAAATTTTAGATCAATGTGCACAATATTTTTCGAGATATGATCTGTGGAAGTCATGGATTTTGCAGGCTCCTAAAATTAATCTCAAATAAGTGACCTTGGTAAAATCATCATAACTCTCTCTCTGAGTATCAGATTGGAATTTTGTAAAAATTGAAAGATAGTGCACAGAATGTAGCTTTCTCTCTATCAATTTTAGAGCCGAAGGAAGAAACATTGACATGTGGCATGTCATACAAGTTCAGTATCTTGAAACAGTCCATAATTAGGGCATTGTGAGAGAATGGGTATAACTATCTCTTGAAGAATCCAAATTTGGTCAGACCTATGGAATTGGAAAGACGACTCAAAGGAATACTACAGGACCAAAAAATAGATATTGAGGATCTAAATGACAGAGATACACCATATTCAATGTCGAGCTCCTAGAAGGCAAGAAAAATCTAGATCATGTGTTGTCAAGGGTTACAAAGGACTAGGCTTTATATGGAAGAAAAGTAAAGCAAGGTGCAACATAAGGTAGCATGACAAGAGAAGAAACCAAGGTGTATAACAGTAGTAAGAAGCTCATCATATGAAGTCTTCAAGTGGGCAAAACTGCATACAATCATTGTAAATATATCATTGTACTAAGTCATTGTAAATACATTATTGTAAAAATTGTACTAGTGTCTATCTACCAAGGGTTGAAGAAGAAGTGTTAGGAAGTCTAGGATCATCATTAGGTGGTTGTGTCAAAGTTGGGGTTATGGTCTAGTAAATATTCTTCTTCTTCATCATTCTATATCATTGTAAAGTGGACCATTTTCCCTAGTACGGGAGTCCATTCTTATTTTATTCTTCTATAGGGTGGTAGGGTGGTGCAAGGGTGAGTTGTAGCTCATTGGGTGTTAGGGAATTTGTTCAGTTGACTACTAAATAATCTCGGGTGTTGGAGCATCCATCCAGTGGGAGCTGGAGAAGAATGCTTTTCTAGATTCTAGAAAGTTGGAGCTTTATTTTCAATTGGAGTTGAATATTAAAGAATTATTAGAAAAGCATTAGGTGGTTTTTGTCCCAGAGTGGGTTTCCACCTTAAAAACTATGTGCATTTGTGTTCCTCTTGTTTGTTTCTATCATTGTACAAACACTGATAATAATTGAAGATTAACTAAAGCTCTAATTGAAAGGAATATTGATTCACCCCCCCCCCCCCCTCTCAGTATTTCCAACAAAAAATGTGTCTACAGCAATTCGAGCTCCAAACGACATATATGTTTTAGATGAAGCAACTAAAGCATGTCTACTAGATAAAGAATATGAAATTTGGTTATGGCACAAATGAATGGGTCACATAAACTTTGACAATCTTGTCAAGATAAGAAAAAAGGAAGCAGTGCGAGAAATGCTAAAAATCTCAAAACCTTCAAACACACTATGTGAGGCCTATCGGCACAACAAGAAGAAAAAAGTCCAATTTAAAACAAAAGAACATTTTGCATCACATCCATTAGAATTGATACATACTGATATATGTGGTCCTATGAGAACAAAAGTCCTAGATGGATAATTATATTTCATGTTAATGATAGATGACAGCTGTCAATTTCCTAAAGAAAAAATCTGAAGCATTTGAGTGCTTTAAGATCTACAAGGAGTTGATTCAAAATGAAATTGATTTGAAAATAAAGTTTCTAAGATTAGATAATGGTGGAGAATTCACTTCTAAATTATTTCAGCAGTACTGTGATGAAAATGGAATAAAAAGACAATTTTCAACAGCACGAACACCTCAACAAAATGGAGTTGTCGAAAGAAAGAACATAACCATACAAGAAATGGGTAGAACAATGTTGAAGGACTCAAAATTGGATGGAAAATTTTGGGTTCAAGCAATTGATATGGTAGTCTTCATTATCAACCAAAGTATTCTTAGAAATAATTGCAATAAGACCACATATGAATTATGGAAAGGAAAACCAGCTAATGTAAAATATTTGAGAATTTTAGGAAGTAAATGTTATATCAAAAGAGAAGGTCAAAATTTGGGTAAGTTTGAATCACGTGTTGATGAAGGTACCTTTGTTGGTTATGCCCACAAAAGAAAGGCCTATAAATGCTATAATCTAAGATGAAAATAGATAGTGGAGAGCATAAATGTTACATTTTACGAAGATGGTGTTCTAGCGAATAATGATGAGGATCTAGAATATTTGAAACTTGAGACAGAAGCTGAAAAAGGCATAGATAAAATTCTAGAACAAGAAGAAAATATCAACCAAGAAGAAGTAAATAATGATCATCAAGATATACCAGAACAACAACAAGAACCTCCTCCAAGGAGAACAAAAGAATGTATTCAAAAGAACCATCCATCAAATCAACTCATTGGTGACATAAATGAAGGTCGATAGCTTCGTTCATCACAACAAGATCATATTTATTTTCTAGCAACCTTTGAGTAGAAATTCAATATCGAATTGGATGAAATCGAGAAGAATAACACCTGGGAATTAGTTCCACGACCAAAAAATGAAAAATTCGTTGGGACTAAATGGGTGTTCAAGAACAAATTAAATGAAGATGGAAAGGTTACAAGAAACAAAGCAAGCTTGCTTTGCAAAGGCTATGCACAAGTGAAAGGAATTTATTTCGATGAAAAATTTGCACCAGTTGCCAGAATGGAAGCCATCCAAATGTTTCTCACCTATGCATGTTCAAGAAAAATCAAAGTCTACCAAATGGATGTTAAGTTAGCATTTATGAATGGAGAATTAGATGAAGAAGTTTACATCGAACAACCTGAAGGTTTTCTACTATCAGAAAAGGAAGACTATGTTTGCAAGTTAAAGAAGGTTGTATATGGTCTCAAGCAGGCTCCCAAAGCATGTTATTCTTGTCTTGATGGATATCTATGTCAAAAAGTGTTTAAGAAAGGTACTGTTGATAGAAATATTTGTGTACAAATAGATAAAGATGAGTTGCCAATTTGTTCCAAAGTGTAACTTTCTCCTCAGTAACAATGCCAGCCTTACTCTTGATATTGCAGATGTCAATGTCTCTTCAAACCTACATTGGTTTTGCTGATGGTGTTGGTCGTAGTACATGGAACATTTCTTCTACAACTTGGATTATTTATTCACCCTCTGATGAGTTAGTATCCATGCATGGGGTAAACCTTAGTCAAACAACGAATAACATTGCAGAGTATAGTGCAGTGATTGAGTTACTATCTGAATCCATATCTCTTAGAATTTGGAGTTTGATTGTTAGGTTGGATTCTGAACTTGTTGTATTACAGCTCAATAGGGTTTATGCCATTAGAAATCCAGTGTTATTACGGTTATTTTTAAGAGTTCATCTCTTGGAACGTGAATTTGATTACATTGAATATCAACATATTCCAAGAAATTTAAATACATTAGCAGATGCAGTTTCTTCTAGTATGATAAATCAACATTTGCAATAATCAAAATAGTAAATTAAAAAGCATTCATAACATGTACACAAATAGCCAGTAAATAGTGATATATCATAATATAGAAGTGTTTTCAAAAAATATATACATCGTATTCGATCATAGGTTGAAAACACCTTATGATCGGAAAAAATGGTAATACAAAAGGTCAAAAATATGAGTCTACGACATGATCATCCCATCACTGATGGTGATCACGATAAGAGACCACTGCCCGAGCCACCCTACATAGGAACCTCCTAAAAGGTCCTAGGACACCAATCATGTATCTTTGTAATTTGAGAGGAATATCATCTATGTCCATCTCTAGAATATCTAGAGTCGGGCGCTCTAGGTGATGCTCTAAATCAGACAAGATATCTGCTGATTGTCCTACTAGGGCTAGTACAGCTGCAACTGGTTGTCTCCTTTGATAAGGTTGGAGATGGGCTAGTTGTCGTGGGCCCACATCTGCATTTAAAATAAGTTAACTGATCTACTGTAATGATCCTTCCTTGATGTGGAAATTTTATGAGCCAAAAGACCGAAGAAACAATAGCAGTCATAGCATAAGACCAACTGCAACCTAGAAGAAGGTTGTAATCTAGAGGGTCATCAACCACCTCCACATCTAGATTTACGGTTTTACGTTCGACCCCTATGGGTAAATCTTGCAAATTGGCATTCCTTCTTATGAGGAACACCAATTTGTTACACTGAAAATTGTCATCCTGACATTCTTCTATGTGTATGAGCTCATTATCACTCATACTTCCTCCTTTGCAAGTCTAACATATCAGTTCCTCATTCCAAGCCTTGAAAATTAGAGAAAAGTTCCTAAAAATATCCTTAACTTTGCTGTATCACTTTATCTATATCTTGCCTACGGTCCCGCACCTAATTTTCATGTCTTCCACATACCTAAACGCGCTTTCTATGTGTTATAAGTGTGGACCCCTGTAAAGATTAAAAAGGCACAAGTAAACTCAAAAAATCTCATTTTTCAGTAAATTCTAGAAGCTTCTAGAAAAGATCTTGCAGTGGCAGAACTGCTCTTATGAGGTTCATGTATCCCTTACCTTATGGAGCTAACCCCTTGATGTGAGGAGCTTATCCCTTTGAAGGAGGATTATATCCCTTCATAGTTGGAACTGAAAACCTCCTCTTTTCCATTATAAAAAGAGCCATTGGGTAGCCTCAAAGGGAGTTCAAGCTTTAGAAATATTTGAGGTTAAGTGCTGTTGGGATTCAGACTCATTTAACTGAGATTTTTGGGAGGAGAGATCACATACCTCTATCTGTCTTAGCTGGAGGAGTGCAGATCTTATCAGAGTAGAGGATATTCCTGCTTCGGACCCCGGGAAGGCCTGTTCAACATCAAGGCTAAGGTTGTAAGGTTTTCTTTCTGTTAAAGTTAATAAAAATGAATTCATTTTTCTTAATAAGCTGTTAGTTAAACTGTTTATTTCATGGATTCGTTGATCACCATGATAAGCATGATTCACGATCTTTACTATACAGGTGCTATTTAATATTTTCTTGTTTGTGACTGCAGGTTTACGAGGATAACTCCAAGTGCACGAGGGAAAAAAACGACTTCAAACAAGCGCTGGACCTATGGTAAGTCTTTTAAACCTCTATAGTTCTTTTTGTAAATCATATATGCTTAGAGAAATATTAGCTCATTTGGTTTTTTTTTTTCTAGATTACCTTTTTGGTACTAGGGAGATCGGTCTTGTTTGCAAGATTGATTAATCCGTACAACAAATTGGCGACTCCACTGGGGAAAAACTTGTTGTTTTTGGTTCTCTTTTATTTTGATTCGAGGAAAAGTTTTTCCTGGTTTTTGATTGATAGATATCTGCCTGGGTAGCCTAGGTTTTCTCTATTTTTGAAAATCTTGAAATCCTTTATGTTTTTCTTTAACTTTTCTAGGGACCACACTTTGTGGTTTTGCATAGTGCGGGCAGTTTCGCACTTTCCTTGAGTAAACAGTGCGGGACCGCACCTGTTACTTCTGGAAGCCTGCGGACCCTGTTAAAATTTTGAAAAAATCCAGATTTAATTCTTCAGCTTATCTTTATTCTTGGTTTATATTTTTAGTATCTGCCCAGATTTATGTTGTTTCTGTCAAAAGCCTTTTGTGAATGAATTCCAACGGTATTTGTGTTTTGATGATTTTCTAGAAGTTTTGCGTTTTGGATTGCTTTTCACTTGGTCTTTGTAGTGATTCGAAGCATTGGCAGTTTGAAATGCCTCATATTACATTGGTCTTTTTTTCCTTTTTGCTAAGTCTGACCTGATTGTGAAGTCCATCCTTTATTGAGAAATAGATCTACTTGTTTCTTTGCAAATCTTCGAAAAAGAACTTTGTTATAGGTTTTGAATTTCATTTTTATGAAAACATATCTAAGTGTTTTTTATTTGTTTGTTATTCTGGACAAATAGATCCTTAGTTTACTGAAAAACTAAGTAAAACATTCTTCAAAAAATATTAGAGCTTTTATTCAATTAGATTTTTAAAGTTTGTAGATCTCGAAATTAGTTTTATAGTTTTGAGTGCTTTTAAAATTTGTAGATTTCTTTTGAAGGAAAATTGTTTTGTAGTTTCAAGTTTTTGAAAGTGAAAGGATTTTATTGTGAGCTTTGATAATCTGTCTCATTTTGAGTTATTTTTGAAAAGACAAAAATATTTTCTTTTGGTTATTCTTTATGTTTGAAGAAAGAAGTATTTCTTAAAATAATTGCATTCTCGAATTCTTTCTTTAGCTAGAATTTCATTGAAAGAAATTGAATTGATTATCATTTTTAGGTGCATTTTTAGTGTTTTTGGAAGTTGAGTCTTCACACCATCAAAGTTTCATTTCCGTACCTATTGAATTAATAAACAACTCATAAAAGTAACGCTTAATTAAAATTCATCTAGTAATCTTTTTATTTTCTAGGGCTCTTATCACCAACATAGCTTAGGCTAGTATCTTGGAGTAGGGAGTAATTAACTCTCCAAGATAGTAAAAACAAACAAGTAGATAAATCTTGCGGTAGGAAATAATCCAATTATAATTGGTATAATCTGGGAAGCTTCTCTTAAAGAATTTAATCACGAGTTCATGTATGAACCTTTGAGACAATCAATTCTGTTTCATTGGGGAAGATAGAAGATTTTGCGTGCATTACAAACGGTAAACCTTGGATTAACCATTGTCGAGGAGCCTGGATTCACTTTTCGGTAAACCTTGGATTAACCATGTCATGGAGCCTTCAAGGGGATTGAGCTTTGTTACTCTGCCCTTGCATGTGGGATCGGATCGTAGACTGTTCCCCCAGTTGTATTTGTTATTGTTGGTAACCTTAGTGTCCAAAAAATTAAGATTATTTCCTAAGGTGACGGTGAAGGAAAGATCTCACTGTACCTGGAGCAGATGTTGACTAGACTTACTTGGACTCTCTGGGGGGTTCTCTTCACACGAGATGATTTTGTGAAGAAACTTGTGCTAGTCTGTTTCATTAAGCAGGTTGTCGGGGTAACTGTTCCAACCGCCCTTTCTGTATTAAAATTCTGCTAAGTTGGATTTCATCACCAACTAGTGTTTTTAGTACGAGAAGTTTACTGTTTGTGTGTGGTTTGAACTCTTAGATTTTTAAGCTTGTGATTCAGCTGTTTGTTTCTTTAGAGACTTTAGGTTTTTTTATTGAAATTTTCTTTGTTTGCATGTGATTATTTAATATTTAATCATGGCAGAATTGCCGAGACAATCCTAGAGACTTCAAGGGAAACCCCCTGAATATACACCATGTCAGCTTGAAGGGCTGCGTGCTCTAGTATCATCTAGTAGCAGTAGAATTAGATCAACAGAAATTGGAACTTCATCTATAGTTGTTCATCCTGATCATCAAACACCCATAACAAAACCTATTTCTGAACCAATTTCAGTTTCAGAATTTACTGGTAGTATTTCTCCTTCCAGTGAACTTGCTGACGAACCTAAAATTTCTGAACCTGAAACTAAACCTTCTGTTTTGGAAACATCCTCAGGATTTATTACACCAACTTCTAGCGATCCTGGTTCACCTAGGGTAAGAAATATTATTACTGAAGGTCTTCCATCTGGCCTTATTTCTATTAAAGAACTTACTAGTCCAGACGAAGATTTATCTCTTCCCGAATCCCCTCAGTCTTTAAATCTTAGGGAGCGTGAATCTATTTTCTACAACCCTATTCGAACTGACGCTTGGTATCTATCTTTGACAAACTTTTTAGAGAATCCGGGTCTTGATTTTTCTCCACCTTGAATTCCGTTTCATCCTACACCTAGAGGTTACTATCCATCATCTATTATGGCAGGAGAGTTATCCATGTTTTCTCAGACACCGGAAGCATTTTTACACTGTGGTCCTTCTATTCCTGTGGGATATCAGGCTTTGTCTGGTACTTTCTCTAGAGTAGCTCCTCAACCAATTGAACATGTATTATCATCTAGTCTAAGTGGAATTAAAACTGAAATGTCGAATGCAGAGCAAATATTTATGATGTCTGGTAATATTCTAAATCCTCAACCTCAAGGCAGTCAGTTACCGCCTGGAGGATAATTTCAGGGAAATCAGTTACCGCCTGGGGGCCAACCTCAGGGTACTCAATTACCGCCTAGGGGGCAACCTTCAAGTAGTCAGTTACCACCTGAGGGGCAACCTCAAGGTATATTTTTCCCAGGAAAAACTATGGAATCATATTATTTTGGAGGACAACCTCAAGGACAGTACATACCTCAAGGTTATCAACCTCAAGGACAGTACATGCCCTAGGGTCAACCCCAAACTCAATATTCTCCTCAGGGTCCTTATCAACCCCAACTTCAGTATGCGCCTCAGGGTTATCAAACTCAAGGTCAGTTACCAATTCAAGGTTTCCAACAGCCTTCTGGTCAATCATCTATTCAAGGAACCGAAAATTTACCACTTAATTATCAACCCTACGTTCAACCTTCTACGGGAAAATACCCCGGAATGAATATGGTGTGGGATCCATCCCAATATCAACAGCCTATGCAGCCTAATGTGAATTTGCCTTCTCATCCTGGACAGCCTTTGGTTTCTAGTCTAAACCAGAAACCTGTCCAACCTACTATTCAAACTCCTGCACCTAGTTCTATTTAGCAGTCTGGGCCTAGTACACCTCAGACTCCACCTCAAACTGCTACAACTGCTGCAACATCTGTTCAAACTATAACACCTATTTCTAGAGTATCTGTAGCTCTGAGTTCTTCTATCCCTGCATCCGTGAAAATCCCTCAAGTCTCTGTACCCCAGTCAAGACCTTTAGTTCAGACTTCAGTCCAGATGCCTGCAGGACAAGCTGGTACAAGTACGGTGGTCACAAGTCAACCGAAATTCACGTATCAACCATACCAGGGATAGCCTCAATTCGGTCCCATTTCACAAAATCCAAACTATCAATATCAATCATACCCTGGCTATATTTATCAACAGCCTCAACAACCCCATTTTGGTCCGGTTAATCCTGTTTACTCGAGAGGTTACACAATTCCTAATGCAAATCCGATTCCCAGTTATCTTGGGTATCCTCCTCCTGGAACTTCTTTGGCTACTCAAGGTTTTTGCGACCCTAACCATTAGTTACCATTTATTTCAACTTTGGATTTACTTGATTTGACGCGCCTTACGAATGATCCAATTTTCTATTATCCGTACTGGCCGCCAATGCCGCATAAGTTGCCCAGTGATATACCCAAATTCGAAGGTAAGCCAGGAGAGGATCCATCAAATCATGTGATGAATTATCACCTTTGGTGTCCGTCTAATTCAATAATTGATGATTCAATTCACTTACATCTTTTCCAAAGAACTCTTATTAGTCTTGCCGCTAAATGGTACATTGAGTTACCACGAGGCTCTTTTAATAATTTCAGTCTGTTAGCAATTGCCTTCTTGACTCATTTTCAGTTTCCTGTCAGATATGACAATGCCATGGAACTATTAAATTCACTAAAGCAATCCACGTCCACATATATTTCTGATCATATTCATGAATGGTGACGTAGAAGGCGTTTGGTGAAAGTTTACATTCTTGATCAAATTTTGGCCGAATGGTTTGTTAAATCATTGTTACCCAAAATCATTGAAGATGTAGCTAAGGCTGGCATTGTTACTGAGGAGCAAGTAATTTCTGAAGCTCAGTACCTTGACCTCGTTTATACCCAGTCAGGTACTTTACATGAAAAAATCCCTGATCTTCCAGAACAAGGTCAAATAGTTGTAGCTCCTTCAGGGTCTCATGCCACTGATGGTATGATTGGTATAGTAAATACTAAAAGCAAGAAGAAATCTTCAAAGAATTCTTCTACTATTATAACTTTACCTGATTCCCCGAAAGGAGAATCTTCCCCCAAAATTTCTGCCGACATTCATGTCGTAGAGACATCTACAACCAAATCTAAATCTGGCGGTAAAAAGAAAGGAAAGAATAAAAACAAAAAGAATTCAAAAGAGAAAACTGATAAAAACAAATCCAATGACAAAAAACAGAAACCTCGCTATCCTTGTTACATTTTTTATGAGGATCATTTTACTAAGGAATGCCCACATTGAGTACAGGTTGCAAAATTTGTTAAAGGTTCACAAAAACCTGTTGTCTTGAAGGATCCTTTTCCAACTCAAGATAGTAAGATGGTTGATTCTACCTCGAATGTCTCAGAAGAGCCTATTCGAATGATGTGTAATGTATGAATTGCGACATGATCGCAAGATTATGGTAGTAAGAATCCTGTTGATGGTAAAGAAGCAGAATCTTCTAATGTAAACACATCAACTACACCTCCTCCTATTTCTGGTTCGCTACAAATCGAGAAACCAAATCTAGACTTAATAATCAAACCACCTACTAAGGGTGTTCTTCGTAAATCATCTTTCAATCCACATGCAAGAGCTGCTCAGAATTACAACATTGTTTAATACTTAGCTATTTCCCCTTTAGCAATGTTAGCTTTGGAAGTGCTGCAGTCATACCTAACACAACGTAAATTAATTTTGTATGCCATAGGAGCTGTCGATGTTCAGGATTCGAACCTAATAATCTTCGATTTAGAGAATAGTACATGTCGCCTACCTCACCAAATGGCTTTCCAAATTGTAGTGTTAGTAAAAAAAAGACTGATCTTTTAGATTGTGATTGATGAGGGAGCTTCAATGTGTATTATGTCGATCCAGTGTTCAAAATCGCTTGGTTCTCCTACACTCAATCAGTATCCGACAATTCTAAAGGCTTTTGATGGCCGAGGTTTCCACCCTTTTGGTATTTTGTAGGATTTACCCATAGGGGTCAAAGGTAAGACCGTAAATATAGATGTGGAGGTGGTTGATGCCCCTCTATATTACAACCTTCTTCTAGGTCGCAGTTGGTCTTATGATATGACTGTTGTTGTTTCTTCAGTCTTTCAGCTCATAAAATTTCCACATCAAGGAAGGATCATTACAATAGATCAATTAACTTATTTTTCTTCCGATCCAGCCTCTACAGAAACAATCCAGCACATTGGTAAAGAAGCTATCCCTTACAAGGATGTTGGAGTAGGTTTGATTAAAAATTCTGGTTTACTAGGAACTTTTTCTTTTCCTCCTCCTAACGTATCGCCTTCTATCGCAACTATTCATATGATTTCGTCAAACACTGTTATGTTCGATGATCCTTGGGTCGTACCTTCTAACTTCGAGTTAGATTCATTTGATGGAATGATGCCTTTGAGTCCATTTGAAATTGCGTATTAGGCTGTACAATCAATTTCCGACCCCTCTTCAACAAAAATTGATCCAATGAATGGGGTCCATAAGGAATCACTTTCTATATCTAGTTCAGCCACAACAACATTTCCTGATCTTGTTCATACTGATGAGCAGATTCGTGAACTTTTTTCTGTTGAAGATTTACCATGGGAAGATCTACATCATCGATCTTTGTTTTTACCTAAGCTGGATCATTTTGAAGATGATTTCCCTTCTATTTTTACTCTTGAATATGTCAAAGAACCACAAAATCCATTGCAAAATCCTGAGTCTAAGTTAAATTTGGAAAATATCTCTCAAACGATTCCAATTGACATTTCAGTAAAGCCAGGAATAATTGAAAACATTCATATAGGTGCTTGCTGTACAAAAAATGAAATTCAAACTTATAAAGCCCTATTTCAAGAATTCCGTGATGTGTTTGCCTGATCCTATGAAGAAATTTCAGGAATTGATCCATCAATTGTCGTACATGAAATCAAGACTTACCTGGATGCCAAACCTGTTCGTCAATGTTTACGTCAAATACATCCTAGAAAAGCTGCTACTATAAAAGCCGAAGTTGAAAAATTACTTCGCGCAGGTTTTATTTATCTAATTCCTTTAACGGATTGGGTATCGAATATTGTTCCTGTTACTAAAAAACAAGGAACGATACGAGTGTGTATCGATTATAGGGATATTAATTGAGCTTGTCCTGAAGACAATTATCCAACCCCCTATATTGATCAAATAATTGATGATTCTTCCGACAGTGAAATGTTTTCCTTTATGGATGGTTTTTCTGGTTACAATCAAATAAACATTCTTCCTGCTGATCAGCCAAAAACAACTTTCATTTGTCCATGGGGGACATTTTCTTATTGCAAAATACCTTTTGGATTAAGGAACGCTAGAGCAACTTTTCAAGGGGCTATGTCTTACGCATTTCATGACATTAAGCACATTCTGCAGTCTTATCTCGATGCTTTACCTGCTCATTCATCGCGTAGGGCCAACCATCTCACTCATTTACGAGCTATATTTATGAGATGTAGGCATTATCGAATTAGGTTGAATCCACACAAATGTGTTTTCTGTGTAGAATCAGGTCGCTTACTATGATTTGTTGTTTCGAAAGCAGCCATTCACGTTGATCCGTCGAAGGTCGAAGCTATTGTCAATTTACCTCCTCCTTCAACTCTGTGCCAACTCCAAATTTTGTAGGGGAAAGAAATTTTTTTACGTCGGTTCATTCCTAACTACGCTGAGCTAACAGAGGGTTTTACCCGGTTACTGAAATAGAACATTCCATTCTTTTGGGATGAGATCGTTGATCAATCTTTTGATGCACTTAAACACGTGTTGACCCATGCAACATTATTGCATCCTCCTAACTACAACAAGGACTACATTTTGTACCTCATCGACTCTCATTCCACAATTGGGATGGTTTTAGTTCAGGAAGACGAATCTAAAACTGAACATGTGATTTACTATCTTAGTCAAAATCTGCATCCGACTGAGATCAAATACACACATGTGGAGAAATTGGCCTTGGCAGTTGTTCAAGTTGTTCAAATATTTAGACACTACATATTATTATGAAAAACCACAAAAATTTCTAACTGTAACCCCATGATGTACATTTTAACCAAACAATTTCTAGGGGGCAAGTATTCCAAATGGATAGTTATCTTGCAAGAATTTGACTTGGAGTTTGAAAAATCCAAGGCAAAGAAATATTTGGTTTTTGCCGAATTGATGTGTAATTTCCCCTCTACTGATACTGAAACTGTGGTAGAGGAGCCCATTATGGACGAATCCTTGTTTCTTATCAGTACTATTGATCCATGGTATGGGGATATTATCTTTTATCTCCAAACCCAATCTTTTTGGCCTGAAATCTCACGATCTTAGTGACAGAAAATATGTTTCCAATCCCAGCAATAGAATATTATTGGTGATACATTCTATCATCGTGGAGTGGATTCTATTTTCCGATGCTGTCTTACTCATGAAGAAGCTGAGAAGTTTTTAAATGACTACCATTATGGAGCATGTGGCGGTCATATGTCTAGGTATGCCACAACCCAAAAGATATTGCGCGCTGGTTATTTCTGGCCGTCGTTATTCAAAGATTGTATCTATGCAGTCCAGAAATTCCACAATTGTCAACTCTTTGATCATAAGATGCGTGTGCCACCTACTCCTCTTCACCCTATAATTGCTGTTGGTCCTTTCAAAAAATGGGGTATTGACTTTATTACATGTAACCCTCACTCGGCTGGGGGGCATGCGTATATTATCTTAGTGGTATATTATTTTACTAAGTGGGCCGAGGTGATGCCCACATTTTCATCTGACGGAAAGAATGCTACAAATTTCGTATTCAATCACATAATTGCTAGGTTTGGTGTTCCTCAAGCCATTATTACAGATCATGGAAGTCATTTTCGAAATATCATGATGACTGAACTGACAGATCAACTTGGCCTGCACCATGATAGTTCCACTCCATATTAGCCGCAAGCTAATGGTCTGGTTGAAGCTATCAATAAAGTTTTATTCACTATGATTAGAAGAATTATTGGTATTCATAAGTCAAATTGTCATTCCATGTTATTTTCAGCACTTTGGGCATATCGAACCTCAGTAAAAACATCAACTGGTTTACAATTTGGAAGTTGTGTTGCTGATTGAATGCGAAATTCCGTCTTTGAAATTAGCCATAGAATTACTTCCAGCTACGTCTGAAGAGGAAATTTTTTTTTTGTACTTGGCTCAGCTAGATTAGAATTGACGAAGTGCTGTAATAACAAACAAGGCTCATGTTAAACAAATAAAAGCTCAGTATGATAGAAGTGTTACCCCTCAAAAATTTTCAGAAGGAGACCTAGTCTTAGTTTATGATCAGGCCAATGATAAGCTAGGAGCTGGAAAATTCGTGCCTATGTGGCATGGTCCTTTCATTGTTAAGTGAAAATTGGCAAAAGGGGCCTATGAGCTGATAGATTTTGACAGTGTCCCTTTAGATAAAACTAGAAATGGGCTTTATCTAAAGAGATATTATGCTTAAACGTGGTGTGGAGATTTAATTAGATTATATTTCTTTACAGCTGGTGTGTTTTAGATTAGAAAAGCGCACCTAGTTTAGAAGTGTGTTTTGTCACTATTCCTGCTTATCTGAGTTTTACTTTTGATATTGCAGATGTCGATGTCTCTTCAAACCTACATTGGTTTTGCTGATGGTGCTTTTCATAGTACACTGAACATTTCTTCCGTAGCTTGGGTTATTTATTCACCCTCTGATGAGTTAGTATCCATGCATGGGGTAAGCCTTGGTCAAACTACAAATAACATTGCAGAGTATAGTGCAGTGATTGAGTTACTATCTGAATCCATATCTTTTGGAATTCGAAGTTTGATTGTTAGGTTGGATTCTAAACTTGTTGTATTACAGCTCAATAGGGTTTATGCCATTAGAAATCCAGTGTTATTACGGTTATTTTTAAGAGATCATCTCTTGGAACGTGAATTTAATTACATTGAATATCAGCATATTCCAAGACATTTAAATATATTAGCAGATGCAGTTGCTTCTAGTATGATAAATCAACATTTGCAATAATAAAAAAAGTAAATTAAACAACATTCATAACATGTACACAGATATCCGGTAAATAGTGATATATCATAACATAGAAGTGTTTTCAAAAAATATATACATCGTCTTCGATCATAGGTTGAAAACACCTTATGATCGGCAAAAATGGTAATACAAAAGGTCAAAAATATGAGTCTACGAAATGATCATCCCATCACTGATGGTGATCACGATAAGAGACCACTGCCCGAGCCACCCTACATAGGAACCTCCTAAAAGGTCCTGGGACATCAATCACGTATCTCTGTAATATGAGAGGAATATCATCTATGTCCGTCTCTGGAATGTCTAGAGTCAGGCGCTCTAGGTGATGCTCTAAATCAGACAAGATCTTTGCTGATTGGCCTGCTGGGGTTGGTGTGGCTGCAGCTGGTTGTCTCCTTTCATAAGGCTGGAGATGGGCTGGTCGTCGTGGGCCCACATCTGCATTTAAAACTTTTGGTTATTAGTTTTTAGATGATTAAAAAAAAAAAAATTAGAGCTTAGAAATTGTTGAAAATGATTTTACCTGATTCATCCCATTGTTCCCCTACTGGGAGAGTCATCTCTTGGTCGCCACGGAAATCTATCCCGGCATATGGAAAATCCTCTATAACAAAAATTTGGCGCTCCAGCCAATGAAAATATGAAGGAGGAAATTGAACAATCTTGATGCCCTCAATACCATGACGGGCCATCAATGCAACCCAACGAACCATCCTAGGTTCTTGAGGTCGACCGACATCAACAGGAATGTTCTGCGGAGCTAACATGGGGATCCTCTCTAGAGAAAAGGTGACTACAATGGATCCATATCCAAAGTTATTTAGTTTTCCATTCTTCGCTCTGGTTAATTGGCCTTTTACGTTGGCCAACACAGCTTCACACCAGTTGAAAATGGTGCCTCGAAAACAATCTACAACAATGTGCATCTGGGAACCGGTAGCCACATGCAGCGCTGCACTCCCACACAACCTGGTAATAGTAAATGCAATAAATTTTAACTCGGGATGGATGATAGTTTTTATGTCAATCCGTTTGTCCCTAGGGTCTGCCTGATCATTACAGAACTATTGTCGAAGACTAGTGACAGTTTGGCAACCTGGCCTAGTCCCAAACAGAGAAATTTGTTCGCCCCTTTTGGACAAACCAGTCAGAAAATAAATATCCTCTAGCTCAATTTCAAGCCGGTGGCTGCCAATAATGAAACACTGGTCCTGTACGTTCCACCTGTTCACCAGCCATGTTAGGAGGTCTACCTGTGCCCTCATGCCCTGAATGGCCCCGAATTTATACAAACCGCATGCTCTTAATGCTTGCATTGTGGGAAAATGGAGCATTTCAATGTCATCCACGTCTTCATGCTCACGTTCTCTCCAAATTAGCATCTTTTTTATCCTACAATGCATAGAAAGATATATTAGAACAATCTAATTTGAAAACTTTTGGGTGGAAATTGAGAAATTTAACTTTGAAATCTAGTTGTATGGGGTCTACACTTTGTTTTCATACACAGTGCATAGAAACACATGCAAGCTGTGTGATAAGTGTGGACCCACGACCTTTTTCTTCATAGAAAAAATTCGGGGTCCGCAGGGCTTGTGTGTTATGCCTGCGGACCACCACGAGCGATTTTTAAAACATATTTTTCTCTTAAAAATGAAATCTAAAGCCTAAAAATGAAATGAAAATGGATGAAATACAAGATTAGGAGGTCGTGGATTACCCGGAGCTGACAGTTCTCGATTTCGTCGGACGGATCTTCCAGAATCTTCACAGGAACTTTTTTACTCAAAGGCTTTTACTTTTCACTCTAAACTCGAACGGTAAAAATGAAGTTAGAAAAGCCCTTTTTATAAGTTTTTTCAAATAAACAAGTTTCTAATTTGTTTATTTTTCACTTTAAAAAGGTTATTTTTGAAAGAATTTTTATTTATCTTAAACATGTATGTGTAATGTTTCATGTTTTTGTGCATAAATTGGATTTTTCATGAGAATTGATCATTTTTCAACAAAGAGTATACTTTTATCACTTTTTCGGACTCTTTAAAAAATTTACGAACAAGCGAAAACTTGGAGTCCTCTTTTAAGACCTTTTCAGACTCTCTAAACATGAAAAGATTGTTGAGCACTTGGTTATATGAACTCGTTAAAGTAAATGAATGATCGTCCTTTCAGTATAAGTTTACCCCTTTTACGGAATGAAATGGACTATTTACGAAAAAGGTATACATTGACTAATTACGGTCAATAGAGTTCTCTCCCGCATTATTTTATCATTTTTTGGGCTTGAGAGACTAAATTTACGAAAAAGTACACACACAGAGTTTTCTTAAGTTTTTCTTCTGACTCCCTAAAATTGAAAAACACTAAGTTTCTCCTATACTGGACTCGTTAAAATTTCAATAGTAAAGAACCTATTCAATTCTAAAACAGGAATGAACCACTCCTTCTTAGGGTTTGAATATTAAACTAAGTTGGACTCATCCGAAGGATGAACTTATAAACAAGCAAATGTTATCCTCCTCAAGCTTGTCAAAAATAAAGAGGTACTTACCAGAAATGGTGGGGGAAAAGAGAGAAAATGGACTTGTTTGTTGTATTTTGATTTTTTGAAAATCCAGTTAACCACTCTTGAACACGACACTTTTTTTCCACCTGGGTTGGGAAATCCTTTACCTAACAGTTAATAAAACCACATTGAAAGTTTTCAGCCGGTTTCTGGGTATTAGCTTAGGGTTAATTGTCACCAAACCATCTGCAGTGTCGTTATGTGTTCAAGAGGACAGTTCAAATAAACCATTCATCTGCAAAATATATGTCATTCATTTTGACCATCCCTGAGTCATTCCTTGCCAATATATTTTGTTAGGTCTCTGTAATAAGCAAGATTGGCAAAAGTCCGATCACAGAGTTAACATCATTTCAACCAACTTTGGGATTCTAGGATCTAGCCCTCCTGAATCCAGAGAGGGATCTCTCCAATATGTACAAAGATGGATATTGTCTTTGAAAGCTTAAGGTAGTGATATTAGGCTAGTTATGAAGGCCAAGGGTTTTGTTTTGTTTTGGATGGTTGAGCATGATTATTGTTTGAGGTGAAAGTCCTGAATGCAAAGAGTTTCAAAGGTGAGAAGTTGCAATAGGGAAGAACAACTATGGCTAAAAGATAGATATAACGCTGGTTTTTAGTCCATTGGGCTATGGAGTCATAACAGGTCTTTAATTGAACAACAACATCAAGATTGATCCAAGGGGAAATTCATCTATACTACAGGATTATTGAGATTAAAATGATGGAAATGGAAACAATAAAGTGTTGGAGGGGTGGAAACTGATAATAATTTCTCAGAGGATTTATAGTCAGTCCAAACAAGAAAAGCCTCTTAAGTAACTGTTTAAAACCAACCAAGTGCATGGCTAACCATTGACTTCTTGGGAAAGTTTGTATTAAAGCAGCTTAATTGACAAACAATCCAGTAATCCACATAATTACCTTCAGAAAGTATGAAAACATATAAGAAAAACAAAGTGTAACTTAAGATCAGATAAAGTACTTTTAAACCTAGTCTCCTTTCAGTCAACACCAAGGGAAACTTTCAGAATCTGCCTTTGGAGAGAAGAATCTAGGAATCAGGGCAAACCATATCTTCTCTAGTCTCACTTTAATAGCAAATAATGGAAATTACATTCAAGAACAATGTTTTAAGCCAAAAAAAGGACGAGGGAATGCCAACATTCCTAACTGTTTAAACTGTATTGAATCATTCTTAAATAAACTAATATGAGGAAAAAATTAAGATAAAGATTTCTCAGCCAGAGAAGGCTACTGATATACAGCAGATCTTAACCTTGTTTAAACTGTTCTTTACATAGGAATATGGAAAATATGGCATACATAGAAGGAAAACAATTAACAAAGAAAGAGGCACTACACCAGTAATATAGACCAGAATCCCAAGAAACAGCTTTATATTGATGTCAAACTAGTTACAATCTTCAAGTCCAATGTTTCTGTTCAGAAATCATCTTCACTACTTAGCCTAACAAATCTATCACAAGCAGAGCTCCAAGGGCCAGTGAACACTATTTACAATCAGAAGTTTAGGCTCAAATGTATTTCAAAGCTATGTAAGCAACTCAACCAACAATTTCTCATCTTCTCCTGAAGTATTTATAGAAGAATGAGGAGGTGAAATCTAATCAAAGATCTCTTAAGGAAATTAATACAGATTCAAGACTTCTTGGCCTTTTGAGGGGCTCGATGAAGAATTTTACAAGTGGTTTTCTGTATTAATTGTTTTACATTTATGAATCAAGCTCGGTGGGAGATTTATTTGACTTCAAGGCTTTGCGTGATGTTTGGAGTAACTCTGCAGATATTTCTGCTTTTATTTCCTTACAGAAGTAACTCCCTGGCTGTGCTGGAGGCGAATATCGGATTTTCTTCAATAACTTCGGTCCTGGTTTGAAAGTTTTGAGGCAACAGGTGGCGTTTAGTCACTGGGAGGAATCAATTCGCCTCCTTTTTGTGGCGGTGGAGGGTTTGATGTGACTAAAACACTTTAGGTATTCTATAGACTGTGTTTTAGATTGGGGGAGTAGGCTTTTGATAACAGTCTTAGCCGTAATCCCCATAAAACTATCTTCAATCCTCTGTGCTGGCACATTTCTGTTCTTCTACAGCTGATACTCTTTGACTATGCCGAATTCTTGGTGCTTCACTGTTACACAGGGCTGCGCAAGTTTATACGGCATCAATGCCTCATGAAACACTGATGAAAACGTGAATTTGACACCTGCGAAATGATTTCCTTTGATAAATTGAAGGAGGGAGGGTCGTCACCCTCATCTTTCGAATTTCATCTGAATATAGCGAAGAACGTTAAACCCTGCGAAATACAAACAAAAGTTATGAAATCCTACATTTATAGGTTAAACTGCATTGGAGGATGTGCGGAGGAAGCAAGGTCATTGGATGGCATCATCCAACGGTCGAGATTAATTGGAGAAATCATAGAATGGTGGAAAAAGATAAAATATAAGCCGTCGATCGTGCAAGATCGACGGTTGAGAGAAGGCAGCGGAAAAACCTTTGTAAACAATACGATATGATGTTTTTTAATTTTACAAAGGAAAAAGGCACATTTTATATGAGCGGCGAGGGGATTGTATGGTGGGCCCGGTGGGACTGATCGCAAATCGCAAAAGTGGAAAACGCAATGGCGGATTATGCGACGGAGAGAAAATGCGATATTTCGATTATGCGATGGGTGCCCGATTGTGGGGCCGTTGGGCGCATGGAGGAACATATGACTGAGGCATTATATAGGGAAGGGGCTTATCATAGCGCAAAATTTCAATTTTGCGATGGTCTTTCAATCAACCCATCGCATTTTCTGCGATCGCGATTTTGCGATGGATCACAGCGCAGATTTGTGCGATGAACACTTTAAAATAAAATTGCAATTTGGATTTCTGCGATTTGCGCTTTGCGATAAGTGCCAAAGGGTTTAGAACTCGGTTCCAGGGCGTGGGTATATGGATGAAAAAGAGTTAGGGGCTTAATCTTGAGGGGGCTTAAGTCCTATACATAAAAACATGTATTTTCATGGTTTTTGAAGGGTTTTTTGAAGGAAATGAAGGTCTTGGTAAGGTTAAAAAGTGGGTTTTTAACCTTATAAAAGGGGTTTTAATGAAATGGAAACAGAGAAACATGAAATTGTGGGTTTTTCATGGGAAATGGAAAAATAGAAAATGAGGTTAGTGAGGAAGAAAAGGAAGGGGATCAAGGGGTTCTGCAGTAGTATTTAACTTGGGATTTTTGAAATATTTCAGAGGCTTTTAGGATGTAAACAGCAATAAGGGATCTGGACAGAGGCATGAGGCCTTAGAGAGACTTCAAGAGCCAACAATTTTTAGTGATAAAATTGTTCCTTGGAGGCTCAAAAATTCTTAGCCACTTTTTGGTATAACAAAATATTATAGGTGGCTAATAGTGGCTCCACATGGGGATGGTGCCTTCTTGAAGGCATCAAGAATTCAGACTTTATTTCTCTAGGACGTTGACTTGTGCCTGATCCATTTGGCTGCCATTCCTTTGTTGGATGATCTTGCTTTGCTTCTTAAAAATAGCATCAGTTATGAAAGAATAGCGGACTTCATCAATACAACCTTCTACCTACCCAATCCTACTGATCTAACATTTTTTCTTCATCAGAGTGCACTTAGATTGGCAAAATCTTTTCACAACATTTTATTCTTTTTGAAAACATAAAAACTAATCTAATTCTACTCCTTATTTCTCACTGAACTCAGATTAAACAGTTGAGCTCAGATATTTCTCTACCTAATCTACTGTCTGTTGGGATTAAATTGTCCAACAGACTTTCATTCTCTAAATTCTACAACAAAAATTTAAAACAGTCAAGTCAAGATTAAGCTGTTTGACTTGCTGTGATCTATGGCATAAAAACAAGCTGCACATAGATTATTATTTGCAGAAAAATAAAAACAAAATGGAAGGCTTAAGATCTGAAAGTCTCTCATCATGGCCTTCTCTTTTCTTCACAACTCTGATTTTTCTTTTGTTTGAGCTGTATCTTCCTTGATATCTGATTCAGATTTTGGGCAAATTAGAACCAATTTTTCTCTTTGATGACTCAGAAAATAAAATAGTTTTGAGTCATTTCTCTTTGGAAACTTTGGTTCAGATTTTGAGTTTGTTTGACCTTCATTTCTATCCTAATCTATTTACTGATAAGCCAAGATTGGACAGTTTGGAAAATCGAATTCACTATCCTATCAGCAGAAAATTTAAAGCTAATTAGTCAAGATTAAGCAGTTTGACTAACTAGAAGTGTGTTTTGAGGAGTGGCATTTGAGCTTGCACACTTTCAGATTTATTTCTCTTTTTGGCATGGGGCTGTGCCTTTCTTGTTTTCCTTCTGCCCTCTTTTCATTTTCTTTGTTTTGTATTTTTGATTTTTTACAACTTTGAATGCAATGGTGGATGGAATATTCATAATGGAAAAAGATAAAAAGGCTTTGAAACATAAAAAGGGTTATGAGAAGTAATGGTTAAGCATCCTGCCATTGATAGGACCCCAAACATTTCTGTTCCATCCAGTTCTTGTAAGAAAAATGCATTATTACCAGCAACTGAATGAATATAATAAGGGCCAAGCCATAGGTTGTCAAATTTTCCATGCTTGCCCTTTTCCTCCCTCCTTGAGTCCCACTTCAAAACTTTGTCCCCAATCTTGAAATTGCTAGCCTTTTTTCTTTTATCAAATATCTTCTTGATACTGTCTTGTTTCTGTAATGCTTTGTTATACACTTCCTCTCTGGTCTGCTGAAGATGAATGGTCTGATTTATTCTTCTGATCATGTCATTTTCTTCAGTCTGCAACTCTTGAATCAAATTCATCACTGGTACACCAAGGCTATTTGGAAAAATTGCATCTATACCATACACAAGCTGGAAAGGTGACATACCAATAGATTTCTTCAAAGTTAATCTGTTAGCCCAAAGTGCATGGACCAGCTTTGTGTGCCAAGACTTTTTGTTGTCCTCCAACAGTTTCTTGATTATGCTCACTAAGATTTTGTTGGAAGATTCTACAAGTCCATTTCCTTGAGGGTAATAGGCCGTGGAATGCCCCAATGTTATCTGATATCTGTGACAGAACTCAACAATTTTCTTTGATCCAAATGTTGCTGCATTATCTGTGATGATCTTGGTAGGACAGCCAAATCTGGAGAGAATGTTAGTCTCCATGAATTTTATGATGATTGAATCATTGGCCTGTCTACATGGTATGGCTTCTATCCACTTAGTGAAATAGTCTGTGGTAGTGAGAATCCACCTATGCTGGGCATAAGATGGTGGATGGATTTCTCCTATGAAGTCAAGTCCCCACTGTTGAAAAGGAGCTTCAACAGTGATTGGATGTAGAGGAAGGGGTAATGCTTTTCTCTTGCCTTCGAACAATTGACATTTATGGCAAGTAGTGGTCATCTTGTGTACATCATGAAAGAGAATAGGCCAGTAAAAACTAGCCCTCAAAATTTTATTAGCTGTTGATTTCCAGTACAAATGACCTCCACATTCTCCTTCATGGAATTCTTTCTTAACCCTTTCTGCATCAAACTGAGGCAAACATTTAAGCAATATACCACTTGCATTTTTCCAATAAAGACATTTATCAATAATGCAATAGTTTACAGCCTTCAATTTTAATAACCTTGCCTTTGTTTTTGATAAACCAGGAGGTGCATTTAAATTAAGAAAAACATAAACAATATCAGCATACCAAGGAGAATTCATAAAATGATCTTCAACAATGGGAGTTGAGAATTCTTCTTGGTTATCCAAAGCATTAATCATGTTAATATCAAGAACTTCACAATTTGATTTAGCCATTAATCTAGCTAGACCTTGGCCTTTGATGAGCTTAGTGGGTTTTATCTCGAAATCATATTCAAGGATAATAGCAATCCACTTACCTCTCTTACCATCTGGGTCCTGTGTTAGAATGTCTTTAACAACTGAGTTTGGGACAAAGGCAATAATGTGTGAGTAAAATATGTATACTCTGAAGTCTTTCACTGCTTTGACCAAAGAAAAATTTTGTTTTTCCATAATGTTATACTTCAAAGGGGCATCCCTCAATGCCTTACTAAAGAATGAAATAGGCTTCTCTTGTCCTTGTGGATTTTTCTGTAAAAGGACAGCTGCAATGGTATGTTCTGATGCAAACAAGAAGATATAAAAATCTTTTGAAAAATCAGGGCTTATGAGAACCGGTGTTTTGGTTAATGCTTGTTTTACCAGTTCAAAGGATGTCTTTGCTTCCACGGTCCATTTCACCCCCTGCTCCTTCTTCAACATATTTGTGATATTCCTAAGGAGCTCAGCCAAGTTGGGGATGAAAATTCTCAAAAAGTTGATCTTTCCAATGAAAGACTGCAGCTCTTTGATGTTTCGAGGGTGAGAGATTTGCAATATGGCCTCTATCCTCTTTGGATCTATCTTTATACCCTCTTATGAAATGATGTGCCCAAGAAGTTTACCTTCTTGGAGACCAAATAAAGTCTTCTTAGGGTTCAAATATATTCCAAACTTTCTGCACTTCTCGAAAACTTTCCTCAAATGTTCTAAGTGCTCTTCATCTCTTTTTGAAAACACAGTAACATCATCTAGATATATAATGATGAAGTATCCTAGTTCTTCCGAGAATGCTATGTCCATGGATCTTTGAAAGGTTGCTCCAGCATTCATTAGACCAAAAGGAATTTTCACATACATGAAGGTGCCCCAGGGTGTAGTAAATGCTATCTTTAATTGATCAGCAGGGTAAACCAAGATCTTATTGTACCCTAAATAGCCATCCAGCAAATAAATTCTTCTAGACCCTACCACCCTTTGTAGAATGTGATCCATATTTGGTAAAGGGTAGCTGTCTTTTAATGAAGCTTTGTTTAAGTCTCTAAAGTATATACAAAGCCTGATTTCTCTAGTTTTCTTCCTAACAGACACCAGATTAGATACACATTCAGAATATCTAACAGGGACAATAATATCAGCATCATACATTTTCATGATCTCCTTCTGAACCAACAGCAACTGGACAGGGTTTATTCTGCGCAGTTTCTGTTTGAATGGTTTTTGGTTTTCCTTAAGAGGGATTTTGTGCTGTATTATTTTAGTGTCATAGGATTTAAGATCTTCGTAACTCCATGCAAAAAAATCAGAAAATTCTTTGAAGAGCTCTATGTATTTGAGTTTAATGTGAGCTGGCAAAGTTTTGGACAATTTGATCATTTTCGGTTTCTCTTTACTGCCTATATTGCATTCCTCCACTTCAGTCTCTATAGGTTCCAGTTTTGGCTTATTTTCCACATCGTTAAAATCAAACAACTCTTCTAAAGGGGTCAGACCCCTAGGCAAAATTTCGTCTTTAGGGTGTAGAGTTTCCAATTCTTCTGTTTCTGATTCTACACTCAATTCTATTTTGTTACTGAGTTTGCTAGATAGTAGGTTAATATTGGCAGGTTCAGGAGACGATTCTTCTTTACCAAGAAAGTTTTCTTTGCTGCAGTCTGTATCATAATCTGAGTCCGAACTATGCAATTCGAATTCATTTCTGAATTGCATGAAGTCTTCTATTTGTTTGTCATTGTCAAACACTTGCCAATATTTTTTGTTATCAGGCATAGCTGGTCTAAATTTTATTTTAGGTGAACAATCATCGATTTGATATGGCATTAAACATGTCCTAGCTGTAAAGGCAAAATGGTGGGCTATAAGATTTCTTTTCCTCGGGACAAAACTCAGTGTGGATTCTTCAAATGTTTTTAAAAGATCCATGACATCATTCCGATAGGCCCTAAGTCTGGGATGATTTGCATTATACTCCCCATTGACTTGCATAATTATTAACTCAGAATCCCCATACACATTTATTCTTCTGGCTCCAAACTTCTTCAAGAGATTTAAGCCTAAGAGAAGGGATTCATATTCTGCTATGTTATTTGAACACTGAAAGTTTAATTTGCATGAAATGCATTCAGTGTGGTTGTTTTCAGTGTTAGTAATCCAGACACCTGCACCAGCATTATTTCTAGTGCATGACCCATCAAAATACATATTCCAAAGAGGATTGTTCTTAGTTTGATCTGTTTGGTGAATGTCCTTTTCAACTTCTATGTTTTGTGATTGTTCATGATTAGCAGCACCCCATTGAATTTGTTTTATCTCTTCAGATTTTTCAGTGAATGGAGATGCGCTTTCCTGACTCTTAATGTTCAAAGGTAAAGGATGCATAGTTAGAAGCTCGAGACCTGTGTTTTGTTCACTAGATTATGCAGGTTCAGCAAACTATTTCGACAATTCCATGGTATTTGCCTCCTCTTCTCTATCGGCCATTAATCCTGATAACGTGATTTGTTCACTAAGTGCTTCATCGTTAAACATGATAAGAGAATCAAGGCCTGTACTTACGGAATAGAGAGGAGAGTTTTGGGGTCTGTCTTGACTTGTGACCGTATATTGCATATGAGACTCCCTGTAAAGTCTTCTATTCTGATTGAAAATAGGGATAGTCGCATACGTCATGTCCATCTGCATAGTCCCTTGTAACTTAGTTCCCCAAGATCATGATAATAACATTCCATACTTTGGGGGCACAGCCACAACAATGTCCATGAGTAAGCATTTGGCTAGGATCTGGGAAAGTTAATACAGAGGTCTTTGATCAATCCTAGACATTTTACTCTACTTGAGTCAAAGGAGTAAAGGTCTTTGTAAGGTCTGGTGATTTCTAGCTCGAGGCTCTCCATCACAGCTTTAGGCATTAAATTATGATAAGCCCCAGAATCATGCATAGTGTTGTGCAAAATTTTGTCATGAATGTTTAAACTCATGTAGAAAGGAGGAACAGGTCCCTGTTGGTATCTTCCTTCAATCTTTGGACCAAAAATAAGCTCGGGCTGATCATCACTAAGATTGACTGTATCTCCATTTTCCTCTATATTTAAAGCCTTCAAAATTTGAGTTCTATATACGTGTTGGGCAGCTAACTGGGTTAAGGGAATAGAGATTTTAATCTTGGAAATTTCCTGTTCCAGGCTGAAAGGAATTTGATTCTTTGAAGTTCTGGTTTCAGCCTTGTTAGCTATCACTTTATCAGCAACAACAACTTGCTGATTTGTTTTATTTACACTTGACATAACAGTTGTAATAGGAGTACTAGCTGAAGTGTTAGTACTGCTAGAGTCTGCACTCTGCTTTTCAGTGTTTTGAGTGCCTTTCTCTTTACCTTTATCAGAATTTACAGCCACTGTTTTTTCCTTGTATTTGACCATTTTAGGCTTGGTTGACGTGCTGTTTTGTGAAGATTTGTTAGAGGTTTTGGTGTTGGGGGTTTGTTGATTAGCCTTGCTTCTAAGGTCGTATTCCCTTTGAGTTTCTATGATGACATTTTCCATGTCTTGATAATAATTTTCATGATCATCTCTTTTGTCATCATACAGTGTATATAGACCTTGTTTTTTATCATAATGAATCTCAAAATCATCATCATCGACCTCCAGCATGTTGGTAGCACCTTCCTCTGTTATTTCTTCTGTTTCCTCAACCTCACTTATATAGTTCTGATGAAAGGGAGGAGTGATCTGCTGATCATCTTCCCTGGGTCTGTTTGGAGGTTAGTTCCTTCTAACATTCTGATTCTGGTTTTGGTTTCTATTTTGAGGAGCAGTTAGGTTTTGACTTGCTTGTGTCCTCTCAAGAATGCTCATTTTCTTCATCATTTCTTCCATCATTCTTTCCATCTTTGAGCTTGAAGTGGAAGATGAGGATTCATCTCTAAAGGATACTCTCTTTTCAGCTTTCATCCTTGCTCTCTTCACCATTAGGTTGACTTCTACAGAAAGAGCACCTCTTTGCATGTCTTCAAGAGTTGAAAAATATCTCTCTGTGAGTGAATAGGTCATGTCAACATCAAACACTTCAGGAAACTTGTTTAAGGCTGAGCCCTGTGGAGGTTTTAATTCTGGGGAAAGTGCATTATATACACTATTAAATATAGTACAATAGGCTTGCACACTTTCCCCAGGGTTCCTATGGAGATTGTTATAGTCAGCAAGAACTTGGAGAGGATTCTTCCTTACTTCCCATTTGTTTAAGAATGTTTGATGGAAGCCTTGGAGATTGTTGATACTGTGGGGGGCTAGGGCTTTAAACCATTTTCTTACTTCTCCCCCTAAAATCTGAGCAAAGAGTCTAAGTTTGACAGAATCATCATCAATTTCATTTTTGTCAAAATATTCATTCATATTGTCCACATGTTGTGATGCTTTTGTAGCATTGCTAGCATCATATAATGGGATTTTGGACTGATAGTCCTGTGGAAGATTGACTAATGGTACAGGAAGGACTAAGGGAGCATACCATGCTGCCATGATATGTGGTGGAGGTGGGTGGACAAGAGGGGGTGTGGGTTGAAATGAAGTGGTTTGAACAATGGATGAGGGATGAACAGAAGTGGATGGGACAGCAGTAGATTGCTGATATGATCTTGGATGAGAGACACCTAGATTATAAAGAAAATGTAAATCAGGAGGTGTTGTTTCTCTGCTACGAATATTTTCACTTGTTTCAGGAGATGAAAGTGAAGACTCAGAATCTAATTGATCTAAATCATCAAGGGACCTAGTTCTAAATGGATTTAATAGGTTAGCTTGTGATTGTTGTAGAGCTGAAATATTTTCAGGGGTTGAATTAGCTCTTAGGGATGATCTAAAAACAGTTGAAGATTCAATTTTAGGAGACTTCCTAAGGATTCTTTCTGGGTTATCAACTATCTCAGGTGGATTAGGATCAGGATGGGCTCTAGTGTGAATCTTTCTAGGAGCCACTATGTTGTTGTTTTTAGACCCGAATAAACAAAACAAGTTCAACCAGATATGGCAATCTTTAAGAGGTTAACTAATCTGTTTACGCAAATTTAATCCTACAGTCCTCTAACTTAGTTTTAAATGATGTTATGATGATAAGGGTTCTTCCCAGTGGAGTCTTAAGGTCTGTTGAGGATTGTGGAGTCACCAGGTGGAAAGTTTAGAATGTTTTGAAAGAGATACACTGTCCACCATAGTGCTTGTGAAACATCCCTTTTCAAGGATATCCCAAAACACAAAAAACTCTAATCAGAGATTGACTGGGAGGGCATTCACCAGATATGTCACCTTTAAAGAGGATGAGATCCGGAGGCTACCTGGCCCTTTCCAGACTCTGTCTAAGAGTATGAAGTAAAACACATCCAATGGTAAGTGAACTGTAAGAGCAAGTGTTTTACTACCAATCTGAGATGTTTTTGGTATTTTCTGAACTATTTTTATTTGTGGTTTCTAAGAATATGCTAACTTTGCTTCAAAACTTAGCTACGGTTGTGAGACAAAGACAGTCTACTCTTATGGCTAAGCCAGCTGATTTTCCAAGGTTAGATAATACTTTTAAAAGAATCTTAGGTTTAACCTAGATTGTCACTGATTCAAAACAAGTTTCATCATGATTACCATTTCTTAGTAGTGCTTGGAAAGGCTGTTTTTACTCTCAAGGTTTTATGAAGTGTTTTGAAGGGAAAGTCCCCAGTGGAGTCGCCAGAAATGTTAGGTCTCTGTAATAAGCAAGATTGGCAAAAGTCCGATCACAGAGTTAACATCATTTCAACCAACTTTGGGATTCTAGGATCTAGCCCTCCTGAATCGGGAGAGGGATCTCTCCAATATGTATAAAGATGGATATTGTCTTTGAAAGCTTAAGGTAGTGATATTAGGCTAGTTATGAAGGCCAAGGGTTTTGTTTTGTTTTGGATGGTTGAGCATGATTACTGTTCGAGGTGAAATTCCTGAATGCAAAGAGTTTCAAAGGTGAGAAGTTGCAAGAGGGAAGAACAGCTATGGCTAAAAGATAGATATAACACTGGTTTTTAGTCCATTGGGCTATGGAGTCATAACAGGGCTTTAATTGAACAACAACATCAAGAGTGATCCAAGGGGCAAGTCATCTATACTACAAGATTATTGAGATTAAAATGATGGAAATGGAAACAATAAATTGTTGGAGGGGTGGAAACTGATAATAATTTCTCAGAGGATTTATAATCATTCCAAACAAGAAAAGCATCTTAAGTAACTGTTTAAAACCAACCAAGTGCAGGGCTAACCATTGACTTCTTGGGAAAGTTTGTATTAAAGCAGCTTAATTGACAAACAATCTAGTAATCCGCATAATTACCTTCAGAAAGTATGAAAACATATAAGAAAAACAAAGTGTAACTTAAGATCAGATAAAGTACTTTTAAACCTTGTCTGCTTTCAGTCAACACCAAGGGAAACTTTCAGAATCTGCCTTTGGAGAGAAGAATCTAGGAATCAGGGAAAACCATATCTTCTCTAGTCTCACTTTAATAGCAAATAATGGAAATTACATTCAAGAACAATGTTTTAAGCCAACAGAAGGACGAGGGAATGCCAACATTCCTAACTGTTTAAACTGTATTGAATCATTCTTAAATAAAATAATATGAGGAAAACATTAAGATAAAGATTTCTCAGCCAGAGAAGGCTACTGATATACAACAGATCCTAACCCTGTTTAAACTATTCTTTACAGAGGAATATGGACAATATGGCATACATAGAAGGAAAACAATTAACAAAGAAAGAGGCACTTCACCAGTAATATAGACTAGGATCCCAAGAAACAGCTTTATATTGATGTCAAACTAGTTACAATGTTCAAGTCCAATGTTTCAGTTCAGCAATCATCTTCATTACTTAGCCTAACAAATCGATCACAAGTAGAGCTCCAAGGGCCAGTGAACACTATTTACAATTATAAGTTTAGGCTCAAATGTATTTCAAAGCTCTGTAAGAAACTCAACCAACAATTTCTCATCTTCTCCTGAGGTATTTATAGAAGAATGAGGAGGTGAAATCTAATCAAAGATCTCTTAAGGAAATTAATACAGATTCAAGACTTCTTGGCCTTTTGAGGGGCTCAATGAAGAAGTTTACAAGTGGTTTTCTGTATTAATTGTTTTACATTTATGAATCAAGCTCGGTGGGAGCTTTATTTGACTTTGAGGCTTTGCGTGATGTTTGGAGTAACTCTGCAGATATTTATGCTTTGATTTCCTTGCATAAGTAACTCCCTGGCTGTGCTGGAGGCGAATATCGGATTTTCTTCAATAACTTCGGCCCTGGTTTGAAAGGTTTGAGGAAACAGGTGGCGTTTAGTCGCTGGGAGGAATCAATTCGCCTCCTTTTTGTGGCGGTGGAGGGTTTGCTGTCACTAAAACACTTTAGGTATTCTGCAGAATGTGTTTTAGATTGGGGGATTAGGCTTTTTATAACATTATTAGCCGTAATCCCCATAAAACTGTCTTCAATCCTCTGTGCTGGCACATTTCTGGTCTTCTACAGCTGATACTCTTTGACTGTGCCGGATTCTTGGTGCTTTGTTGTTACACAGGGCTACACAGGTTTATATGGCATCAATTCCTCATGAAACACTGACGATAACGTGAATTTGACACCTGCGAAATGATTTCCTTTGATAAATCGAAGGAGGGAGGGTCGTCGCCCTCATCTTTCGAATTTCATCTGAATATAGCGAAGAACGTTAAACCCTGCGAAATACAAACAAAAGTTATGAAATACTGTGTTTATAGGTTAAACTGCATTGGAGGATGTGCGGAGGAAGCAAGGCCATTGGATGGCATCAGCCAATGGTCGGGATTAATTGGAGAAATCATAGAATGGTGGAAAAATATAAAATCTAAGCTGTCGATCGCGCAAGATCGACAGTTGGGAGAAGGCAGCGGAAAAACCTTTGTAAAAAATACAATATGACGTTTTTTAATTTTACAAAGGAAAAAGGCACATTTTATATGAGCGGCGAGGGGATCGTACGGTGGGCCTGACGGGACTGATCGCAAATTGCAAAAGTGGAAAACGCAATGGCGGATTATGCGACAGAGAGAAAATGCGATATTGCGATTATGTGATGGGCGCCCGATTGTGGGGCCATTCGGTGCATGGAGGAACATATGACCGAGGCATTATATAGGGAAGGGGCTTATCGCAGCACAAAATTTCAATTATGCGATGGTATTTCAATCAACCCATCGCATTTTCTGCAATCACGATTTTGCGATGGATCACAGCGCAAATTTGTGCGATGAACACTTTAAAATAAAACTGAAATCTGGATTTCTATGATTTTTTCTTTGCGATAAGCACCGAAGGGTTTAGAACTCGGTTCCAGGGTGTGGGTATATGGATGAAAAAGAGTTATGGGCTTAAGCTCGAGGGGGCTTAAGTCCTATACATAAAAACATGTATTTTCGTGGTTTTTGAAGGGTTTTTTGAAGGAAATGAAGGTCTTGGTAATGTTAAAAAGTGGGTTTTTAACCTTATAAAAGGGGTTTTAATGAAATGGAAAGGGAGAAACATGAAATTGTGGGTTTTTCATGGGAAATGGAAAAATAGAAAATGAGGTTAGTGAGGAAGAAAAGGAAGGGGATCAAGGGGTTCTGCAGCAGTATTTAACTTGGGATTTTTGAAGGATTTGAGAGGCTCTTAGGATGTAAACAGCAATAAGGGATCTGGATAGAGGCATGAGGCCTTAGAGAGACTTCAAGAGCCAACAATTTTTAGTGATAAAATTGTTCCTTGGAGGCTCAAAAAGCCTTAGCCACTTTTTGGTATAACAAAATATTATAGGTGGCTAACATATTTTCAAAAATTGATCTATGATTTCATGTTGTGGGCTTGCCTACGACATATCACTTTCTATCGACAACAATTCATTATTTAGGAAGTTGATCTAGAAATCTTCAGTACCTTGAAATCTGCATGCCTCAATGGCAGGTTTCTCGCCTTCGACGATAGGTTACATCATTGACCTTCGATCGAACCATTCTGTGATGTGTTAGACTTCAGCTCATTCATTCACATTTCATGGATTGAACTGATTACTTTGAGAACCATTGACATTACTGGTGGTTACTCTCACACTTTTTAACAGTTTACATCATTGACTGGTAATCAAGTGGTTTCTACCATGTTTGACTTCGACACATTCATTCACATGGATAGAATCGTACTGGTTTGAGATGCGGAAATCAAGACCCTGGATCTAGTTTCTACCATCCAAGCTATGAGGAATTTTGTTATCATTTATGCAATTTACTATTCATAAATATATGGTTGTGTCCATACTGTGTCTACACATGTCTATACTGTGATGTATTCAAAATCATTCCTATATCAGAATAGTTTGAATCAGTTTCTAGTTAGTTTTGATCTGAGTATGGGAATTCCTACCTCAGCAATGATATATATATTTTGCATTGAATGTTTTTTACAGGTTCTGACTGGGGTGTCCATAGGATGATCCTTGAAATGATAAAGTATTGCACTCTTCATATATGACAGACTTCAGCTTCATCTATTCCAGACTTTGCACTTTAGGGGGCAATCTGTTACACTGAAAATTCTCATCCTGACATTTTGCTATGTGTATGAGCTCATTATCACTCATACTTCCTCCTTTGCAAGTCTAACATATTAGCTCCTCATGTCAAGCCTTGAAAATTAGAGAAAAGTTCCTAAAAATCTCCTTAACTTTGGTGTCGCACTTTCTCTATATCTTGCCTGCGGTCCCACACCTAATGTTCATGTCTTCTGCGTACCTGAACGCACTTTCTCTGTGTTATAAGTGAGGACCCCTGTAAATATTAAAAATACGCAAGTAAACTAAAAAAATCTCATTTTCAGTAAATTCTAGAAGCTTCTAGAAAAGATCTTGCGGTGGCAGAACCACTCTTATGAGGTTCATGTATCCCTTACCTTATGGATCTAACTCCTTGATGTGAGGAGCTTATCCCTTTGATGGAGGATTCTATCCCTTCATAGTTGGAACTGAAAACCTCCTCTTTTCCACTATACAAAGAGCCATTGGGTAGCCTCAAAGGGAGTTCAAGCTTTAGAAATATTTGAGGTTAAGTGTTGTTGGGATTCAGACTCATTTAACTGATATTTTTGGGAGGAGAGATCACATACCTCTATCTGTCTCGGTTGGAGGAGTGCAGAGCTTATCAGAGTAGAGGAGATTCCTGCTTCGGACCTTGGGAAGGCTTGTTCAACATCAAGGCTAAGGTTGTAAGGTTTTATTTCTGTTAAAGTTAATACAAATGAATTCATTTTTCTCAATAAGCTGTTAGTTAAACTGTTTATTTCATGGATTCCTTGATCACCATGATAAGCATGATTCACGATCTATACTATACAGGTGCTATTTAATATTTTCTTGTTTGTGACTACAGGTTTACGAGGATAACTCCTTCAAGTGCACGAGGGACAACAACGACTTCAAACAAGTGCTGGACCTACGGTAAGTCTTTTACACCTCTATAGTGCTTTTTGTAAGTCATATATGCTTAGAGAAAGATTAGTTCATTTGGTTGTTTGTTGCTAGATTTCCTTTTTGGTACTAGGGAGATCGGTCTTGTCCGCAAGATTGATTAATCCATACAACAGTGTTTAAGAAAGGTACTGTTGATAGAAATATTTATGTACAAATAGATAAAGATGATTTAAAAATCGTTGAGGTATATGTGGATGATATAATATTTGGTAGCAATGATGATTGACTAAGTAAGAAATTTTCTACAAAGATGCAAAGTGATTTTGAGATGTCTTTACTTGGTGAGCTGACATACTTCTTAGGGCTTCAAATATCTCAGCAAGAGAAAGGAATATTTATATGTCAAGCCAAGTACATCAAGGAAATGCTCAAGAAATTCAAAATGGAAGATTGCAAACCCGTCCTTACTCCGATGATAGTAGGTTTCAAATTGAGCATAGACGACTCATCTAAGGATGTGGATCAGAGGTTGTACAAATCTATGATTGGTATTATTATATATGTAATAGCCTCCTGACCAGATGTTATGCAAGCAGTTGGACAAGTAGCAAGATTCCAAGCAGCACAAAAAGAATCACATATTATTGTTGTCAAAATAATTCTTCGATATATAAAGGGCACAGAAGAATATAGCTTGTGGTATCCAAAGGGTAACAATCTCATTATTCAAGCCTTTACAGATGCAGATTGGGAAGGAAGCGTTGATGATCGTAAGAGTACTAGTGGAGCAACATTCTATCTAGGTGGTTGTCTCGTATCATGGTTGAGAAAAAAGCAAACTTGAATCTCGTTATCTATAGTGGAAGCAGAATACATTGTAGCGACATCATGTTGTACTCAAGTCCTTTGGATGAAACAAACTTTGCAAGAACTTCAAGTACAATTTAGTGAGCCTATTCCCATATTCTGTGACAACACTAGTGCCATCAGCATCTCCAAGAATCCTATCATGCATTAAAAAACAAACACATTCCAATCAAGTATCATTTTGTTAGAGAAAAAATCATTGAAAAGAATATAAAACTTGAGTATGTTGTTACAAAATAAAAAATTGTTGATATCTTCACTAAACCTTTACCTCGTGAAGCATTTGAATATCTTCGCCAGAAGCTTGGGATTCTCCCAAGTTCTCATTAGATTTTCCTTATTCATAATATAAAGGGGGAGTGGAAGTGTGTACAGGTCCATAGGATGGTTGTGTGCTAGGGGGTGTTACCCTTTTCCATTGACGTCAAAGGGGGAGAGAATGTTGTAGGAAGAGGTATCATGATCGCAGGGGGAGTAATTGTGTTTCCATCAATGCCAAAGGGGGAGATTGTTGGTCAGCGGTTGTCATTGATGTCAACCCTATTAGGGATCTATAATCAGAAATATTGGAAAATTCCGATCGCAGAAACAACATCATTTCAACCAACTTTGGGATTCTAGGATCTAGCCCTCCTAAATCCAGAGAGGGATCTCTCCAATAAGTGCAAAGATGGATTTGTCTTTGAAGTTTAGGGTTATGATATTAGGATAGTTATGAAGGCCAAGGGTTTGTTTGTTTT
Organism: Pinus albicaulis; assembly: GCA_034641835.2. Taxonomy (NCBI): domain Eukaryota; kingdom Viridiplantae; phylum Streptophyta; class Pinopsida; order Pinales; family Pinaceae; genus Pinus; species Pinus albicaulis. The sequence goes on along the minus strand of CM076575.1, from coordinate 2,004,346,698 downwards.
TGGATGGTTGAGCATGATTACTGTTTGAGGTTGAAAGTCCCAAATGCAAAGAGTTTCAAAGGTGAGAATTTGTAAGCAATCAAAGTAAGATTCGGCCAAAAAGATAGATAATTGCAGGTTTTAGTCCATTGGGCTATGGAGTCATAATAGGATTTAATTGGAACAGCAAGAGGCAAGAGTGGTCCATGGGGCAAGTCATCTATGTCTAAGGATCTCTTTGAAGTTTGATTTATGGAATGAAATGATACAATAAGAAGGAGAGATAAACAGATGCAGAACAAGAGTAGCCCAGTATCTGATAAGTACTTTTAAACTAGTCAGCCTTTGACATAAACTCAAGAAAAACATAAAAGAAAACTAGGATCTGGTAATTACTTTTAAACTAGCCAGCCTTTGATACACTTTCAATAGAAAAAACTTTAAAACAAAGGGAAACTTGAAGGGAACTTTTGGAGAAGAAACTAGTGGGTCGGGCTCACCACAAATCCTCTCCTAGCTCTTCTTTACTTAGTTACTTTCAAGACAAACACAAAGATAACACATAATGGCCTAAGATCTAGTAAGTACTTTTAAACTAGCCATGTTTTAACACATTCCAAGGGAAACATCCAAATAGTTGTGGAGACAAAACTAGGACCAAGGCTCACCATATCTTCCTCAACTCATCTTCACAAAAAATATACTGAAAATAAAATTTAAGAATAAAATTCAGCTAAGACAATAAGACAAGGGAACACCAGCATTCCTATGCTTGAACCGAATTAAATCATTCCTAAATAACATAGATTGGAAGAAAACATTTAGATAGATATTTTCAGTCAGAGAAGGTTACTGCTGTACAGTAGGTCCTAACTCTATGCATGCTGTTCTTTATAAGAGAGTATGAAACACAGTGGAAACAGAAACAAAATGACAAGTTAAAATTAGAGAAACATCACCGTCAACATAGACCAGAATCCCATAAATCATCTTGTATTAATGCTCCAAACCAATTACAGCTTTAAGTCCAGTGCTTTAGGTTAGCAACCATCTACACATCTCAGCCTAACCTATCTATCACTAGCAGAGCTCCAAGAGCTGGTGAATACTATGTACAATCGGAAGTTTAAGCTCAAGTGTATATCAAAGTTCTACAACCAACCCCTCACTCATCTTCTGCAAAAGTATTTATAGAAGGATGAGGAGGTGAGATCTGATAAAAGATCTCAATTACAATTAATACAGACTTAATGGCTTCTTGGCCCTTGAGGGGCTCAATGAAGAAACTTACATACATATCCTCTGTATTAAATGATTTTACATAAAGATTTAAGCTCTATGGGAGCTTTTGTTGACCTTTGAGGCTCGGTGTAATGTTTGGAGTAACTCTGCAAATATTTCTTGCATTGAATGACTTGCAGAAGTAACTCCCTAACTGCGCTGAGGCAAATATCTTCATTTGATCAATAACTTCAGGCTCTGTTTTGAATGTTCTGAGGCACAGGTGGCATTTATGGTAGCTGAGGAATCAATTCGCCTCAATTTGTGGCGGTGGAGGGTTTCCTGTCAGTTAAAACACTTCAGATCTTCTTTAACCTATGTTTTAAATCGGGTATTAGGCTTTTGATAAACATTCTTAGCCGTGATCACCACAAAGTCTATCCTTTAATCTTCTGCCCTGATAAATTCGGTCTTCGTCACTGATACTCTCTGACTGCGCCCGATTCATGGTTTTTCCTGATGTACAGGGCTGCGCAGGGTGATGTAGCATCAATGCTTCATGAATCATTAATAAATGTGGATTTTAAATCCTGTGATGATTTTCTTTGATGAATTGAAGGTAGGAAAATCGTCATCCTCCGCCCTCGAATTTTCATCAAAAATGGTGAGAAAACCATTTAAACCCTACAAAATACAAAAAACTATTATAAAATCCTACATATATAGGTTTACTATTACAGAGGGAATGTGGAGGAAGCGTGGTTGTTGGATGGCATCATCCAATGGTCAGGATTGATCGGAGAAGGCCGAAGAAAGATTAAATCAGAGCCGTCGATCACGCAGAGATCATCGGTCGGGAGAAAAGGGGAAAGTCAAAATGGAGAATCGTTGACTGGGCGACGGAATCAGGGCGATGGAATATGGACTGTCGATTTGCAGATTATATCGACAATGGAGATTAACTGGATGGCATGCCGTAGTCCGGTTAACAATCAGGCACCTTTGGTGAGTGATAGCCGCTGGATGGCATGCCCCAGATCGGACGGTGGACAGCAATATCACTAGGAATCCACGTCTGAACAATAATGCGCAATGGGCAAGCGATTTTGAAAAAGTACAGGGATGTGTGTCATGTGATGTATGGAATTGCTGGCGATCAGGGAAAAACAGCTTTCGCCCAAAGGCGGTGCGATGGATATCGCCGGTTTTGGGCAATCGGCTTATGGAAGGTGGGGACCACAGGAAGACGGACTTCGCACTCTCGATCTGCAGATCAGATCGACGATGGAGGTTAAGTTGAAATTCAGACCGGCAGATAAGTTCATAAAATAAAATAAAAAACCTAAAAATTAAAATAACCAAAGGTTTTAATACTTCGAGCGGAGAAATATTTAAAGGCTTGGCGCCCGACTGCGGGGCTGAGGGTCATATGAAGGGTTATATGACTAGGGATTTATGCAGGAAGGGGCTAGGACCCATATATGTACAAAATGTGGGTTTTATGGTTTTCCAATGGTTTTCAAGGGAAAATGAGGGTTCCGATAAGGCTTTAAAGTGGGTTTTAAACCTTATAAAAGTGGATTTTTATGAATGGAAGAAAAGAAATCATGAAAAATGGAGGAATTTTATGGAGAAATAGGGAAGAAAATGAAGGTTAGTTTTGGCAGAAGGGGAAAAGGGAAAAGGGGCTTGCAGCAGTATTCTAGCTTGGAAATTAGCAGGATTTTTGAGTTCTGAAGGGAAACAGCAGTGAAGTTTTGGACAGAGGAAAGGCATGAGGCCTTCAAGAGTCTTCAAGAGCCAACACTTTTTAATAATAAAATTTGTTCCTTGAAGGCTCAAAAAGTCTTAGCCACCTTTTGATATAAAATTTTTTACAGGTGGCTAACAGTGGCTCCATTTGGGGATGGTGCCTTCCTGAAGGCATCAAGAACTTCAGACCTGCATTCTCTGGGAGGTTGACCTGTGCCAGATCCGTTATGTTCTCTGGGAGGCTAACCTATGCCTGATCCATTGGGCTACTTTTCTTTGGCTGAATGATCTTCTTTTGAAAACATACTAGTATCCATAAAAACAATGGTTCTTTTATCAACAAGTTTTCTACCTACCCAATCCTCCTGAACTCATATTAAATAGTTGAGTTTAGATGCTTCTCTACCTATTCTACTATCTGTTGGGATTAAACTGTCCAATAGATTTTTATTCTCTAAATTCTAGACAAAAATTCAAAAAAAATCAAGTCAAGATTAAACTGTTTGACTTGCTGCGATCTATGGCATAAAACAAAGTTGCACATAGACATTTATTTTACAGAAAATTAAAACAAAATAGAAGGCTTAAGATCTGAAAATTGAAAACTCTTCCTTCATCTTTTTAACAGCTCTGTTCTGACTTTTGCTTGAGTTTTTCCTACTTTGTTTGCCGATTCATATTTTGAGCTAATTAGAACCAGATTACCTCTTTATGACTCAAGAAATCAAACAGATTTGATTCAACTCTTTATGGAAACTAAGGTTCCAGTTTTGAAAATGTTTGAACCTTTAATTTCTATCCTAAACTATCTACTATAAGCCAAGATCAAACAGTTGGGAAAATCAAATTCACTATCCTATCAGCAGAAAATTTAAAACTAATTAGTCAAGATTAAGTTGTTTGACTAACTAGAAGTGTGTTTTTCAGGAGTGGCATTTAAGCTTGCACACTTTCAGATTTGTTTCTCTTTTTTGGTATTGGGCTATACCTTTCTTGTTTTCATAATCTGCCCTCTTTTCTTTCTTTTCATTGTTTTTGTAATTTTGATTTTTCTAACTTTGAATGCAATGGTGGATGAAATATTTACAGTGGGAAAAAAATAAAAAGGCTTTCGTAACATAACATGGATCAAGTGAAGTAATGCTTAAGCATCCTGCCATTGACAAGACCTCCAAATAGTTCTATTCCATTCAATTCCTACAAGAAAAATGCATTGTTACCAGCAGCTGAGTGAATAGAGTAAGGGCCAAGCCATAAGTTGTCAAATTTTCCATGCTTGCCCTTCTCTTCCCTTCTTGAATCCCACTTTAGAACTTTGTCCCCAATCTTGAAATTTTTGTCCTTTGTTCTTCTGTCAAAAATCTTTTTAATGATGTCCTGCTTCTGCAATGATTTTCTATACACTTCCTCTCTGGTTTGCTGAAGATGAATGCTCTGGTTCACTCTTCTGATCATGTCATTTTCTTCATTTTGTAACTCTTGAATCAACTTCATTACTGGTAACCCAAGGATGTTTGGAAAAACTGCATCAGTACCATACACAAGCTGGAAAGGTGACATACCAATAGATTTCTTCAAAGTCAATCTGTCAGCCCAGAGTGCATGAACCAGCTCTGTGTGCCAAGACTTCTTATTTTCCTCCAATAGTTTCTTGATTATGTTCACTAAGCTTTTGTTGGAGGATTCTGCAAGTCCATTACCTTAAGGGTAATAGGTCATGGAATGCCCCAATGTTATGTGATATTTATTATAGAACTCAACCATTTTCCTTGATCTAAATGCTGATGCATTATCAGTGATAATCTTGGTAGGACAGCCAAATCTGGAGAGAATGTTAGTCTCCATAAATTTTATAATAACTGAATCATTGGCCTATCTACAAGGTACGGCTTCTATCCACTTAGTGAAATAGTCTGTGGCAGTAAGAATCCATCTATGCTGGGCAGAAGATGGTGGGTGTATTTCTCCTATAAATTCAAGTCCCCACTGTTGAAAAGGGGCCTCAACAGTGATTGGATGCAGAGGTAGGGGTAACAGTTTTCTTTAGCCTTCAAAAATTTGACACTTATGACAGGCTATGATCATTTTGTGCACGTCATGGAAAAGAGTAGGCCAATAGAAACCAACACTAAAAATTTTGTTGGTTGTTGTCTTCCAGTACAAATGACCTCCACACTCTCCTTCATGGAACTGGTGCCTGACCTTCTTTGCATCAAACTCAGGCAAACATTTAAGCAATAGACCACTTTCATTTTTCCAATAAAGACATCTATCTATAATGAAATAGTTTACATATTTCAATTTGAGGAATCTTGCCTTTGTTTTTGTCAAACCAAGAGGTGTATTCAAATTAAGCAAAACATAAACAATGTCAGCATACCAAGAGGAATTCATAAAATGGTTTTCAACAATAGTAGTTGAGAGTTCCTCTTGATCATCCAAAGCATTAATCATATTAATATCAAGAACTTAAAAATTGGATTCAGCCATCAATCTAGCTAGACCTTGGCCTTTGATTAGTTTAGTGGGTTTTATCTCTAAATCATATTCAAGAATAATAGCAATCCACTTACCTTTCTTACCATCTGGGTCCTGTGTTAGAATGTCTTTAACAACTGAGTTTGGGACAAAGGAAATGATGTGTGAGTGAAGGATGTATACTCTGAAGTCTTTCAAAGCTTTAACCAAAGCAAAAGCTTGCTTTTCCATAATGTTATACTTCAAAGGGGCGTCCCTCAATGCCTTGCTAAAGAATGAAATAGGTTGCTCTTGTCCTTGCGGATTTTTTTGTAAAAGGAAAATAGCTATGGTATGTTCTGATGCAAATGAAAAAATATAAAAATCCTTTGAAAAATCAGGACTTATGAGAACTCGTGTTTTGGTTAAAGCTTGTTTCACCAGTTCAAAAGACTTCTTTGCTTCCAAGGTCCATTTTACCCCTTGCTCCTTCTTTAACATGTTTGTGATATTCCTAAGGAGCTCAACCAAATTGGGGATGAACCTTCTTAAAAATTTAATCTTTCCAATGAAAGACTGCAACTCTTTGATGTTTCGAGGCTAAGAGATTTAATGTGCCCAAGAACTTTACCTTCTTGGAGACCAAATAGTATCTTCTTAGGGTTTAATGATATCCCAAACTTTCTGCACTTCTCGAAAACTTTTCTTAAATGTTATAAGTGCTCTTCATCTGTTTTTGAAAACACAGTGACATCATCTAGATAGATGATGAAGAAGAATCCCAGTTCCTCCGAGAATGCTATGTCCATGGCTCTTTGAAAAGTTGCTCCAGCATTCATTAGACGAAAGGGCATTTTCACATACATGAAAGTTCCCCATGGTGTAGTGAATGCTATATTTAATTGATCAACAAGGTGAACTAAGATCTGATTGTATCCTGAATAGCCATCCAGCAAAGAAATTCTTCTAGACCCTACCACCCTTTGTAAAATGTGATCCATCTTTGGTAAATGGTAGTTGTCTTTTAATGAAGCTTTGTTTAAGTCTCTGTTGACGGGGAAATTTGTCCGGCCAACAGTAGGGGATCTCCCCGGTAGAAAGTCCCAATTAGACCTTGAACCGTTTGGAGTAGGGATCCCGTCCGGGGTGTGGGTCCGGCTACCGCTTAAGACGCCTTCCCTTCGGTCTCAAAAGAACCTGATTGAACCTGCGGACATACACTTATTCACATGATACATAATACAGGATTGATGCATTAAACACGAATCAAACACTATGCGTAGCAAGATCATAAATAAAGCATGTACACCTCAGGAGATGTCATTAGCAACACATCTTTGGGGGTAATGCTTATAAGGTAGTCTGACCACAAAAGAAATAGTTCTTTATAGTGAGATATCCCTTTACTTTCTGAAAGATAAAACGAAATTCTAACAAAATAGTTCATTAACATTCATTAATAGAGCAGATGATAAATTGAACATCATTGATACAACACAGATAGCCATGACGCATAAATGATGACATGAAGAGTGCAGCTTCATTAATCATAGGATGTTCTGAAACTGTACAAGGAATACACACAACGTTCGCACAGCAAAACACATCATAACCATAGGGTGTTTTAACAAGAATCTGTATTCATATGCACAAGAGTATAATCTTTCAATAAGATGCCATGTAGCTCTTGAGTTTCCCCAAAAAGAAAAGCCCCTTTACAAGTTCCCGAAGGAAGTATTTATAATGCAGAAACTGCCCTTTGGGCTTCCTTGATCTTTCATCTTCCCGACCGTTGGGCTGCCTTGCGACCTAGTCCTTTTTGCTACTTGCGACCTACGACCTGGCTGCTGTTGTGACCTGTGATCTGAGCTGTCGTTACGACCTGCGACTTGACTGGGTCGCAGGGTCGCAAGTTATAAGATAATGGCCAACATGCAACCTTGCGTCGTTGCGACTAGGTCGCTGGGTCGCGGGGTCGCGGATCGTGAAACCAGCCGCACATGCGACCTTGCGACCTTGCAACTAGGTTGCTGGGTCGCGGGGTCGCAAAACGCGGAAAACCGAAGAGGTGCGACCTTGCGACCTTGCGACTAGGTCGCTGGGTCGCAGGGTCGCAAAAGGTGGAAAACCGAAGAGGTGCAACCCTGCGACCTTGCGACTAGATCGCTGGGTCGCGGGGTTGCAAAAGAGGAAAACCGAAGAGGTGTAACCCTGCGACCTTGCGACTAGGTCGCTAGGTCGCGGGGTCGCAAAAGAGGAAAACCCGAAGCAATGCGACCTGACGACCTTGCGACTAGGTCGCTGGGTCGCAGGATCGCAAAAGCGAAATAATGGAAGATATGCGACCTCGCGACTTGCTGTGGTTTGCGACCTCGTGACCTCGGTAGATCTGCGACCTCCAGCCATTCTTTCAAGCTTTGAAAAGATCCATATTACCCACTAGGGAGGACCCCAGCTTCGGCTTTGCGCGTCGAACACCTTTACCTGCAAACAACGTAACACGGGTCACATCTCTTCAACATATTGATGCTAAAGTGTAGTTAGTTAGCTGACGAAAAGTTTTAGCAAAAAATGCATTTAGACCCCTGTATGGTCCATTTCTCTCAGATTGTAAACATGCAAACTCCCACGGCAATCACTGGCTGCCAGAGAGTCTTCACCCACTCCCGTGGAGGCTCAGCTAATGAATGTAAACCCCGATCTAAAGAAACGACCACTAAGGATGCAATAGGCTTCAGACATGAAGAACAAAATGTTATCCAATTTTGAGATGATAGTGCAGAGAGCACTGATGGATAAGATGGCTCGTCTTGAATATGAGAATAACAATAGTTACTTTCAAGAGTGGTTATGCATGCTCTGAAAACCATCCAGCTGTAGCACGACCAAATTCATGATATGCTACAGTCCTCCTTTCTTCCACCGAAAACTCTATCAATAGCTGCCTCAAAGTGTGACATATTGATCTCGGTCTTTTCACACTCCACGCTTCATTCACTATGCAACCAAACTCAGCCAGTATGCGCTGATGATAGTGTCGAATATTAATAAATTCATGAAAGGAACCTTGGTGCATGAATTTTCTGTGGGTTCATTGGAGCGATTGTTGCGCTAGCTGCTTTGCAGAACTCAATAAAGCTTAAGGTTGAACCCTTACAGCAGGATGCGGTGCATCAAATATTTTTTGCTGCCCTTCATTTTGCTGAAGCTCTCCAGCGGTGTTATGTCGAAGGTATCATCGTCGGTTTCATATGGGTTATCTCTCTCCTTGAAACGCTTTTTCCATTGTTCAGCAAAACCATCCATAACCATGCAGAATGCGTCCGGTCCTGCAGACAGACTTTTAAAAACCGTAATTATGCAGAGCTACACTGATAAATACATTAAGTTTTGTTGCTATATCACTGTTCGAATGCATAACGTGTCTGAGACTTTTCTTCTGCCGAATCAAAAGAAACAAATGACTGTTTCCAAAGCGTTTCTGTTTTTCCTGGTGCATCCCACAGTAATGGCAGAGTTGACACAGCTGAAATCATGCACATGCATTCTGGACGGGATGTTATTGCCACTTTTTTTTACGCTGTCTTAGCTGACTCCACACTGGATGATGATAATTTCTGCCTGTCCCCACTAAAACGCTGGTCAGTAGCATCTTTCTAAATGGGACTAGCGCAGATTTTGAAGAAATATTCTCTCTCAGAAAATCACTATCGGGGCTATAGAAATCGGTTTTTATCCATTCCTCTGAAAAAACGCAGCATGCCTTCTATGGTGCTGGCTTTTCGGTCCATGCTTTTAGTTGCAACGCATGAATTATTCGTCTTTTATTCCAGCATGACGGTTTCCATGCGGACTGGAGATAGATATGTTGGAGATTTCATCACTTCCGCTTCAACGTATTACAATAGCCTGCTGCCACGTAGAACCACATGTCCACATGGTTTCGTTGCGCCATCTTACGTGTTCTTGCACTGCTCAAACAATAGTCGTAGATTATCACACATGCACCGTAGTACTTATACTATTTGCTACCTTGTTTTAAATATACGTTTCGACCATTATATATCAGCAATCGTTGTTTACCATGGATTGAAACTGCAACATCGAACTATGGCTCCATGCAGCATGTCCCTGCACTCTACGCCATGTTTCACACGTCGGGTTGAATGCCATATATACCTACCCTACGTGGCTGAACACTGCACCATCAAACTGTTCGCACCCATATGTAGTTGTGTTGCATATTTCAACGGTGAGGTTTTGACCGATATACATATATATATGCATCTGCTCCACACGTTCACCTTCGAACCTTTGCACCCGCTCCAGGTCCTAAACATAAACCTTGACCATTCTGTATTTTCTCAACACGTTTTAACGTAAGTCAAAACCGTACCATAGAGATGTTTGAGCGCTATTGTCATGCATTTTCATATGGTTCTGAAATTTTGACCGTAACATACGTATATTTGCTTCTCAGATCCTTGACCACGATTGGAAAACCGCCAACGAGCCTTTGATTTCCATGCAACATGTCTTCACATAGCCTTGCGCCGGGTTTCAACGTAAAGTTGACCGCTATCTTACCTGCCCCACGTGGAATAGACTGCATCATTAAACTATTTGTGCCATAGTACTTGTAACATTGGCTGCCATGTTTGATACATAGGTTTCGGTCATAATGTAGCTACTCAACGTTGCTTTACCATCAGTCCAAACTCCACCATTTTATATTTTTTGAAACCGACATGGTTTTGCGCTTGGCATTAATGTATACAACATCACCTTGCACCCTTTATAGTGTTAGCATGAGTTTTTCTCCAAGATAACTTATGGTTTTAAACCGATGTGCTTCAAGCCTAGCTTTAATTTGAATATTTTCTTTACCTCATAATACGAAGGCTTCTTGTTTTGAAAGATTTTTCAAACCACTTTAATGCCTCTTTTGATATGAACCCTTTCTATCTGGTGGTTTTGGAGGCTCTCTTTGCATATGCATCAATGTGCCTAGCTACAAAAGGTGTATGCATTTAAACATGACCCTTTAGGTTCAATCTGACATTCTCCATCTCATATGGTCCCACATACACAAAATTTATGGATATGAAAGAGTAAAGGCGACTAGAGGTTGTAAGGCCATTTTATTGCTCCACGTTGTACTCCTTGTAGCGTAATTAATTCCACACTATGCAGCTTAAGATCCATAAATGTTGCTTCCAAAGGGTGCGCTCACATGTTTGAAACCTTGTCGTTGGCTTGCCACAGAAACACGTATGCTTTTGCATTGCTGCCTGGCATGAGCACGCCTAGAATGAGATTGTCATTCCGTAGGGAAATCTCCTAAGTCGGATATGCTCACCAGGATATACTTCAGGCTAGATTCATCAAAGTGGCGAAACATGCTTCTTTGTGTGCGCCCACCGACATTGAGATGGTATGATGCAAGATCCGGACATTTCCAATAGGGCGCTTTAAAGCATCTGGTGCGCACTAGTGAAGAAATCTTTTGCATCAGTGACATAGAAGGTTTTCTCTGATCAACATGTATCACACTATCCCCCTTTTAACAGCACCGATCGTTTGCTCCTGCTCCTCCCCTTCTCCGCAGCTTTGACCTCGTCGTTGAGCCCAATTTTATTTCCCTTGATGTCGTGACATGACTGAGGATTTTGTCGCCCGTGGGGTCAACCTGCGTGGAATATTACAACATCATAATTACTCTTCAATAATGATAACCACAGATAAAACACACGAAACTAACAAGCTTAAGAGAAGCATTCAAACAATATGCTTAATGACCCACAGCAGGAGGGATTTTACTCGTCAATACACACAAGGTTCTCATTCAAACATATGCATGTAAATCTCATTACGCATGGCGCGACTGTGACAAGAGTGTTCGGGGGTACGCTGGATGATCCTTCCCACATATGGCGTGATTGCAACATCGAAATTTGATCATGATGGCGATACAACTCATGAGGGGTTGGGGATAGGTCGCTGGGATGTAGTTGATTGTAGGTCGGGTGGAAGCCTTTAACGCCTAAGCGAGCAGAGGGGGAACCCGAAATTTTAAATATACCCAAAATTTTGGGTGGTGTTGTAGTGGCTACAACAAATGGCGAACCACTGGTAGAATCCAGCATCTCTTTCAATATCACCACAATAGTCTGAGTCCGGATAATGATGCAAGGGAATATTGAACCAGTTCCGTGGGTACCCTTTGTATTACTTTGGCCCTTTATAGGTATGCCTAATCCTTGTGCCTCAACTAAGTCTCGCTAATCAGAAACACATCAAAGAGAAAGCTCACAGATGCCAGTAGCTTGTTGATGATGTGAAGAGCAAGGCACTGGGTTTTTTATTCTCAGGATTTTTAAAGTAAGCTTCTGGTGTTGCTCCGCTACCAGCAGGCCTGGACAGTACCCCGGCGGAGTCACTTCAAGAAATCACCAACGTTGCTCCATTGCTAGTGAGCCTGGTCAGTACCCGGACGGAGTCGTTGCATTACCTCTCTGCGCAGGAAGCCTTTCTCGATCCTTTACCCTTATTTATTTCATGTGCTTACAGCACTTATTTTCATGTGCTCGTGGCACTTATTTTCATGTGCTTATGGCACTTATTTTTCATGGGCGGATGAGGGATCTCGACTTATTTTATGAGCAAGAGAGGTTGTTTCTCGTGTTACAAAAACTGAAAGATATCCTGATTTGGGTTTGCCCTTGTGTCGAACCTTCACATCCCATTCACCACAATAGGTGAAGCGTGCAGACAAATCATTAAAACGTCCAAGAATATGCTGGGCACAAAGTTTAGACTTACGAGTATGGGCCATTTCAAACTCATTAGGTCTCCCACAATCAACCGGCTCGTATCTCCCAGGCTAAATAATTTTAGACTCATAAGCATCTTGTTGAGAATGCAACTTTAATGACTTGTCCTAAGAGAGCTGCCTCTTGAGATAGCCACCACAACCTCACGCAAACAATGGAGTTACTGCTTCAGCAATCGGGGCAAAACAAGACTGCAAGGTGATAGGGTTGTAATGAGGGCCAGTGCAGTGGCAGGCGACATGATGGAAACATAGTGAGGAAGAGAGAGTACGACGCAATGTAAAAGGCGAGGCTCAGGATGCAATGTAATGCCATGTGTGAGAACGATCAATCCAGCAGTAAGTGCAAATACAAGCAGTGATTATTCATGCAACAACAAGTAACTGAAAAGGAAATGACAGGAAACTACTTGTAACATGATGATGCCTAAAATATTAATCGTAAACAAAACAACAACACACTTTTAAACTATGAAGAAATTTTTTTGCAAGTAGACCTAATTAACTTTAAACTAAAATAATTTTATTGCAGGTCCTAGCTAGCCTACATCTAAACCCTAGTTTAACCAATGATGCGTTCAGGTTATGTAAAATCAGTTCTCCAATGCAGCCACCACATTAATTTGCATCCTGCAACGACACCAAGGATCAGGATCAGAGCCAGTATCCAAAAACGTGCAGTAGCAACAAAACTTACCTGAGGAGAAGGTGCAACGGCAAGACGATCATAGATACTTATCAAAGAACATGCCAGAATATGTGGTGCAGGCTGAATCCCACTCTCGTCTTGATAAACAGCAATATGTTCTTGAAACTCAACCTTATGGATAAATGACACAAAATCATTCATGCACGATCCTGGATCTGAGGGGTGATGGGTAAGCCAATTCCTATTTGCAAGCACATTCACTAGATGGGGTTGGTCGAACGAACCAGCATGCTCATTATGGTAGTGAGGATCATCAATTTTATGGAATGGAAACAATAAGTGAGTTCCAGGTGAATTATAGATGCATGCACATCCAAGCATAGAAACCCTAGTTCCGAAAACCCTAGTTCGGGTTTGCTCTTGGATTTGGTCGAAGATTTGAGGATCCGAACCCACTTTTAGTGGGGGCTACAATTCCTTTCTGTTTTGAACAAAATCCAAACCTTCGAGCGGGGGGTTTCCCAACGTCGATTGCTTGGCGAGATAAACAGGCGAATGGGTGTGATTGTCAATTGTAGTGATTGGAAAGATGTCAGTGGGCTTTGTATCAATTTGGTCGAATGTTTGCGTACTGACAGATTGATAATCCAAAATGTCGGATTCTCCAGATTTTCCAGGATGGGGTGAATTCGACGCGTTTATGCTAGAAGGAGCATGGTACGTGGGGATCGTCATTTCAGAAACATTCAGCGGAAGCTGAAGCATTTCGATTTTCTGGTGGGTACTTGAATCTTCCGAAAGCGAATCATCGAATTCAGGTGTCTTCATAGGGTCGACCAAGAGATCCGAGTGATAGTCCTCGGTGGTATGATTGAACATGTTTTTAGATAAGCAGGGATCACTATAATCATTGATTTGATCGAATTGGGTACCTAAGATGTCAGGCTCTCCGAGAGTTACCGACTGGGATGGATCAATAGAGGGAACACCTTGAAGGTGTTCAGACGGGGAATCGCTCCTATGGCTGTCTAAAGATCCCAAGTGAGAAAAATCAAATTTAAAAGACTCATAGATTTTGGACTGTGATTGTGAAACACCATCTGCTTCCTTATGATTGTCGCCAATACCAGTATAAGGCAATTTTGAATGTCTCGAAGAAATAACTGGTGTGGCGGGATCGAGAAACAAACTAGGAAATAATGAACGAAATGATTGAATCGCAAGGGCGTTAACCATACGAGGCTTTTCAACACGCAAATTCGTGTCGTTCAGAGGACACAATGATTTGACAGGCCTTGTAAGGGAATAAAGTTTATGCGGGGTAGGAGTCGATTCATAATACGTATGTGAACCAGATTCATAATCCGAATCTGAACCAGAATCATAATCTGAATGTGAACTAGATTCATCATCCAAATGTGAACCAGATTCATAATCTGAATGTGAACCAGATTCGTCATTCGAATCTGAACCAGATGCATAATCCAAATATGAACCAGATTCATAATCCGAATCTGAACCAGATTCATAATCTGAATGTGAACTAGATTCATCATCCGAATGTGAACCAGATTCATAATCTGAATGTGAACCAGATTTAGGACTAAGTCCAGGAAGACATCGAGTGGGCTCAGGGTAGGTTTCATAAGTCAAAATAGATAATGAGCCACTGGGGTGTTCAGATTCGACATGGTACGTGAAAGACTCAAAGTCAGAACAAACGTTGACTTGCAGGTTGTCATAGGGAACACTAGGCTCAAGTCGGGTTGCTAACTGAAATGATTCCAGGGAAACGAGAATCGCATATGCGAACTGTTCTCTTAACAACCTCCAATCGAAATCCTTTTCAGGGAACTCAAAACAATAATGAACGAATCTGATAGAGAACTCATCTAAAGATTCCTGAGGTTCTATTCTGATGTCATTTATCTTTAGTAAAACGTTATGAAAATCATACCTGTGAAAAGCTTGTTGTAATTCACTAGCGAGTTGTTCAAATGAATGGATGGAAGATTCCGGCAAAGTGAAACACCATTGCTTAGCGTGAACTTCAAGAGTGAGGAAGAAAAGCAAACAAATGAAACCTTCATTTTCAATTTTGTAGCACTCACCAAAGTCATAGAAATCTAAAAGGTGCTGGGTTATAGGTACCCAATTTTCACCATCGAATTTTAACTGGGACAAGTGATACATAAGTTTATCGGGGATGAAGTACCCAGGTTCATAAAACTCCAACAAACATCTCGGGAGAATGATTTGGGCACGAGGCATTACATATATGAGATTAACTGCAGGCTCTAAGGGCTCAGCTTGTCATCTGGCCCCCCTTCTTGTTAAACATATGGTCGGAGGTTCGGGCCCTCCTTCTAGGGCCAATTCTGTTGACGGGAAAATTTGTCCAGCCAATACTAGGGGATCTCCCCGGTAGAAAGTCCCAATTAGACCTTCAACCATTTGGAGTAGGGATCCCATCCAGGGTGTGGGTCCGGCTACCGCTTAAGACACCTTCCCTTCGGTCTCAAGAGAACCTGATTGAACCTGCGGACATACACTTATTCACATGATACAGAATACAATATTGATGCATTAAACACGAATCAAACACTATGCGTAGCAAGATCATAAATAAAGCATGTACACCTCAGGAGATGTCATTAGCAACACATCTTTGGGGGTAATGCTTATAAGGTAGTCTGATCACAAAAGAAATAATTCTTTATGATGAGATATCCCTTTACTTTCTGAAAGATAAAACGAAATGCTAACAAAATAGTTCATTAACATTCATTAATAGAGCAGATGATAAATTGAACATCATTGATACAACACAGATAGCCATGACGCATAAATGATGACATGAAGAGTGCAACTTCATTAATCATAGGATGTTCTAAAACTGTACAAGGAATACACACAATGTTCGCACAGCAAAACACATCATAACCATAGGGTGTTTTAACAAGAATCTGTATTCATATGCACAAGAGTATAATCTTTCAATACAATGCCATGTAGCTCTTGAGTTTCCCCAAAAAGAAAAGCCCCCTTTACAAGTTCTCGAAGGAAGTATTTATAATGCAGAAACTGCCCTTCGGGCTTCCTTGATCTTTCATCTTCCCGACCGTTGGGCTGCCTTGCGACCTGAGCCGCTGTTGCGACCTGCGACCTGGCTGCTGTTGCGACCTACGATCTGAGCTGTCGTTGCGACCTATGACTTGACTGGGTCGTGGGGTCGCAAGTTGTAAGAGAATGGCCAAGATGCGACCTTGCGTCCTTGCGACTAGGTCGCTGGGTCGCGGGGTCGCGGATCGTGAAAATAGCTGCACATGCGACCTTGCGACATTTCGACTAGGTCGCTGGGTCACGGGGTCACAAAAGGCGGAAAACCGAAGAGGTGCGACCTTGCGACCTTGTGACTAGGTCGCTGGGTCGCAGGGTCGCAAAAGGTGGAAAACCGAAGAGGTGCGACCCTGCGACCTTGCGACTAGATCGCTGGGTCGCGGGGTTGCAAAAGAGGAAAACCGAAGAGGTATGACCCTGCGACCTTGCGACTAGGTCACTGGGTCGCGAGGTCGCAAAAGAGGAAAACCTGAAGCAATGCGACCTGGCGATCTTGCGACTAGGTCGCTGGGTCGCAGGGTCGCAAAAGCGAAAGAATGGAAGATATGCGACCTCGCGACTTGCTGTGGTTTGCGACCTCGTGACCTCGGCAGATCTGCGACCTCCAGCCATTCTTTCAAGATTTGAAAAGATCCATATTACCCACTAGGGAGGACCCCAGCTTCGGCTTTGCACGTCAAACACCTTTACCTGCAAACAACGTAGCACGGGTCACATCTCTTCAACATATTGATGCTAAAGTGTAGTTAGTTAGCTGACGAAAAGTTTTAGCAAAAAATGCATTTAGACCCCTGTATGGTCCAGTTTTCTCAGATTGTAAACATGCAAACTCCCACGGCAATCACTGGCTGCCAGAGAGTCTTCACCCACTCCCGTGGATATTTAATGAATGTAAAACCCGATCTAAGAAGCGACCACTAAGGATGTGTGGCTGGTCCATGTGAGAACAAAATGTTATTCAATTTTGAGATGATAGTGCGAAGGCGATGGATAAGATGGTTGCGTCTTGAATATGAGAATAACAATAGTGACTTTCAAGAGTGGTTATGCTCCAAAAACCATCCATTGCGAGCACTTGACCAAATTCACGATATGCTACGATCCTCCTTTCTTCCTGAAAACTCTATCAATAGGCGCCTCAAAAGTGTGACATATTGATCTTTGGTCTTTCACACTCCACGCTTCATTCCTTTGTCTGCGACAAACTCGACGGTATGCGGCGGTAAAGTGTCGAATATTAATAAATTCATGAAAGGAACCTTGGCGCATGACTTTTCTACGGGTTCATTGGAGCGATTGTTGCGCTAGCTACTTTGTAGAACTCAACAAAGCTTAAGGTTGAACCCTTACAGCAGGACTCAGCACATCAAATGTTTTTTTATGCCCTTCATTTTTCTGAAGCTCTCCAGCGGTGTTCTGTCGAAGGTATCATCGTCGGTTTCATATGGGTTATCTCTCTCCTTGAAACGCTTTTTCAATTGTTCAGCAAAACCATCCATAACCATGCAAAATGCGTCCGGTCCTGAAGACAGACTTTTAAAAACCGTAATTATGCAGAGCTGCACTGATAAATACGTTAAGTTTTGTTGCTATATCACCGTTCGAATGCATAACTTGTCTGAGACTTTTCTTCTGCCGAATCAAAAGAAACAAATGACTATTTCCCAAGCATTTCTCTTTTTCTTAGTGCATCCCACGGTAATGGCAGAGTTGACACAGCTGAAATCATGCACATGCATTCTGGACGGGAAGTTATTGCCACTTTTTTTTACACTGTCTTAGTTGACTCCACACTGGATGATGATAATTGCTGCCTGTCCCAACTAAAACGCTGGTCAGTAGCATCTTTCTAAATGGGACTAGTGCAGATTTTGAAGAAAGATTCTCTCTCAGAAAATCAGTGTCGGGGCTGCAGAAATCAGTTTTTATCCATTCCTCTGAAAAAGCACAGCATGCCTTCTATGGCGCTGGCTTTTCGGTCCGTGCTTTTAGTTGCAACGCATGAATTATTCGTCTTTTATTCCAGCACGACGGTTGCCATGCGGACTGGAGATAGATACGTTGGAGATTTCATCCCTTCCACTTCAACGTATTACAATAGCTTGCTGCCACGTAGAAACACATGTCCACATGGTTTCATTGCGCCATCTTACATGTTCTTGCACCGCTCAAACAATAGTCGTAGATTATCACACATGCACCATAGTACTTATACTATTTGCTGCCTTGTTTTAAATATACTTTTCGACCATTATATATCAGCAATCGTTGTTTACCATGGATTGAAACTACAACATCGAACTATGGCTCCATGCAGCAGGTCCCTGCACTCTACGCCATGTTTCACACGTCGGGTTGAACGCCATATATACCTACCCTACGTGGCTGAACACTGCACCATCAAACTGTTCGCGCCCATATGTAGTTGTGTTGCATATTTCAACGTTGAGGTTTTGACCAATATACATATATATATGCATCTGCTCCACACGTTCACCTTCGAACCTTTGCGCCCGCTCCAGGTCCTAAACATAAACCTTGACCATTCTGTATTTGCTCAACACGTTTTAACGTAAGTCAAAACCGCACCATAGAGATGTTTGAGTGCTATTGTCATGCATTTTCATATGGTTCTGAAATTTTGACCGCAACATACGTATATTTTCTTCTCAGATCCTTGACCACGATTGTAAAACCGCCAACGAGCCTTTGATTTCCATGCAACATGTCTTCACATAGCCTTGCGCCGGGTTTCAACGTAAAGTTGACCGCTATCTTACCTGCCCCACGTGGAATAGACTGCATCATTAAACTATTTGTGCCATAGTACTTGTAACATTGGCTGCCATGTTTGATACATAGGTTTCGGTCATAATGTAGCTGCTCAACATTGGTTTACCATCAGTCCAAACTCCACCATTTTATATGTTTTGAAACCGACATGGTTTTGCGCTTGGAATTAATGTATAAAACATCACCTTGCACCCTTTATAGTGTTAGCATGATTTTTGCTCCAAGATAAATTATGGTTTTAAACCGATGTGCTTCGAGCCTAGCTTTAATTTGAATATTTTCTTTACCTCATAATATGAAGGCTTCTTGTTTTGAAAGATGTTTCAAACCACATTAATGCCTCTTTTGATATGAACCCTTTCTATCTGGTGGTTTTGGAGACTCTCTTTGCATATGCATCAATGCGCCTAGCTACAAACGGTGTATGCATTTAAACATGACCCTTTAGGTTCAATCTGACATTCTCCATCTCATATGGTCCCACATACACAAACTTTATGGATATGAAAGAGTAAAGGCGACTAGAGGTTGTAAGGCCATTTTATTGCTCCACGTTGTACTCCTTGCAGCGTAATTAATTCCACACTATGCAGCTTAAGATCCATAAATGTTGCTTCCAAAGGGTGCGCTCACATGTTTGAAACCTTGTCATTGGCTTGCCACAGAAACACGTATGCTTTTGCATTGCTGCCTGGCACGAGCACGCCTTGAATGAGATTGTCATTCCGTAGGGAAATCTCCTAAGCCGGATATGCTCACCGGGCTATACTTCAGGCTAGATTCATCGAAGTGGCGAAACATGATTCTTTGTGTGCGCCCACTGACATTGAGATGGTATGATGTAAGATCCGGACATTTCCAATAGGGCGCTTTAAAGCATCTGGTGCGCACTAGTGAAGAAATATTTTGCATCAGTGACATAGAAGGTTTTCTCTGATCAACATGTATCACACTATCCCCCTTTTAACAGTACTGATCGTTTTCTCCTGCTCCTCCCCTGCTCCGCAGCTTTGACCTCGTCGTTGAGCCCAATTTTATTTCCCTTGATGTCGTGACATGACTGAGGATTTTGTCGCCCGTGGGGTCAACCTGCGTGGGATATTACAACATCATAATTACTCTTAAATAATGATAACCACAGATAAAACACATGAAACTAACAAGCTTAAGAGAAGCATTCAAACAATATGCTTAATGACCCACAGCAGGAGGGCTTTTACTTGTCAATACACACAAGGTTCTCGTTCAAACATATGCATGGCAATCTCATTACGCATGGCGCGACTGCGACAAGAGTGTTCGGGCGTACGCTGGATGATCCTTCCCACATATGGCGTGATTGCAACAACGACATTTGATCATGATGGCGAGACAACTCATGAGGGGTTGGGGATAGGTCGCTGGGATGTAGTTGATTGCAGGTCGGGTGGAAGCCTTTAACGCCTAAGCGAGCAGAGGGGGAACCCTAAATTTTAAATATACCCAAAATTTTGGGTGGTGTTGTAGTGGCTACAACAGTCTCTAAAGTCTATACAAAGCCTGATCTCTCCAGTTTTCTTCCTAACAAACACCAGATTAGACACCCACTGGGAATATCTAATAGGGACAATATTACCAACATCATACATTTTCATGATCTCCTTCTCAACCAATGGTAACTGAACATGGTTTATTCTGCGTAGTTTCTGTTTGAATGGTTTTTGGTTTTCTTTGAGGGGAATTTTTTGCTATATTATTTCAGTGTCATAGGACTTGAGATCTTCGTAACTCCACGCAAAAACATCCGAAAAATCTTTAAACAACTCAATGTATTTGAGTTTAATGTGAGCTGGTAAAGTCTTAGACAGTTTAATCATCATAGGTTTAAGTTCACTACCTATATTACACTCTTCTACTTCAGCCTCTACAGGTTCCAGTTTCGGTTTTTTAGCCACATCGTTAAGATCAAACAACTCTTCCAAAGGTGTTAGACCACTGGGAAAACTTTCATCTTTAGAGTGCAGATTTTCTAACTCATCTATTTCAAAATCTACATCCAATTCTGTTTTGTTTTTTAGTTTGCATGACAGAAAGTTAATATTAACAGGTTCAGGAGACGGTTCCTCTTCACCAAGGAAATTTTCTTCACTGCAGTCTATATCATAAACTGAGTCTGAACTGTGTCGTTCAATATCATTTCTGAATTGCATGAAGTCTTCTATTTGTTTATCATTGTCAAACACCTGCCAATACTTTTCATTATCAGGTACAGCTGGTCTAAATTTTATCTCAGTTGTGTAGTCTTTGGTTTCATATGGCATCAAGCATGTCCTAGCTGTAAAGGCTAAATTGTGGGCCACAATATTTCTTTTTCTTGGGACAAAAAACAGTTTGGACTCCTCAAAGGTTTTCAAAAGGTCCATGACATCGTTCCGATAGGCTCTAAGTCTGGGATGATTTGCATCATATTCCCCATTGACTTGCCTAACGACTAATTCTGAATCCCCATACACATTAATTCTTGTGGCTCCCAACCTTTTCAATAGATGCAAGCCTAAGAGAAGGGATTCATATTCTGCTATGTTATTGGAACACTGAAAAGGTAACTTGCAGGAAATGCTTTCGGTGTGGTTATTTTTAGTGTTAGAAATCCAGACACCTGCACCAGCGTTGGTCCTAGTGCAGGAACCATCAAAATACATACTCCACAGAGGACTTTTTTCAGTTTCATCCTAGTTACCGTCCTCTTCAACTATTGTGCTTTCTAAATTTTCATGATTAGCAGCACTTAATTGAAATTTTTTTGACTTTTCAGGTTTTGTGTTAAGTGGATGCACATTTTCTTGAGTGTCAAGGTTTAAAAGAAAAGGGCGCAGGACCTATAGTTCAAGACCTTTGTTTAGTTTTCTACTGTTTAACATTTCAGCAAACTGTTTTGATATTTCTATGGTGTTTTCCTCTTCCTCCCTATAGTCCATTAATCCTGTTAAAGTGACCTATTCACCAAGTGTTTCCTCATTAAACATGATGAAAGAATCAAGGCCGGTGTTTATAGAATACATAGGAGAGTTCTGTGGTCTGTCTTGACTTGTAATTGTGTATTGCATATGAGAATCCCTGTAAAGCCTTCTATTGTGATTGAAAACAGGGATAGTCACATACGTCATGTCCATTTGCATAGTCCCTTGTAACTTAGCTCCCCATGATCTTGATAATAACATTCCATAATTTGGGGGTACGTCAGCCACAACAATATCCATGACTAAGCATTTGGCTGGAATTTGGGCTAAGTTAACACAAAGGTCTTTGATTAATCCTAAACATTTTACTCTGCTGGAATCAAAAGAGTACAGATCTTTGTAAGGTCTGGTGATTTCTAGACCAAGGCTATCCATTACATCTTTTGGCATTAAATTATGAGAAGCCCCGGAATCATGCATAGCGTTGTGCAAAATTTTGTCATGAACGTTTAAA
Organism: Pinus albicaulis; assembly: GCA_034641835.2. Classification (NCBI taxonomy): domain Eukaryota; kingdom Viridiplantae; phylum Streptophyta; class Pinopsida; order Pinales; family Pinaceae; genus Pinus; species Pinus albicaulis. The sequence continues at coordinate 2,004,324,442 of CM076575.1, read as the reverse complement.
CTCATGTAAAAGGGAGGAACAGGTCCCTCTTGATATCTACCTTCAATCTTAGGACCAAAAATTAGCTCTGGTTGGTCATCATTAAGATTGATAGTGTCCTCATTCTCTTCAATGTTTAAAGCCTTCAAAATTTGGGTCCTATATACATGTTGGGCAGCTAACTCAGTCAAGGGAACATATATTTTGATCTTTGAAATTTCCTGCTCTAGGCTAAAAGGAATTTGACTCTTTAAAGTGTTGTTTTCAGCCTTATTAGTTGTCATTTTATCAGCAATATCGGATTGCTGATTTGTTTTATTTACACTAGACAAAATTGTTTTCACAGGAGTACTAGCTGAATTGTTAGTACTGCTAATGTCTGCACTCTGTTTTTCTTTGTTTTGAGTGTCTTTCTCTTTATCATTACCAAAATTTATAGCCATTGTTTTATCCTTTTGTTTGACAATTTTAGGCTTGGTTGTAGTGTTGTTTTGTGAATATTTTTCAGAGGTTTTGTTGTTGGGGGTTTGTTGACCGGTTTTGCTTCTAAGGTCATATTCTCTTTTAGGCTCTATGATGACGTTTTCCATGTCTTGATGACAGTTTTCATCATCATCTCTTTTGTCATCATAAGGTGTGTATAGACCTTGTTTTCTATCATCATGAACCTCAAATTCATCATTGTCTACCCCAAACATGTTGACATCATCTCCCTCTGTTATCTCATTTGTTTCCTCAACCTCACTTACATAATTTTGATGAAAGGGAGGAATGATCTGTTGATCATCTTCCCTAGGTCTATTTGGAGGTCAGTTCCTTCTAACATTCTGATTCTGGTTTTGGTTTCTATTTTGAGGAGTAGTTTGGTTTTGATGTTCTTGTGCTCTCTTAGTTATGCTCATCTCTTTCATCATTTCTTCCACCATTCTCTCCATCTTTGAGTTGGAAGTAGAAGGTGTGGATTCTTCTCTAAGGGAAACTCTCTTTTCATTTTTCATTCTTGCTCTTTTTTCCATTAAGTTGACTTCCACAGAAAGAGCGCCTCTTTGCATATCTTCAAGAGTTGCAAAATCTCTCTCTCTCAGCTGATAGGTCATGTCAGAGTCAAACCCTTCAGGAAACTTGTTAAGAGCTGAGCCCTGTGGAGGTTTTAGTTCTGGGGAAAGTGAATTATACATACTATTTAATCTGGTGCAATAAGCTTGCACACTTTCCCCAGTGTTTCTATGGAGGTTCTTGTAGTCCGAAAGGAATTGGAGAGGGTTTTTCTTTACTTCCCATTTTTTTAAGAATGATTGATGGAAGGCTTGAAGATCATTAATACTATGGGGGGATAAAGTTTTGAACCATTTTCTTGCTTCTCCCCCTAAGCTCTAAACAAATAACCTAAGCTCAACAGAATCATCATCAATTTCATTTCTATCAAAGTAGTCATCCATCTTATCCACATGTTGTGATGCAGTTGTAGTATTGCTAGCATCATTTAATGGAATTTTGGACTGATAGTCCTGTGGAAGATTTACCAATGGTATAAGAAGGACTAAGGGAGCATACCATGCTACCATGATATGTGGTGGGGGTGGATTCACAAGGAGTGGATTAACAACTGAAAATTGGGCTGAAGTGGAGTGGTTTGAACAGTGGATGTAGGGTGGGCAGAAGTGGATGGACCAAGAAAAAATTGTTGAGAAGAACTTGGATGAGAGACACTTAAATTGTGAAGGAAATGAAAATCAGGAGGTGTTTTTTCTCTGCTACCAGAAAGCTCACTTGTTTGTGGGGATGAAAGTGAAGACTCAGAATTTAACTGATCTAAATCACCAAGAGACCTAGTTCTAAAGGGATTTACTAAGTCAAATTTTGATTGTTGTAGAGCTGAAATATTTTCAAGAACTAAATTAGCTCTCAAGGGTGATCTGAAAATGGTTGAAAATTTAATCCTGGGAGACTTCCTAAGGATACCTTCTGGGTTATTAACTACTTTATGTGGATCAGGGTCAGGATGGGCTCTAGTGTGAATCTTTCTAGGAGCCACTATGCTATGTTTTTCAGACCAAAATAAATAAGACAAGTTCAACCAGGTATGACAGTCTTTAAAAGGTTAACTAGTCTCTTTCAAATTCAATCCTACAATCCTCTAACTAAGTTTGAATGATATTGTAAAATAAGGGTTCTTCATAGTGGATTCTTAAGGTCTGCTAAGGATTGTGGAGTCGCCAAGTGGAATTTTTTAGCTCCTAAGGAGGTAAAAGGTTTTATGGTCCACCACCATGTTTATTGAATACCAATCTGAAATATTTTTAGGTTTTTTGAGTTATTTTTCAGTTGTGTGGTTTTTAAGAATATATTAACTCTGTTTCAAAACTTAGCTACGGTTATGAGACAAAGAAATTTTACTCTTATGGCTAAGCTAGCTAATCTTTCAAGGTTAGATAAAGTCTTGTAAGAATCCTAGGGTTTACCTAGTTTGTCACAAATTCAAACAAGTTTCATCATGATTACCAGTTTCTTGGTATTGCTTGAAAAATCTACTTTTAAATCACAAAGTTTTATGAAGTTTTTGAGGGCAGTTCCCCAGCGGAGTCGCCAGAAATGTTAGGGATCTGTAATCAGCAAGATTGGCAAATTCCGATCACAAAAACAACATCGTTTCAACCAACTCTAGGATTCTAGGATCTAGCCCTCCTGAATCCAGAGAGGGATCTCTCCAATATGTGCAAAGATGGATTTGTCTTTGAAGTTTGGGGTTATGATATTAGGCTGGTAATGAAGGCCAAGGGTTTGTTTATTTTTTGATGGTTGAGCATGATTACTTTTTGAGGTTGAAAGTCCCAAATGCAAATAGTTTCAAAGGTGAGAAGTTGCAAGAAATCAGAGTAAGCTTCGGCCCAAAAGATAGATAATTGCAGGTCTTAGCCCATTGGGCTATGGAGTCATAATAGGATTTAATTGGAACAGCAAGAGGCAGGAGTGGTCCATGGGGCAAGTCATCTATGTATAAGGATCTCTTTGAAGTTTGATTTATGGAATGAAATGATACAATAAGAAGGAGAGATAAACATATGCAGAACAAGAGAAACCAAGGATTTGATAAGTACTTTTAAACTAGTCATCCTTTGACATAAACTCAAGAAAAACATAAAAGAAAACTAGGATCTGGTAAGTACGTTTAAACTAGCTAGCCTTTGATACACTTTCAATATAAAACACTTTAAAACAAAGGGAAAATTGAAGGCAAATTTTGGAGAAGAAACTAGCGGGCCGGGCTCACCACAAATCCTCTCCTAGCTCTGCTTTACTTAGTTACTTTCAAGACAAACACAAAGATAACACAGAATGGCCTAAGATATGGTAAGTACTTTTAAAATAGCCAGCTTTTAACACATTCCAAGGGAAACATGCAGATAGTTGTGGAGACAAAACTGGGACTAGGGCTCACCATATCTTCCTCAGGTCATCTTCACAAAACATATACTGAAAATAAAATTTAAGAATAACACTCATCTAAGACAATAAGACGAGGGAATGCCAGCATTCCTATGCTTGAACTGAATTAAATCATTCCTAAATAACACAGTTTGGAAGAAAAAGTTCAGATAAATATTTTTAGTCAGAGAAGGTTACTGTTGTACAGTAGGTCCTAACTCTATGCATGTTGTTCTTTATAAGAGAATATGAAACACAGTGAAAACAGAAAAAAAATGACAAGTTACAATTAGAGAAACATCACCGTCAACATAGACCAGGATCCCATAAATCAGCTTGTATTAATGCTCCAAACCAGTTACAGCTTCAAGTCTAGTGCTTTAGGTTAGAAACCATCTACACATCTCAGCCTAACATATCTATCACCAGTAGAGCTCCAAGAGCCGGTGAATACTATGTACAATTGGAAGTTTAAGCTCAAGTGTATATCAAAGTTCTACAACCAACCCCTCACTCATCTTCTGTAGAAGTATTTATAGAAGGATGAGGAGGTGAGATCTGATAAAATATCTCAATTACAATTAATACAAACTTAATGGCTTCATGGCCCTTGAGGGGCTCAATGAAGAAACTTACATACATATCCTCTGTATTAAATGATTTTACATAAATATTTAAGCTCTATGGGAGATTTTGTTGACCTTTGAGGCTCAGTGTAATGTTTGGAGTAACTCTGCAGATATTTCTTGCATTGAATGACTTGCAGAAGTAACTACCTGACTGCACTGAGGAAAATATCTTTGTTTGATCAATAACTTCGGCCTTTGTTTTGAATGTTTTTAGGGACAAGTGGCATTTATGGTAACTGAGGAATCAATTCGCCTCAATTTGTGGCGGTGGAGGGTTTCCTATTGGTTAAAACACTTCAGATCTTCTTTAAACTATGTTTTAAATAAGGGATTAGGCTTTTGATAAACATTCTTAGCTCTGATCCCCACAAAGTTTGTCCTTTAATCCTCTGCCCTCATAAATTCGGTCTTTGTCACTGATACTCTTTGACTGCACCTGATTCATGGTTTTTCCTGATGTAAAGGGCTGCGCAGGGTTATGTAGCATCAATGCTTCATGAATCATTGATAAAATGTGGATTTTAAACCCTATGATGATTTTCTTTGATGAATCGAACGCAGGAAAATCGTCATCCTCCGCCCTTGAATTTTCTTCAAAAATGGTGAGAAAACCATTTAAACCCTACAAAATACAAAAAAATATTATAAAATCCTACATATATAGGTTTAATGCTGCAGAGGGAACATGGAGGAAGCGTGGTCATTAGATGGCATCATCCAACGGTCAGGATTGATCGGAGAAGGCGGAAGAAAGATTAAATCAGAGCCGTCGATCGCACAGAGATCGTCAGTTGGGAGAAAAGGGGAAATTCAAAACAGAGAATCGTGGACTAGGCGACGGAATCAGGGCGATGGAATATGGATTGTCGATCTGCAGATCAGATCGACGGTGGAGATTAACTAGATGGTGTGCCGTAGTCCGGTTAACGATCGGGCACCTTTGGTTAGCGATAGCCACTGGATGGCGCGCCCCAGATCGGATGGTGGACAGCGATATCATTGGGCGTCCACATCTGAACGATAACGCATGATGGGCAAGCGGTTTTGAAAAAGTACAGGGATGCATGTCATGCGATGTATTGAATCGCTGGCGATCGGGGAAAAACAAATTTCACCCAAAGGTTGTGCGATGGATACCGTAGGTTTTGGGAAATCAACTTATGAACGGTGGGGACCACAGGGAGACGGACTCCACACCGTCAATCTGCAGATCAGATCAATGGCGGATGTTAAGTTGAAATTCATATCGGCAGATAAGTTCATAAAATAAAATAAAAAACCTAAGAATTAAAATAACCAAAGGTTTTAATACTTCAGGCGGAGAAATATTTAAAGGCTTGGCGCCCGACTGTGGGGCTGAGGGTCATATGAAGGTTTATAAGACTAGGGATTTATGCAGGAATGGGCTAGGACCCGTATATGTACAAAATGTGGGTTTTATGGTTTTCCAATGGTTTTCAAGGGAAAATGAGGGTTCTGATAAGGATTTAAAGTGGGTTTTAAACCTTATAAAAGTGTATTTTTATGAATGGAAGAAAAGAACTCATGAAAAATGGAGGAATTTTATGGATAAATAGGGAAGCAAATGAAGGTTAGTTTTGGCAGAAGGGGAAAAGGGAAAAAGTGCTTGCAACAATATTCTGTCTTGGAAATCAGCAGGAATTCTGAGTTTTGAAGGGAAACAACAGTGAAGTTTTGGACAGAGGAAAGGCATGAGGCCTTCAAGAATCTTCAAGAGCCAACACTTTTTAATAATAAAATTTGTTCCTTGAAGGCTCAAAAAGTCTTAGCCACCTTTTGATATAACAAATATTACAAGTTGCTAACAAACCCAGAGAGCACCAGGGGCTACCCCCATATTGCATGGGATTTTTGACCTACCAAGTTACTATATTTTGGGTCAATAATTATTTTTTATGTTTTCTTCTTGTTGAGATGTTTCTGTTGATATATGGCATGCAACGTAATTCTTCACGGTTTGAGAGATATTCATGTTTGAAGTTTGTAACCCTAGTTAATGGGATAAAAACCCATGGGGTTGTGGAATGGGTTATTGAAAAGTCATAATTAATAGTTTTTACGCTCCTAAATTCCCTCCCACGTTCTCTTGTTGAATCCCCTCTCAACCTAAGAATTTATATAAATTGTGATCCTCATATCCTCCGTATGCAAGGGATTTCGCCATATGAAATAGGTTATCATGGAATTTTCACTCTAACCTGTTTTCTATGAAGGTTCAGAAGCTGAATTTTTTATGAGGTGAAGCCAACATCCTAAGGAAGCTTCTATGAAAATTTTAGATCAAAGTGTGCAATATTTGCGGAGATATGATCTGTGGAATTCAGTGTTTTTTCAGGCTCCTGAAATTCATCTCAAATAAGTGACCTTGGGAAAATCATCATAACTCTCTCTCTAAGTATCAGATTGGAATTATGTAAAATGTGGAAGATAGTGCATGGAATTCAATTTTTGCTGTATCAATTTCAGAGCTAAATGAAGAAACAGTGACATGTGGCATGCCATACAATTTTGCTCTACTGAAACAGTCCATAATTAGGCATTGTGAGATATTGGTCATAACTCTCCCTTGAAGAATCAAAATTGGGTTAGACCTATGGCATTGGAAGGATGACTCAGAGCAATACTATAGAACTGAAAATCATATATCGGGGATCTGAAATAACAGAGATACACCAAATTCAATATCGAACTCCTCAAAGGCAAGAAAAATCTAGATCATGTGTTGTCAAGGGCTACAAAGGACCAGACTTTCTAGGGCAGCAAAGCAAGCGAAGGTGTAGAAAAGGGTAGCATGACAAGAGCAGCAACCAAGGTGTAGAATAGCAGCAAGAAGTTTATCACATGAAGTCTTCAAGTGGGCAGCACTACATACAGTCACTATAAATGTATCATTGTACTAAGCCATTGTAAATAAATTATTGTAAAGATTGTACTAGTGTCTATCTGCCAAGAGTTGAAGAGGCAGTGTCGGGAGGTCTAGGATCATCATTATTTGGTTGTGTCATAGTTGGGGTTATGGTCTAGTGTGTATTCTTTTTCTACATCATTCTATATCATTGTAAAGTGGACCATTTTCCCTGGTGTGGGAGTCCATTCTTCTTTTATTCTTTTATAGGGTGGTAGGGTGGTGCTAGGGTAAGTTGTAGCTCATTGGGTGTTAGGGCATCCATTCAGTCTAATACTAAAGGATCTCGAGTGTTTGAGCATCCATCAAGTGGGAGCAGGAGAAGAATTCCTTTCTATATTCTAGGAAGTTGGAGCTTTATTTTCAATTGGAGTTGAATATTAAATAATTATTAGAAAATAATTAGGTAGTTTTTGTCCCTGAGTGGGTTTCCACCTTAAAAACTGCGTGCATTTGTGTTCCTTTTGTTTGCTTCTATCATTGTAGAAACACTAATAATAATTGAAGATTAACTAATGCTCTAATTGAAAGGAATACTAATTCACCCCCCTCTCAGTATTTCCAACAGTTACTGCTTGAGTCTATATCCTGACCGAGCTTGGTGCTTGATGTTGACATCATGCACACCAAGGCCCCTATGGTGTCTGGTGATACCTTAGGGATAATGGGATGATCTCCTAGGAATGACCCTAGGACGAACGATGGTTTGAATTGGCCGAGGCCATATTCTTGGTACCATGAGAGACCGTCTACAGCTATATCTACATAGGGTAGAATTACATCTGTGTTGGTTAGAGAACGCTTCTCGCTTTGCGTCAGCTGTTCTACCATGATGATGTGATCCTCGTGGGGGAACATCATAATGCAGAAGATGAAGGAGGCTATGGTGGACATGGCATACATATAACTCCTCCCAAGGAGTATATTGTAATCCAAGTGAGCATCCAAGACTTCAATGTATATGTGGAACGCTTTGTTGGCTAAACAGAATGAGACATTTTGGTAGAGGCCGACGGGTGTCGAGGGACGACCATCGTAGGCTTGAAGCGTTATGACTGAGGGTTTTAGTTTGGGAGAACCCAACTTCTACCAAACATTTTTTGACATGATGCAGGTCGATGCACCCTCATCTAAGACACGTCGGTGAATAGTGATATTCTGTACCGATACTGGTATCTGGTATAGGAGTTTTATGGAGGAAAAAGGGGAGCAAAAAGGAGGTTAGTTATTCAAGTGAGGAAAGGGAAAAATGTGATTTTGCAGCAGTTTCGTCTCATGAAATTAGCAGAATTCAAGAGTGTAAAATGGGCACCGTAGGGAAGATTTTGGAAAGAGGCATGAGGCCTTCAAGAGTCTTCAAGAGCCAACACTTTTTGCAATAAAATATGTTCCTTGAAGGCTTCAAAAAATGATTTAGCCACCTTTTGGTATAAACAAATTTCATAGGTGGCTAACAGTGGCTCCACTTGGGGATGGTGCCTTCTTGAAGGCATCAAGAGCTTCAGACTTGCATTCTATGGGAGGTTGATCAGTGCCTCATCCATTGGGCTACCGTTCTTTCCTTGAATGATCTTCTTTTGCTCTGAAAACATATTAGCAGCCATAAAAAAAATGGATCTTTCATCAACAAGATTTCTACCTACCCAATCCTACATATCTAAGATTTTTCTTCATCAGAGTGCACTTGGATTGGCAAACTCTTTTACAACATTTTATTCTTTTGAAAGCAGGAAATCTAATCTATTTCTACTCCTTATTTTTTCATGGACCCAGATTAAACAGTTGAGCCCATATGATTCTCTACCTAATCTACCATCTGTTGGGATTAAAACGTCCAACAGATTTTATTCACTAAATTCTACAACAGAAATTTAAAAGCATTCAAGTCAGGATTGAACAGTTGAACTTGATGCTCATCTATGGCATGAAAAACAAGCTGCACATAGATCTTATTTTGCAGAAAATTAAAACAAAATGGAAGGCTTAGGATCTAAAATTTCAAATCATTTCCTTCATCTTTTTTACAACTTTGTTTTGACTTTTGTTTTGAGTTGTTTTTCCTTTGTCAACTAGTTCGGATTTTGAACTAATTGGAACCAGATTTACATATTTCTTCACTCAGAATTTGAAACAGATTTGAGTCATTCTCTTTGGAAACTAAGGTTTAGATTTTGAGCATGTTTGAACCTTTAATTTCTATCCTAAACTATCTATTGATAAGCCAAGATTAAACAGTTTGGAAAATCAAATTCACTATCCTATCAGCAGAAAATTTAAAACTAATTAGTCAAGATTAGGCTATTTGACTAACTAGAAGTGTGTTATTTAGGAGTGGCATTTGAGCTTGCACACTTTCAGATTTTTTTCTCTTTTTTGGTATGGGGCTATACCTTTCTTCTTTTTACAATCTTCCCTCTTTTGTTTCTTTGTTTTTGTATTTTTTATGTTTATAAATTTGAATGCAATGATGGGTGAAGTATTTACAATGAGAAAAAAGATAAAAAGGCTTTCAGAATATAACATGGATCAAGAGAAGCAATTATTAAGCATCCTGCCATTGACAGGACTCCCAAACAATTCTGCTCCACTCAATTCTTTTAAGAAATAAGGATTATTACTAGCAGTTGAATGGATGGAGTAAGGGCCAAGCCATAAGTTGTCAAATTTTCCATGCTTGCCCTTGTCTTCCCTCCTTGATTCCCACTTCAAAACTTTGTCCCAAATATTGAAATTGCTGGCCTTTGTTCTTTTGTCAAAAATCTTTTTAATGTTGTCCTGCTTCTGCAATGATTTTTTATAAACCTCCTCTCTGGTTTTCTAAAGATGAATGGTCTAATTTATTCTTCTGATCATGTCATTATCTTTAGTTTGCAATTCTTGAATCATCTTGATCACTGGTACACCAAGGCTGGTTGAAAAAATTGCATCAGTACCATACACAATCTGGAAAGGTGACATACCAATAGATTTCTTCAAAGTCAATCTATCAGCCAAAAGTACGGGAACTAGCTTTGTGTGCCAAGACTTTTTGTTGTCCTACAACAGTTTCTTGATTATGTTCACTAAAATATTCTTTGAGGATTCTGCAAGTCCATTACCTTGAGGGTAATAGGTCATGGAATGCCCCAATGTTATATGATATCTGTGACAAAATTCAACCATCTTCTTTGATTCGAATGTTGCTACATTATCAGTGATAATCTTGGTAGGACAGCCAAATCTGGAGAGAATGTTAGTCTCCATGAATTTTATAATAGCAGAATCATTGGCCTGCCTACAAGGTATGGCTTCTATCCACTTAGTGAAATAGTCTGTGGAAGTGAGAATCCATATATGTTGAGCAAAGGATGGTGGATGGATTTCTCTTATGAATTCAAGTCCCCACTGTTGAAAAGGGGCTTCAACAGTGATTGGATGCAGAGGTAGGGGTAGCAGTTTTCTTTTGCCTTAAAAAAGTTGGCATTTATGATAGGAAATGATCATCTTGTGTATATTAGGAAAGAGAGTAGGCCAATAGAAACCAACCCTCAAAATTTTGTTGGTTGTCATCTTCCAGTACAAATGACCTCCACACTCTCCTTCATGGAACTCGTGCTTAACCTTCTCTGCATCATACTCAGGCAAACATTTAAGAAATATACCATTTGCATTTTTCCAATAAATACATCTATGTATAATGCAATAGTTTATGGCTTTTAACTTTAGGAACCTTACCTTTGTTTTTTTCAAACTAGGAGGTGTATTTAAAGTAAGAAAAACATAAATAATATCAGCATACCAAGAGTTCATAAAATGGTCTTCAACAATGGGAGTTGAGATTTCCTCTTGATCATCCAAATCATTAATCATATTTATATTAAGAACTTCAAAATTTGATTCAGCAATTAATCTAGATAGACCTTGGCCTTTGATCAGCTTAGTGGGTTTTATCTCTAAATCATATTCAAGAATAACAACAATCCATTTACCTCTCTTGCCATCTTGGTCCTGTGTTAGAATTTCTTTCACAACTGAATTTGGGACAAAGGCAATGATGTGTGAGTGCAAGATGCATACTCTGAAGTCTTTCAAAGCTTTAACTAAAGAAAAAGCTTGATTTTCCATAATGTTATACTTTAGAGGGGCATCCCTCAATGCCTTGCTAAAGAATGCAATAGGCTACTCTTGTCCTTGTGGATTTTTCTGTAAAAGGACAATAGCTATGGTATGTTTTGATGCAAATGAAAAAATATAAAAATCTTTTGAGAAATTAGGACTTATTAGAACTGGTGTTTTGGTTAACGCTTGTTTCACTAGCTCAAAGGACTTCTTTTCTTCCAAGTTCCATTTTACCCCTTGCTCCTTCTTTAACATGTTTTTTATATTCCTAAGGAGCTCAGCCAAGTTGGGGATGAACCTTCTCAAAAACATAATCTTTCCAATGAAGGATTGCAACTCCTTGATGTTTCAAGGATGAGAGATTTGCAATATGGCCTCAATCCTTTTTGGATCTATCTTAATACCCTCTTCTGAAATAATGTGCCCAAGAAGTTTACCTTCTTGGAGCCCAAATAGTGTCTTCTTAGGGTTTAAAGATATTCCAAACTTTATGCATTTCTCGAAAAATTTTCTTAAGTGTTCTAAGTGCTCTTCATCTGTTTTTGAAAACATAGTGACATCATCAAGGTATATAATGATGAAGTAGCCCAGTTCTTCCAAGAATGCTATGTCCATGGCTCTCTAAAAATTTTCTCCAGCATTCATTAGACAAAAAGGCATTTTCACATACATGAAAGTGCCCCATGGTGTAGTAAAGGTTGTCTTTAATTGATCAGCAGGGTGAACTAAAATCTGATTGTACCCTGAGTAGCCGTCGAGCAAATAAATTCTTCTAGACCCCACCACCCTTTGTAAAATATGATCCATCTTAGGTAAAGGGTAGTTGTACTTTAATGAAGCTTTGTTTAAGTCTCTAAAGTCTATGCAAAGCCTGATATCTCCAGTTTTCTTCCTAACTAACACCAGATTAGACACCCACTCAGAATATCTAATAGGGACAATAATACCAGCTTCATACATTTTCATGATCTCCTTCTGAACCAAAGGCAACTGAACAGGGTTTATTTTGCGCAGTTTCTGTTTGAACGGTTTTTGGTTTTCTTTGAGGGAAATTTTATGCTGCATTATTTCAGTGTCATAGGATTTTAGATCTTCGTAACTCCATCCAAAAACATCAGAAAATTCTTTAAAAAGCTCTATGTATTTGAGTTTAAAGTGAGCTAGTAAAGTTTTAGCCAGTTTAATCATTTTCGGTTTAAGTTCACTGCCTATATTGCACTCTTCCACTTCAGTCTCTACAGGTTCCAGTGTTGGCTTCCTGGCCACATAGATAAAATCAAAGAACTCTTCTAAAGGTGCCAGAATGCTAGGTAGACTCTGATCTTTAGAGTGCAGAGTTTCTAACTCCTCTGTTTCTAAATCTGCATTCAATTCTGTTTTGTTTTTAAGTTTTCTAGTCAAAAGATTAATATTGACAAGCTCAGGAGATGGCTCTTCTTCACCAAGAAAATTTTCTTCACCGTTGTCTCTATCATAATCTGAGTTTGAACTCTTTAGTTCAAATTCATTTATGAATTACATGAAGTATTCTATTTTTTTTTCTCCGTCAAACACCTGCCAATACTTTTCATTATCAAGCATGGCTAGTGTAAATTTTATTTGAGTTGTGAAGTCTTTGGTTTCATATGGCGTTAAGCATGTTCTAGCTGCAAAGGCTAAATTGTGGGCCAAAATATTTATTTTCCTCGGAACAAGAAACTGTTTGGACCCCTCGAAAGTTTTCAAAAGGTCCATGACATCGTTTCGGTAGGCCCTAAGTCTGGGATTATTTGCGTTATACTCCCCATTGACTTGCCTAATGACTAATTCTGAATCCCCATACACATTAATTCTTTCGGCTCCTAACTTCTTCAACAAATGTAAGCCTAGGAGAAGGGATTCATATTCTGCTATGTTGTTAGAACACTGAAAGTTTAATTTGTAGGAAATTATTTCTGTGTGGTTGATTTCAATGTTGCAGATCTAGACACCTGCACCAGCATTGTTCTTAGTGCAGGATCTGTCAAAATACATACTCCACAGAGGAATATTTTTGGTTTCATCCGTTTGGTGTTTGTCCTCTTCAACTAAAGTGCTTACAGGTTGTTGTGAAATCTCAACACTTAGTTGTATTTGTTTCAACTCCTCAGGTTTTTCATTGTGTTGAGGGTTGTTTTATTGATTGTCAAGGTTTAAAAGTAATGGACGCATGACTTGTAGCTCAAGACCTTTTTTTGGTTTCCTAATGTTCTCAAATGCAGCAAACTGTTTTGACACTCCTGCGTTGTGTTCCTCTTCCTCCCTATTGGCCATTAATCCTGTTAAAGTGACTTGTTAACTAAGTGTTTCATCGTTAAACATAATAAAGGAATCAAGGCATGTATTTACAGAATACAGAGGAGAGTTTTGTGGTATGTCTTGGCTTGTAACTGTGTATTGCATATGAGACTCCCTGTAAAGTCTTCTCGTCTGGTTGAAAACAGGGATAGTCGCATAGGTCATGTCCATTTGCATAGTCCCTTGTATCTTAGCCCCCCAAGATCTTGACAATATCATTCCATACTTTGGGGGCACATCAGCCACAACAATATCTATGACTAAAAATTTGGCTAGAATTTGGGCTAAGTTAACGCAGAGGTCTTTGATTAATCCTAAACATTTCACTCTATTGGAATCAAAGGAGTAAAGGTCTTTATAAGGTCTGGTGATTTCTAGACCAAGGCTCTCCATTATAGCTTTAGGCATTAAATTATGAGAAGCCCCGGAATCATGCATAGCATTGTGCAAAATTTTGTCATGAATGTTTAGACTTACATAAAAGGGAGGAACAGGTCCCTCTTGATATCTACCTTCAATCTTAGGACCAAAAAATCAGCTCTATTTGGTCATCGTTAAGATTGACAGTGTCCTCATTTTCCTCTATATTTAAAGCCTTCAAAATTTGGTTTCTATATACAATTTGAGCAACTAACTCAGTGAGGAGAATAGAGTTTTTAATTTTGGAAATTTCCTGCTCCAGGCTGAAAGGAATTTGACTCCTTAAAGCGCTGGTCTTAGCCTTATTAACTGCCATTCTGTCAGCAACATGGGTTTGCTGATTTGTTCTATTTACATTTGAAAAAATCGTTTTCACAGGAGTACTAGCTGAAGTGTTAGTACTACTAATGTCTGCACTCTTTTTTTCATTGTTTTGAGTGCCTTTCTCTCTACCTGTATCAAAATTTTCAGCTACTGTTTTGTCCTTCTGTTTGACAACTTTAGGCTTGGTTGCAATGCTGTTTTGTGAAGATTTTTCAGAGGTTTTGGTGTTGGGAGTTTGTTGATTGGTTTTTCTTTTGAGGTCGTATTCTCTTTGAGACTCTATGATGACATTTTCCATGTCTTGATAATAACTTTCATCATCATCTCTTTTGTCATCATAAGGTGTATAAAGACCTTGTTTTCTATCATAATGGACTTCAGAGTCATCATTATCTACCCCTAGCATGTTGATATCATCTTCCTCTATTATTTCATCTATTTCCTCAACCTCACTTACATAGTTTTGATGAAAGGGAGGAGTGATCTGTTGATCATCATCCCTAGGTCTGTTTGGAGGTTGGTTCCTTCTAATTTTCTGATTCTGGTTCTGGTTTATGTTTTGAGGAGAATTTTGGTTTTGATTGGCTTGTGCTCTCTCAAGGATGCTCATTTTATTCATCATCTCCTCCATCATTCTCTCCACCTTTGAGTTGGAAGTAGAGGGTGTATTTTCTTCTCTAAAGGACACTCTCTTCTCATTTTTCATTCTTGCTCTCTTATCCATCAAGTTAACTTCCACAGCAAGAGCACCCTTTTTCATCTCTTCAAGAGTTGCAGGATCTCTTTCTCTCAGCTGATAGGCCATCTCAGGGTTAAACCCCTCAGGAAACTTGTTTAATGCTGAGCCTTGTGGAGGCTTTATATCTGGGGAAAGGGAAATATAAACACTTTTAAATTTGGTGCAATAAGCTTGCACACTTTCCCCAGTGTTTCTATGGAGGTTCTTGAAATCAGAAAGGACTTGGAGAGGATTCTTCTTTACTTCCCATTTGTTTAAGAATGTTTTATGGAAGGCTTGGAGATCATTGATACTATGGGGGCTTAAGCCTTTAAACTATTTTCTTACTTTTCCCCCTAGACTTTGAGAAAATAATCTAAGCTTGATAGAATCATCATCACTTTCATTTCTATCAAAGTAGTCATTCATCTTATCCATATGTTGTGATGCAGTTGTAGCATTGCTAGCATCGTACAATGGAATTTTGGACTGATAGTCCCATGGAAGATTGACTAATGGTACAGGAAGGACTAAGGGAGCATACCATGCAGCCATGGCAGGAGGTGGAGGTGGACTTACAAGAGGTGGATTAACAAAAAGGAAAGTGGGATGGAATGGAGTGGTTTGAATAGTGGATGTAGGGTGAGCAGAAGTGGATGGGCCACGAGTAGATTGCTGAGCTGATCTTGGATGAGAGACACCTAAGTTGTGAAGGAAAT
The DNA here is from genome assembly GCA_034641835.2 of Pinus albicaulis. Taxonomy (NCBI): domain Eukaryota; kingdom Viridiplantae; phylum Streptophyta; class Pinopsida; order Pinales; family Pinaceae; genus Pinus; species Pinus albicaulis. Next base: position 2,004,308,887 of record CM076575.1, on the reverse strand, counting down.
GTAAATCAGGAGGTGTTGTTTCTCTGCTACTAGGATGTTCACTTATTTCAGGAGATGAAAGTGAATACTCATAATCTAACTAATCTAAATCATCAAGAGACCTAGTTCTAAAGGGATTTACTAAGTCAACTTGTGATTGTTGTAGAGCTGAAAGATTTTCGGGAACTGAATTAGCTCTCAAGGGTTCTCTAAAAACAGTTGAAAATTTAATCCTAGGAGACTTCCTAAGGATACTTTCTGGGTTATCAACTATCTCAGGTGGATCAGGGTTAGGATAGGCTCTAGTGTGAATCTTTCTAGGAGCCACTATGCTGTGTTTTTCAGACCCAAATAAACAAGAAAAGTTCAACGAAGTATGGCAATATTTAAAAGGTAAACTAATCTATTTACACAAATTTTAATCCTAAAGTCCTTTGACTGAGTTTGAATGATATTACAATGATAAGGGTTCTTCCCAGTGGAGTCTTAAGGTTTGTTCAGGATTGTGGGGTCGCCAAGTGGAAGGTTTTAGCTCCTTTTCAAAGGTAAAAGGTTTTACGGTCCACTACCATGTTTATTGGATACCAATCTGAAATATTTTTTGGGTTTTCTGAGTTATTTTTCAATTGTGTGGTTTCTAAGAATGTTCTAAATCTATTTTTCAACTTAGCTACAGTTATGAGACAAAGACAGTCCGCTCTTATGGCTCAGCCAGCTAATTTTTCAAGGTTAGATAAAGTCTTATGGGAATCCTAGGGTTTGCCTAGTTTGTCACTGATTCAAACAAGTTTTACCATGATTACCATGTGTCTGGTAGTGCTTGAAAATGTTTCTTTTTACTCACTAAACAATTTCTGTTGGCCATAGATGTTGTGCCTAATGGTTCAACCAGCTAAAAGAACAAATGTCATTAAATCAAGAGATTTCTGAGATGTCTAAAGTATTCAACAAGATAATAACTCAAACTCCCCAGCGGAGTCGCTAGAAGTGTTAGTTGCTGGTGGCTCAGCTGGTTAATATAGAAAATGTTCTTTGAAACAAATTTTTGATATCCTATGATTACCTTAAAATGAAAATTACTAAGAAATTTTCCCAATGGAGTCGCCAGAAATGTTGGCACCCTGTAATTAGCAAGATTGGAAAAAGTCCAACTGCAAGGAGAACATTATTTCAACCACTTTGGGATTCTAGGATCTAGCCCTCCTAAATCCGGAGAGGGATCTCTCCAATAAGTGCAAAGATGGATTTGTCTTTGAAGTCTTGGGTAATGATATTAGGCTAGTTATGAAGGCCAAGGGTTTTGTTTTGTTTTTGGATGGTTGAGCATGATTATTGTTTGAGGGGAAAGTTCTAAATGCAAAGAGTTTCAAAGGTGAGAAGTTGCAGGCAAATAGAACAAGATTTGGCTAGGAAGATAGATAATTTCAGGTTTTAGTCCATTGGGCTATGGAGTCATAATAGGGTTTAATTGAAACAACAAGGGGCAAGAGTGGTCCATGGGGCAAGTCATCTATATATAAGGATCTCTTTAAAGTTTGATTTATGGAATGAAATGATACAACAAGAAGGGGAATTAAACAGATGAAGAACAAAGAGCAGCCTAAGATCAGGTAAGTACTTCTAAACTAGCCTTCTTTTGATGCACTTTCAATAGAAAACGTTTTAAAACAAAGGGAAACTTGAAGGCAACTGTTGGAGGAGAAACTAGCGAGCCAGGCTCACCACAAATCCTCTCCTAGTTCTGCTTTAGTTGGTTACTCTCAAGACAAACAAAAAGATAACATAGAATGGCCTAAGATCTGGTAAGTACTTTCAAACTAGCCAGCTTTCAACACATTCCAAGGGAAACATTCAGACAGTCTTTGGGGATAAAACTAGGACCAGGGCATACCATATCTTCCTTAGTTCATCTCTACTTAACATATACTGAAAATAACATTTAAGAATAACAACTAGCTTAGACAGTAGGATGAGGGAATGCCAGCATTCCTACTGCTTAAACTGAATTAAATCATTCCTACATAACACAGATTTGGAAGAAAACATTTAGATAAAGATTTCAGTCAGAGAAGGTTACTGATATACAATAGGTCCTAACTCCATGCATTTTGTTCTTTATAAGAGAATATGAACACAGTGAAAACAAAAATAAAACAAAAATTCACAATAGGAAATAACATCACCTTCGACATAGACCAGGATCCCATAAATCAGCTTGTATTGATGCTCCAAACCAGTTATAGCTTTAATTCCAATGCTTTAGTTTAGCAATCATCTACACTCCCCAGACTAACTAGTCTATCACAAGCAGAGCTTCAAGAGCCAGTGAATACTATTTACAATCAGAATTTTCCAGCTCAATTACATTTCAAAGTTTAGCAACCAACTCAACCAACCCCTCTCTCATATTCTCCAGAAGTATTTATAGAAGGAATGAGGAGGTGAGATCTGATGAAAGATATCCCAAGATAATTAATACAGTCTTAATGACTTCTTGGCCTTTGAGGGGCTCGATGGAGAAGTTTAAAGGTGTTCTCACTGTATTAATTGATTTACATTAAAGATTAAGCTCAATGGGAGCTCTTATTTACTTTTGAGGCTCTCTGTTATTTTAAAGTAACTCTATTGATATTTTTTCATTAAGTTTATTTGTAGAATTAACTCTTTGGCTATGTTGAGGAAAATATCTGATCTTGATCAATAACTTCGGCCTCTGTTTGAATGCTTTGAGGCACAAGTGGCACTTGTGGTAGCTGGGAGGCATCAATTTTCCTCAGATGTGGCGATGGAGGCTTTCTGTCTGATAAACCCTTAGGATTTTCTTTTAACTATGTCTTAATTGGGAGGATTAGGATTTTGATAATCAATCTTAGCTGTAATCCCCCCAGATCTGTCTTTAGTCTTCTGTTCTAGTGCATTTCTGTCTTCAACACTGATATTCTTCGTTTTTTATTCATTTACTGTGTTCTGTTGGTGTGCAGTGTTGTGTAGGGCTCATTAGGCATAAATGCCTTTGGAGTATTTGATGAGGCATGGAAATTTGAACCATAGATGGCTTCTCTTTAATAAATCAAAGGTGCGAGAATTGAAACCCCAGCCTTCGGCTTTTTTCTTCAATATAATAGAAAAACCATTTAATTACCCTTACCAAATAATATATCCAAACTTCAAAAATTTTGATAAAACTAAGTTGTATAACCATTTTGGGTCACAAAAGGGACTTGTTGACGTCAGGGTGTTTGTGACCCGAAATTTTTATGAAATCTGCCATATAAAGTTCCCTAGGTCCGGATTGGGGCTTGTTAATGTCAGGCCAAGTGTGACCCGAAATCCTTATAAATTTCGCCCTATAGATCTCCCCGGGTCCGGATCTCACGACCATACAAGCAACCAAACAAGGCCCGCTCCAATCTGTTGCTGCCACGTGGATGTTGACTAGGCTTTGGGACCACCGGTTCTATGGGACCGCTGATTGCTCTCGTGGCCGTGGGAACTAGGGCGACTGATTGTGAGTCATTGATCTGCATATTAGATCGACGACGAAGATGCTTTGATAAATGCGTCGTACCTTAGTTCATCTCCCGAGCTCCTTTTAAGTGCGATCACCATCCGATGAGCCGGCCTCAGATTGGACAGCGTACACCAATATCGCGATGAGCCCACAGTCGACATTTAACGCGCGATGAGGGCCGTATCTCCAAACCGCTCAAGGCCACGTGTTGGCCCGTGGCATTAATCACATCCAAACGGGAAATATAGCGTATCCCTCAAAGGCGGTACAATAAAAATTGCTCCGGTTTTGTACAGTGATTGACCGTGGGGACGACTGGGTGATTGATTTGTGGGTCGTCGATCTACAGATCATATCAACGGTGGGGAGCGAATTAAGTTTTGCTTCAGTGGAATCCTTTTCAAACCCTAAAAAAAACACAAAACACTAATATAAACAAAGGTTTCATGTGTCAGGATGGTTTTATATATACGAAGAGGATAGGCACCCGACTGTGGGGCCTTGGTATATATCAAATGAAATATGACCGGGGGCTATAATATACAGGGCTAATCGGCATCAGATTTTTTGTTTAACGCACAAACAAATGCGCTCCGTGAGTTGCTCCGACGTGATAAGCGCTCAGGACCTTAGCACTTGGTTCTAGTGCTGGGGCACATGGAGGGGAAATGATTTGGATTTAGCCCAAAGGAGCTTAAACCCAAAATTGAAATACTTTGTTTTTTAGGACATTTTCAAGATGTTTAGAAGGATTTTGGGGGTTTTGATATGGTTCAAAACGAGTTTTAAACCATGTAAAAGATGATTGTTATGAATGGAAGAAGGGGAATCATGAAAATAGAGGAGTTTTATGGAGGAAAAAGGGGAGCGAAAAGGATGTTAGTTCTTCAAGTGAGGAAAGGGGAAAAGGTGATTTTGCAGTAGTTTCTTCTCATGAAATTAGCAGAATTCTAGAGTGTAAAATGGGCACAGTAGGGAAGATTTTGGAGAGAGGCATGAGGCCTTCAAGAGTCTTCAAGAGCCAACACTTTTTGCAATAAATTTTTTTCCTTGAAGGCTCCAAAAAATGATTTAGCCACCTTTCGGTATAATCAAATTTCATAGGTGGCTAATAGGGAGATCAGGACAGTGGTGAGTATAGTGCTCATACTCACCACATATTGAAAAAGAATGGTTTGTTCCTAGAGGTGTCCTTTTCCCTTGCCATTGGGCATTTATTGGCTCCTATTTTTTATTCCTACTAGAGCTACCTCTAGCCTAGGATCGCAGTGGGCGTTGTTGGTTGCTACCCCCCTGTCCAAGGTTCCTTTGGGCTTGTTTTTTGATTTTTCCTTAACCACGCTAGGAGGGTAGTTTTCCTCGTTATATCAGTGTGGTTGATTCTGGGATGGCTGCACAAAGTTCGCCTGCACATTTGTTTGCGTAGATCTGTCAAGTTTTTGGGACTGAGCATAATGTTGTCCCTTGTTTGGAACTAGCCATTGGGGGGAGCTCTTCTCTCAGTTTTTTTTCCTGCGTATTGGGTCCCCTCAGCCGGAGGATAGGGTCCTCCCTGGTGATACGCTTGCACCCTGCTAGTCAAATCTTACTAAGGCATGTGATGACTTTGAAATTCATGTTGAGACATGTTCTGGGTAGAATTCTGTGTGTAACCAGGATTGGAACTACTTCTGCCTAGGTACCCTTGGTTCATTGACCCAATTAGTTTTTTTGCAGAGTTCGATGCACCTTGAAATTCTTGATAAGTTTGCAGGCGCGGGGCGTTAGGCAGGATATTGTAAATGTATCCTAACTACGTATAAATCAGTTCAATCTTCTGGTATTTACTGATTGCGTCCTCTTCGGATGTGGGGTATTGCTGCACAAAATTCTTTGAAACCTACGCCATCAGAGTCTTCAAGAATAAATATAAGAGGACCCGATCGTCGAGTTTAGCTTTGCATAAACTGTGACGCCACCTCCACTCATGAATATGGTCAGAGATATGGATGGTAGGGGTTTGTCTAAAATGATTCAACAACTCCATTCCCGAATCATGGTGAATGGGTATCTGAAAATAAGTGAGGAACGTGGTAGCAAGGGCGCTAAAGGTTCCATGTGAAGCAGGTGGTTGTTCCACATACCATTTTGCAGCCACTCCCATAAGAGTGCGTTGAAATAGCCTCAATCGAATAGTGTCGTCAATGATATTATTCGATGAGCACCATAAGTGAAAGGTCATTATATGATTACCCGGGTCTTCCACTTTCTTGCCTTCTAACTTTGGTATATCCAAAGGGAGCTTCGTGGGCATGGGAGGCCATGAAGGATATTGTGCGATGGGGTCATTTATGAGCTTGGTTAAATCAGGTAGATTTAACACAGTAAAGAAGGGTGACTGGGAGGTTGATGCCATGGAAACGTGTGAAGACACGAAGTTATGGTTAAAATGAGGGTTAGTCTGTGACATGCCCTGATGTGTGTTTAGCTGGCTTCCTGAATGGGACGCACTCCTCTGCCCCCTAGGGGTCGAGGGGGGAGTGGTGTGCGGTGTGGTGTTTGGAGACCAACTAGGGTTCACAAATATGGTTTCTCCAATGAAGGATGAACCAATGATGGTGGTAGCATTCCATATTTTACGCCTAAATGGAGAAATACCTGGAACCCCTCCCTGTAATGGGGGGAGGTCCAAAAGACGCCCGTATCGATGAGGTTATGTTGGGACTGTTTCGGTGTCGACCAGGTTTAGTTTTGGAAAACTTTGAGGGGAAAGAGTCTAGGTGAAAGTGAAGTTATGGCCACATATATAAATCAAAGAAAAAATAAAATGATTTTCCCTTTAACTTTAATCTATGTGATCAATCAAGAAAAAATATGGTTTTTGTTTGTTTTTTGCATGAGACTCAAAATCCTAGAAAACCTATGTGTCCTCGCACACTCAAAAGTAAATAGGCCTTGAGAAGATTTCTTGTGAGTGATAGAAAAACATCCCATAAGAGTTTGCAATGCCTCTAGTCAACCGAAGACAATCCACCAAGGTAAGGGTAGAGGGTCTAGCGCTTGCCTACAATTTTGAGCCAGGAACAAGATAACATAGTTTAACTAGGGGTTTTTTGTAAAGGATCACGGATATCCAAATGTTTAAACTATGAGCTTGTTCACCTTATTCTCACACAAACTCACCCACTAAGCAAAGAAAGCCACATAAAACTTACCTTCCCCTCCATAAAAAGAAATAATTCATTCCATTCAATTGAACAGTAGTTGTTCAAAGGTTTGAACAGAAAAAATAAACACAACAAAAAAACACAGCCATTCAATTGAATTGAACAGTAGTTTTTCAATTTGATTGAATAGGCCGAGTATCCTTGTCAGTAGAAATGTGATGTGTGTATAGTTGAGGATCTATACCCTTCATTTCTGGGTAGTCCCAAGAAAATTCTCCCTTATATTTCTATAAAACCTTAATGAGATTTTGTTGTTGGTTACTGTTCAGACTACCATTGATATTTAAAACCATTCTTGGCTCAATTTCAATTGGCATGCTATTGCTAACAATAGTCATGGGTATGTGCTGGTTATCAAGGTCTGCCAAGAGGTCCTCTTGCGCTTCACTATCAAGAACTACTTTTAAAATTTGGAATTTTAAATTTTCCGAAGTAGATGGCTGATTTATGAAGTTATTGATTACATCATCTTCAGTTTGATCTTTGAACTCAAGTGCTTCAACTATTGTCAGTGGTGAATGTATATTTTTTTCCCAGTATGTATGTGCCTATTTGTGAATATTTACAGTGGGAAGACTCGGATTTTCACGTGTGTATATCAAAATATTTTTTATGGCATCACCTCTAGTAATGGTCATGCTGCTTGTCCAACAACCTATGTAAGAATCGGCCAGTCACCTCTAGCAATGGTCATGCTGCTTGTCCGACTGTCGCACCAACCACGCAAACCTTTTTAAGATCATAATGTAAGTAAGTAGGCCCAATTTACACAAATCAAAAGCTTTCAGTATGGCTATTGAGGTCCATATGAACATGTTTGTAGGTGTAAAGCAACAAAATGGTTATTGAATGGAAAGAACGGGAACACGGTGAAGAAGAGGAGCTTTCCATGGAAAATGAGAGATGCATGGAATCTCTCAGAAACTGTGGACTGAAAAAATTATTCATGACACCATGCCTCAAAGCTGAACTGGAGCTGCTCCAATACTTGATCAGTATCTGGGATGAGGATTAGGAAAAGTTCATTCTTCATGATTAGGAACTCGAAATTGATGTTTCAGACATTTACTTTTGTTGGCTCAAGGGGTCTCTACCTAGGTTCAGAGGTTTAATGATTGCCAAAAAACCCCTATACTACTGGCCCTTTCGGAAATGACCTACTTGCGCAGGCCAAAGTCTCACCCGAAGCAGTATGGGAGGGTGCTAGAACTAGGTTTACACACCCTGAGAGAGAGTAGGTAAGTCAAGCAGAGCTATGTTCCCAGCTTATCAAGCTTCGTATTTAACAGATCTAGTTACAGGCTTGTATCACAGAGCTCAAATCTAATAATTTTGTTCGCATCCATGTGCATAATACCAATCTATCAGCACATCAACTATAATCACAGCAATTAATAGATCATAGATTCATATAAATAGAAACAAATATACTTTCACAACAATCGAACAGAAACTTCACAGCTAGATCATACAACCCAAGTTCGCATAAATCATAATAGAACAGACCCATATCACATCAGATATCAATAGTACGTTGCATATATATTAATACTAGAATCTTCTTACAATCCCAAAATACCGCTTGCGCACACAGCCAGTAGGGTCCGCACATAGTAGGATGGAGGAACTTTGCGCACACATTCAGCAGGAGTCCTTCCACAAAAACCCAACAACAGATCTAACAATTCGTGCTTAACATAAATCTCAATTCTTTCTTGTCTATGAATCAAAAATGTTCATCTATTTATACCAATTTAGCCTGTGCATCCAATGGTCCACAAACCATGGTTTGCGAACTCTTGGTCTACCCTTAACCCATTATAATGCATTAGGAGCTTTGACCCACCCCAAAACCCCTGTGTTAGAATAAATATTACAAAAAATATAAAAAAATGGACAAAATTTATAGCTTTAGGACACCCTGTTCCAACAGTCCCCCAACACAATATTGTGACTCGTCCTGAGTCACTATGATGGTGGGGTCTCCACTTGCCCCTGCAACAATATGATCACCTCGGCTAATGGGGACAACATGCCTTCACTCTGAGCAGCAAGATTTTTTGCAATGTCGACCAAATTTTCTGAAATCGGGCCTTCCGTTGTGATGGTGACACTCTTGAGAGTATGGTTTAGCTGCTTAACCACAACATCAACATCTTGTGAAAGCTTGAGGGCCTGACTGGCCCAAGGCTTCAGGCGATCTCCCAGGACCTTCTTCTTCTGCCAGAGTTCATCAATATCAAGCTGGAGGGCATGACTGGTGTGCAGCCGTGTCAAACACTGATTGGGAATTAAAGTGGGCAGGGTGGATTCTAACGTCTCGAACTCTTCTTCTTTCTGTCGCTGGTCCTGGTTGATGCCTCATAGGATCGGGTCGCACTAGACCTTGGTCCATAGCTGCATGGTTGTTTCTAGTAATTGGGCACCCTACGTGATTTTCCCTGTAATGACGTTCATAACCGCGGTGACCAGTGCATTTTTCTAGGCCCGTACCTTTGGAGGCGTTTCAGGCTACAACTTAGCCTGCAGATTGGTGATATTCTGCTTCATCCGTGTCTTGACCACATGAACTTCAAGCCTATGGCCAGGATTTCTGTGATGACATATACGCAGATTTGGTGAATCATGTTTTCAAGCTCAGTTTGTTTCGTGGTGGTGAGGCACACTTCAAAGTTCTTTGCATCAATTTTTTGTTCGGCCACTCCAAGCTGTTGGTGCACTTGCTGGTCTTGATGGTGAATTTCCTGATATAAAGAGGTCTGGAGACCCTACAAGGCCTCATGAGGTAGCCTGGCTAAATTCAGCTGGACTTCAGTACTGGCCTAAACTTGCATTCGTATTTTGGGTGGACTGATCACAAGGGTTGCACCCGGTAGAGAATAGAGGCGTCTTTCGTCTGTAACTAGTGTTGCGCTGCTGGCGGCTGAGAGTGTGCGTACCTAGGTCACACTTGTCTGCAATGTGTTTGTCTTCAGCTGTAGTGCACAGAGCTCAGCCTGGATTGTGTTGACCACAACTTGCTGTTGTTCCTCTAAGGCTACCCATCTATCCCCCATGGCCAGAGTGACTGCATCAGAGTAATATTCCTAATTAGTCCTAAGCTAATGGGAATATTCATTTTTATTTTCTTTTTCTTTTTCATGATTAAAATTTTAAAGGAGGATCATAAAACTCCTAAACAGTAAATAAATCAATTCAAAATGTGAAAAAGGCTATATCTTGGCTAAGTAAGAAGGCACCCTTAGGTGTGAAAGGGGTTGAGCATCTTGACTGGGTCAACCTTGACCAAATCTACATCGTTGTCTTGGAGGAGTGGCCATCAATGAGGCACAACGCAGTTTTAAATGGAGATGGCTAATGTGAAAAGAGCTATTTCATTGAAGGTGGTTTAGGGTTTGCAATCTCTCAACTTATAAAAGGAAGAGGATGGCAGCATGAGAAGGTTGTTGAAGGATATTATATTTCTAAAGTATTGTCTATTTAGACATACAAAATTTCTTTGGTTGTTTATCCTAGATTGCAAATACTGTTTAGCATTGGGTGTTCCTGATCGGGAATCCCACCTCTTCCCATTGAGTAGATATTGGGAGGGTTTGTATTGAATAGTCCACTATCTAGCTTGAGGCCAAGCTTCTTCTTCCAACTACAACGTAGATCTTGTTGAGGGTTTGGTTGTCTTTGAAAGCTGCAGCAAGTGGAGGCTAGATCTACTCAGATCTAGACCATTCTAGTGCTACTTTTTAGTGGGGAAGGCTTCTATCCCATTGGAAAGAGAGTATTGGACCAGTGGAGCATCAATTTTAGATCTTGGCATGTGGCCAAACATATCTTAAGCTCTACCGCACAATTTTACTTCCAGATTTGCATTTTTCTATAGGTTCTGTTACAGGGTCACTTTAGCACATATTTTGGAGGAGTGATTTTCATGTGTTGGGGATCTTCCCTTCACCTTTGAGATCCATTGGAGAGGATCATTTTATTGCACATATCAAATCATATCTAAATATTCCTTAATATTTGAATATTTATGCAGATCTACAGCTTTAGATCTCAGATCTACTCCATGTACTTCATCTATTACTGAAATCCCTAAGGGTATTTTGAAGATGAGTCTTTATAGTGTATGGATCTGTCATAGATCTAACTTTTCATGAATTATTTTTCTCTAGATCTAAGATGTAATCAATAGTTGCTGCATGCTCAATAACATAACGTTGTCGAAGCAATTTCGGTCCATATATGTGATTGCAACACCTCTTTTTGACGTTTTTCTTCCATTTGAGACTTATATTTCTTGTTGTACATCTTACGGGCCTCACTGTAGATCTGATTTGCTATTGTAAATGTTAAATAAGAGTCTCCATATTGGCCTCCTACTATAATCTAGATGATCTATGTTATTTTTTTTTCATATCTGCATGTATTGCTGCATTTTCCCATTTTGGGATATTATAGTGGTATCAAAGCATCATCTTGTCACAACCTGTGATTTTTAGGAAGCCAATATGTCTTTTCAAGAAAATAAAAGATAGAAGAAGAAAAAAATTGATTACACAGAAAACAAAGAAGACAAGGGAAAAACCCCTTTATCTAGAAGAATGAAAGGGAAAGAGTTCTCAAAAACTCTATTCCAAACCATGCATGAGCTTAAAAGAGAAATCAAGGGAATGAGGAGGAAAAAACATGAAGAACCCTCAATAATAATTGCACATGGAGAAAGCCCCAGTTCTTCATATTATGTGTGTGAGAATTCTGCCACACAATCAGATCTACAACGTTGTAACATGCCTACATTCCTAGCAAGAGAAGAAGCAGAAGGAGAAACACCAAAGGAGGAGACTCTTGGTGACTATCTCCAAGAACATGAATCTTAGTCTAGAAGTTTCAGGGAACATCTAAGCTTCCAAGGTTTTTGTCAACTCAAAGAAGAGAGAAGATCCAACAAATACAATAGAAGAAGAGGGTGTATGTAGTACACTTTGGGTAGTTTCTTCCTACCTAATTTTGATGGATCACCCGGGAGCTTAGCCAAGTCTTGGGTAAGGAAGCTAGACACATATTTATAGCCGCATCAAGTTTCAGAAGAAGAGGCCATAAGAGTAGATTGTTACATCTCCAAGGTAAAGCTTATGCCTAGTGGTTATTTGAATCTTCTTCATTGAAAAACGTAAATATCTCTACTTATGAAAAGTTCATTAGGATTTTAGTGAAAATATTTTATTTAAAACAATCTGAAGCTTCCTTAGGTGATCAAACCAAGCCCAAGAATTTAGAATCTTTGCATGAAGCCAACTCCATTTCAGAACATTATTGAGGGGGTTAAAGATCTGCAACATTTTTTTCCAAGGGAAAAGACCCCACTTCAGCAAGAACTTTCTTCTCAAGAATAATACATGAGGATTCATTTTTCAAGAGGAGATCAAGAAAAGGGATCTCTTAATGATTAGGCATTCTCCATTGATGAGGAGAAGGAAGAGGAAGAGCTGGAAAGTTCCTCTAGCACTGTGAAATCAGGAGGAGATATACTTCTATTTGGAGATGGAGGAGAAGCAATTGTTTCCATTAGAAGGGCTCTTATATCTATGCAAGAAGCTCCAAGGGATCATCATCCAAGTGATCTTACACATGAATATCATGAGCAACATGTGTCTATGTTGATAAGCAATGAGACAAAACAATGGAGGAAGTGTGTTCCTACATTGCAGACAGTTTTGGGAACACGCACTATGATAGATCATTCCTTTGCGACAAAGATTCTTGACACCAAGGAGATTTTGGGTGCACATGGGTTAACTACATCTGAATAAAACACCTTATAATGTGATATATTGCAGAAGGAAGGAGGAAATGAGAAGGACGACTAGCACCAAATGATTGGGAACATATAAACCCATCCTTTTCAGGAGGTTTACGTACAGAAGCAGGAGGATGATTTGTGCAGTGAGAGTAGGGAAAAATCATTCCACTCACATTTATAGATTTATCTAAGACTTAATGTTTCATTACATGGAGGAATTCCACCTGGGAGACCACTTGATTCAAATTTGGTGACAGGTGTCTCACACATTGATGCTCCATTCATGAATCCAAGAAGGAAGGGAGCATTAGAAGACCATACTACAGCACTGAGAGTGTTGGGGGAGCTCAAGGAGGAGGGAAATATTTTTCCCTTATCATCATTAACCACTCCCTCATCTCATACTGTGCTGAGAAAAGATGCTGCAAGGATGAATAAAGACACCATCATGGGGCAAGAAGGGTGGACCTTGGCTATGAAGAATCATAAGATAATCTCACTTGGAGAGAAATATTCCATACATGATAGAAGATGGTGGTATCACATGCATACTTTGGCAAGGCCAAGGAGGTTTTGGATAGATTATAGCCTTCCATGGGAGACTAACTTCCAAAAACTTCCATCTTCATTTGAGCATATACTTATACAAGAAGGGCAACAAGGAACGAATAGAAACCTTCCTTCTTATACCTTTGGCATGGGATATGTCAAGGAGGAGATAAATGGGAGGTATGGCCTTCCAACATACACCTTTGGCATGTGAGATGTCAAGGAGAAGAGAAAAAACATGGCATACATTTCAGTTGACACATTATCAGCGTTGTCATTGTTGGGGAGATTAGATCCATATTGGAAATCCAAACTGTTGGTGGAATATTCCAAGGATATTCACACATGCATGATTATTGATGACTTGCTACATGATGGAGGCTATTCAATCCAAGATGGATTCATCTATGATCATGGCAGGATATTCTTATATAGAGCCTCCAAGCTTAAGGAGAAGTTTCTACAAGGAGCCTATGAAGAGTTCTGTTTCAGCCAAACCTATTCCATGAAGCTCAACAACATCATCTTGAGGTGATACTATTGGGAGGGATTTGAAGAAGAACTATATTAGCATTGTAAAAGATGCATGTACCATGTGGAGATAGAGCAGCAACCTGAATCTATGGAAGAGTTAAATCAACCCTCTCTTTCTCTTCTTAAGCAAGGGAATAGATCTAGGCACCACTCCATTTATATGAGGAGAATTGTTGGTGAAGAAACTGCTCATGTAAAATATGTTTTATATTCTGATTGTATGCATGATTTCACCATGTTTATGTAGGCCATGGCTCCAATAAGGAGTATTATATCTTGTAAACTTCATGGCCAACATTGGGACACAAAAATTTCTAAATTTGGCCACTCCCTTGATGAACAAAGGTAGATTTGCAACATGATGGGTGCTTCCCTAAGGCACCAAATATATCTCACACTTTTAGCCATGGTGAGATGTTATGGGCAGCAAGTAAGTGGTACGAAAACAAATTACCACATCTAGATCTGATGTAGGCAGGAGATGCCCTATGCTAGTTCCACATGTGGGATTATGACCCACCTCCATATGCACAAATTTCTGTTGAAATTTTGTTTTGATCCCCTACATTGATGATGTACTTGTACTTTTTATGGCAATGTATGGAGGAAGGAGGGAAGGGATGTATGTTCCCTATGGGTTGGACATTCGCCATGTACCTTATGTTACATATTTCAGGGGGAACACTGGGCAAACCATGTTTGTTTCATGTGATCTATTGTCTCCTTATGGGATGGTCTATTTGCATCTCATGAGAACTTTGGAGGAGAAATTCATGGAGGGATGGATTGGTGAAAACTTAGCTTATGAAGGAAGCTTATCACATGTTTGTTTCACCAATGGAGGAGGAGAAGAGTTGCAACACTCACATTATTAGTTGCTTTAGGACAAGAAACATTTTATAGGGAAGGACTGTAATATTCCCAATCAGTCCTAAGCTAATGGGAATATTTGTTTTTGTTTTATTTTTATTTTTCATGAATAAAACTGTAAAGGAGGATCATAAAACTCCTAAACAGTTAAAAATCAATGCAAAATTTGAAAAAGGCTATATCTTGGCTAATTAATAAGGCACCCTTAGGTGTGAAAGGGGTTAAACATCTTTATTGGGTCAACCTTGACCAAATATATAACATTGTCTTGGAGGAGTGGCCATCAATGAGGCACAACGCAGTTTTAGATGGAGATGGCTCATGTCAAAGGAGCTATTTCATTGAAGGTGGTTTAGGGTTTGTAAGCTCTCAAGTTATAAAAGGAAGAGGATGGTAGCATGAGAAGGTTGTTAAAGGATATCATATTTCTGAAGTATTGTCTATTTAGACATATAAGCTTTCTTTGGCTGTTTAGCCTAGATTGAAAATGATGTTTAGCATTAGGTGTTCCTGATCGGGAATCCCAACTCTTCCCATTGAGTAGCTCTTGGGATATTTTGTATTGAATAGTCCACTATCTGGCTTGAGGCAAAGCTTCTTCTTCCAACTACAATGCAGATCATGTTGAGGGTTTGGTTGTCTTTGAAAGCTGCAACAAGTGGAGGCTAGATCTACTCAGATCTAGATCATTCTAGTGCTCCTTTTCATTGGGGAAGGCTTATATCCCATTGAAAAGAGAGTTTTGGATTAGTGGATCATCAATTTAGTATCTTGGCATGTGGCCAAAGATATCTTAAACCCTACAGCGTATTTTTACTTCTAGATCTGCATTTTTATTTAGGTGTTGTTGCAGGGTCACTTTGGCGCATCTTTTGGAGGAGTGATTTTCATGTGTTGAGGATCTGCCCTTCACCTTTGAGATCCATTGGAGAGGATAATTTTATTATACATATCGTACCAGATCTTAATATTCCTAAATATATATAGATTTATGCAAATCTTCGACTTTAGATCTCAGATCTACTCCATGTAGTTCATGTATTGCTGAAAACCCCAAGGGAATTTTGAAGAAGAGTCTTTATAGTGTATGGATCTGTCATAGATCTTACTTTTCATGCATTATTTTTCTCTAGATCTAAGATGTAATCAAAAGCTACTGCATGCTCAATAAAATAACACTTTCAAAGTAGTTTCAGTCCATATATGTGATTGCAACACCTCTTTTTGATGATTTTCTTCCATTGGAGACTTCTATTTCTTGTTGTACATATTATGGGCCTCATTGTACCTCTGATTTGCTGTTGTAAATGTTAAAGAAGAGTCTCCATATTGGCCTCTTTCTATAATCTAGATGATCTGCATTATTTTTCCTGCATATCTGCATGTATTTCTACATTTTCCCATTTTGGGTTATTACAATTAGAAACTTGTTCAAGGTCCCCGTTGGTCAGCGTGACTGTCTCATCTCATTCTGCTTGCTTTGAGCGCTACTTCTTCCAGGGTCCTTTGATGTCTCGCTTGTTCACTTCATGCCTCAAGGGGAGGCAGGTCCTCCCGCATTCAAGCCTTCTATTCCCAATTTTGGCAGCAAATCGAGCTGAGTCTCTGCTTCTGCGTCCTTCTCAGTGGTAAGTTTCTGTTGCGCATCCTTTTGTGCTTCGACGCCCATGTCCTTCCTGGTGCTCTTGGTCGTTCCTTTGGTATCCTTGGTGATGGAAGGGGGGGGGATTTTGATGTAATAGTTCCTTTAACACCCTTCATGCCAGTTTTGAAGCCGATCTTCCAGTTAGGAGGCCATAGCGCATTGATGTTGTCAATTTCTTCATCCACCACCATATAAGGGAGGGAAGTCCAGGCTTTATCCTTGTGTGCTCTGATATGGACATTGTGCATAGTGATCTGGAAGGCCGTAATGCCTTTGTATCTATCATACATAGCAAGGGAGAACCATGGTTGGGAGTTAAAGGCCATGGCCAAGCTACTCTGAAAGAGGACCCATAAAACTTGGTTATCCTCGAGATGTTGCAGATCCTTAGAAACCCATAAGTGCGCATAGTGAGCCCCTTTGCACATGTCTGGGGTAAGCTCAGGGAGGATGGAATTTTTAGGGGATTCCCAAGAAACCAATGATATGAGGAACAGTAACCAGGAATAACAAAAGGCACGACCCTGCTCCTAGGACTCGCGGACATTAGTCAGAAACTCATCACACAAATATTGGGCCCAGTTATAACATACCCCTTTCCCGCATTGGCCTGCTAACTGAATTATGTACGTTGGGATAGAGGTGACCTAACATTTTCTTCTCATCATGCACACCAAAAACATAGCACCCAAATGCATGCCTTGGTCACTGATGGACTTGATGATAAAACCTAGAGTATTTCGCTCCACATGGTAGGTTTTGCACACATACTCAGCAGTTTCTGCATCGTACTTTTTTCCCACGCACTCCAAAGGGTTTGATTTGTGCATAGGAAGGCTAGTAATTCTGTGAACCAACACAACATCGATGGGGATCTTGTCCTAAATCCACATGCAGCAATCATGAATTAGGCCAAACAACTGTCGAGCTAGCCAATCCTTGATGTTGTAGTGACCGAATTGTGGCATCCTAAGCGATTTCAGGAGCCCAGACCTAGCCAATCCACGCACCCAATGCTGGGGAAAAATTTTGATCCCATCATCTACCTGAATCGTGTCAAGGTATAATTCAGGTGCCAGTTCAAGGAAGGCCTCCAAACTGGCCAAGTCGTGATCATCAAATTTGATCCCGTGAAGCTTCCCAATAGGTTCACTAATGACAGGGACCTTTCCCGGGGTCAATGGCATCTACAAATAATTGATCAGGCCATCGAGGTTCTTCGGTGTGTGCATCGAGGTCCTATGCAACTGGACGAAGGGAGGTTACCATTTGATCGAGTCGGTACATTGGGCCTCCTCCTGAGCAGCACGCACCTGGGCATCACCTTCGAGATTTTTACTTTCTGTGGGGAAGTACGGGGCTTCCCCTCAACCCATTTCGTGGGTTTCTGGGGTTTCCCTAAGCCTTCTACTTTTTACTTTCCCTTCTTTGTGATAGGCGTGGAGAGAACTTCTTCAGCCTCAGACTCAATCTCCACCACTTCCTCAGTTCCTTGTTCCACCAAGGTCACTGGTTCCGAAGGTTAAGTAGGGTTCATGGCTGTCATTCTGACGCGAAAGAAAAAATTGGGATTGCTACTGTTAGAGGGAGTAGGTTGCTCAGACATGAAAGAGATGATATAGGTACAAAAATTCTTACAACACAAATTTGGCAAGGACAAACATGCCAAGTACAAGCTATTCAAGCGATACAAAACCCTTGTCTAATCTAACCTACCTGTTTTATAGCTTTGGCGATCGCCCAATGGTCGGGTAAACTTCATGTGGAACTTACCATCAAGTAAACGGTAAAAATCTCTAGAAATCGCCTCATTAAATGTTGGCCACCCACTCCATCCAACAGTAGTTTTTCCTTTTTACCCGATTTAACTGTTCCAACGACTAGTTTTTGCACCATGGGTGCACTCAACGTACCCCTCTGCTCCCAGTGCACCCCTGCATCTTGAGAATTACTCCTAAGTTCCTAATGCACCTGTTGCATTCTGAGTCTATTCCTTATAAATCTATTTCCACGTCTCCAGCGCACTTCCCCAGGCTTCCAATCCTGTGGCTTCCTCCTGCGTCGAGCATGGTACCTATTGAGCTTACCTTCCTTGGTGGGTCTAGCCCACTTCATACAACTACTCTTGCCATATATTCATTTGATTCAATATGGTTTGAGCCGACTACCATTGATGTAGCTGAGTAGCATATCACGGCGCAAGGTGGCTAATCTATGATTTCCTTAACTATATAGGGCCGAAGCCAGTGCTGTCGGAACTTCCCTAGGTGTTTCACAAACTGACTGTCATAGAGCAGGACTAAGTCATCCTCCATAAAGGTTTTTTGATGAATATGTCGATTGTGCGAGGCCTTAACACATGCCTTTTGTACCTGCTAATGGTAATTGGTGATGAAACGGTATTCCTTGAAAGCCACAAGTTGTACTAACCACTCCTCCATAATATCGGACTCTCCCATGTTTGTGAGGGCTACGATGCATAGACTAGGAACAATATATTCCATGGGCATAATAACCTCCTTACCATAAACCATCCTAAACGGTGTCTTACTTGTCAACTTTTTACAAGTGGTTGGGTAAGCCCATATAACTGACGAAATGTGTACATCCCAGTTGTTGCGATTAGCATTACAAACCTTAGTCAATGCATGCTCCAAGACCTTATTAAAAGCTTTGATTGCACCATTTTCCTGAGGATGATATGGAGTGCTTTTCGCATGATGGATCCAAAATTCTTCCGTCAAGGCTTGTATGGTTTCATTGAAAAAGTACATACCTCTATCACTCATTAGGACTTTTGGACATCCAAATTTGGTTAGAATCTATTCAAAGATGAAGTGCGCAATGATATTTGCAGTGAAATTCTTCACTGCTTGTGCCTCATCCCACCTAGTAACATAATTAGTAGAATTTATAATTTAACGTGCACCTGTATTCTTTCCTAGGGGGTTGATAGGTCCTACGAAATCGATGGCCCACTTGTAAAAATGTAATATTCCCAATTGGGAATGATCAACAAGGCATGCCTGAAAAACACATTTTTCAGGAATGGCTGATACAGGATTTGAAACCAAGACCTGGCTCCCTTAGATCAATGTATCAAAGACCGAAATCCAAGAGGAGGCTCCAAAAAAATCACTCTAGGTGGGTTAAACAAATCTCCCACACCTAGTTGTCTTGGAAAAGTGCCCAATGAAGGGACTACAGCAATGTATGATCATATAATGGGGTAACAACGTTATTTTTATGAGCCAGAATACATGAATATCTGAATATCCATCAAATTTATATCATAGCATCAATTTTATACAAATCCTTGAGGAAAGAGACACTCAAGCAAGCAATGTAGCCTCAATGGAACATGTACATAAAAATAGATAAACATTGCTACACAGGAATTTCTGCAAGCTAAAAGGATGCAGTTTATTGGAGACACTGTAACATGCTGAATAATAACATAAATATATGACAATATATAGCTCAAGAAATGAGGGGCAGCAAGCTCTAAACCCCATAAAACAATAATACAACAATCCTTAGAAGGATTGGCTGAAATATACAAAAATGTAAAAATGTCGGAGTTGCAAGGTAGCTGCTGCAACTCAAGAACTGGAAATGCATAGAGAAGGCTGAATATGCTACATCAAATAAAATACCTCCTCCAATGGATCTTCCAAGTGAAAGGTTGATCCTAACACTGAAGATCTCACCCTTCGACAACCATTCCAAACCCTCACTGTAGATGCACAGTGAAAATAACATAGTCACTGAGGGAAACTACGTTGTAAGTGGAATAGAAAGTGTTGGCCAAGAGCCAAGATCTGAATTCTACATTGAATCCTTCCTTACTAATCTCCCAAAGTAAAGAGGGGTTCCTCCTCTGGGAAACAAGCCAAGGAATGGTGTTGTGTGTAATATTCTAAAATTTTCATGCAGCAAATTGGAATATTAATTTTTGCTTATATCATCTAGGAGGTGAATAAAATGGGTAAAAGTCCCATGAGTAGGAATAAAATCCCTCATAGTGTGAAAGGAATCATTGGAGCAGCTTATTTTTCACCTTCCAGTGTGAAAAGGGGAAATTTGCATGAGGACAAGGTCAAGTTTGACCAAGTCAACGACGCTGCCTAAGATATGTAGCTTGCATGAGAAGACAACACAGTTTGAGAGGGAGGAATATTCTTTGTGGAAGAAACCCTAATGTGTGGGGTCTAGGAAGAAGAGGCATTCACTTTCATAAAAGGAGGAAGGGGCAGCCATAGTGAGATATCTTGAAACATTTGATCATTTGTCTGATTAGACTATTTTCAGTCTTTGGTTGTTCAGCTGAGTTGCAGTGCTGCTTATCACAAGGGATTCCTGCTTAGGATTTCCTCTCCTTCTTGAGAGGCCTCTTGAAGGATTGCACTTCATTTTATCCACATCTTGGCTCAAGGCCAAAGCCACTTATTCAATCACTGCGTTATTTCTGTTGAAGTATAACGTAGTGTTGCTGGGTGTTGCAGTGGAGGGGTTCCACAACACCATTCCTTGTCTCATCTTTTAGAGGAGGGAGTCTCTATTCCTCGGGAAGGTTAGTAAGGAAGGTTTCTGAGCTGATTTCCATATTTTGGCATCAAGGCCAAGCATATCACATCATAGACAACACAGTCCGTTCTCCATACTGTGTTATTTCAGTGCATACTTGTAATGAGGGTTTGCACGAGCTTCTTGGAGCGCAAGATCATCAGTGCTGGGATCAGCCTTGCATTGAGAGATCCATTGGAGGAGGTTTATTTTAGATTGAAAATTATCTTCAGCCATATCCATGTATTTATAGTATTGATTTGTAGCTGCTGCCCAACAACTCCGGCATTTCTGCAGATTTTCCATTTTGATGTATATTGTAGCCAATCCTTCCAAGGATTGTGTATTATTTTTTTTATTAGTGTTTTCGGGGGTTGAGAGCTTTCTCCCCCTCATTTATTTGAGCTGATACTGTCATATCATCCTATTATCATTTTGTATGTTGTATTAACTCCTATAAACTATGTTATTTTAGCCAAGGCTTTCCACATATAGCAGTGTTTACTCATTTTCTTGTATATGTCCCAGTGAGGCTTCCATTGCCTAGATGGAGTGATTGATTCCTCCACATATTGTATACATTTTATGCTATATCATATATTTTTTGGCTATATATCTCTTCATGTGTTCACAACTATACAATAACTCTATCATTCCATTTCTTGCTTAAGATTTGTTGCAGTCCCTCATAGGGCACTTTCTGAGGACATCTAAGTGTGGGAGATATGTTTAACCCACTTAGAAGGATTTCTTTGGAGCCTCCTCTTGGATTTAGCACTTAGACACATTTTTCTAAGGGATCTAGGTCTTGGTTTCAATTCCTGTAGCAGCCATTACTGGAAAATGCATTTTCCAGTCATGGCTTGCAAGCTGTTCTAGATTTGGGATATTACAGTGGTATCAGATCATAGTCTTGGCTCAGCCTACGATTCTAAGCCCAAGTGACCAGAATATTGAAGAGGATGAGTTTTATCTCATCATATTTCAAATCCATGAAGAACCTCCCCAAGGAGGATAATAAGAAAGAAGAGGAAGAACCCTGCACTTCCTATTCTCATCAAGGAGACAAAGAAATAAGTAGGAAAAAGACTCCATATTTTGGAGAAGGGAAAGGGGATAAGCTTAAAAATATTCTTCCTAAATCTATACATATGATTCATGAAGAATTCAAGGAGATCAGGAGGAAGATGTATGGAGAATCTTGTAGAGGGTTTGGATCAAAAGCAAACTATAGATTTGAGGAGTGTGAGCAAGCAGCTACACATCCTAATACTCAGCGCAATCACATGCCCAAGATTTCCAGAAGAGAGAGGGAAATATAAGAAGAGGTTGATAGGAGGGAAACCCTTAGTGATTTCTTGAAAGAGTATGAGTCTCAAACTCAGAAATTCCGAGATCATCTCAGTTTTTCATAGTTTTTCAAGATGAAGGTGAAAGGAAGGGAGCAGCAGGATAGATATCATCTATCTACCTTTGAAGGTTCAGTTATATGTTCAGCCAAAGCTTGGGTGGAGGAGTTAGAAACCGTCTTGCAGCAACACCACATTCCTGAAGATGAAGCCATCAAAGTTGCAGTGCTGCATTTGAGAGGTAAGGCTTTTGCCTGGTGGATTTTTGAATCCTTTTCTTTAAGAAATTTAAACATTGCATCCTATGATATTTTCACTAAGGCATTAGTGAAAATATTTGATAGAAGGATTCATGAGACACACATGGTGGAGCAAAACAAGAAAACTCAAATAAAACCCTTGCATGAAAATGCAATACCATTACAGAAAACCATGGGGAAGGTTGAAAACTTGCACCATTTTTGGAACGGGGTCTCCTAACAAGCTGCGAAACTAGTCCATTTTGAATATTTTTTATTATATTTATTCTAAAACAGGGGTTTTGGGGTGGGTCAAAGCCCCGAAAGAATTGTAATGGGTGAAAGGGTAAACTAGGGGTTCGAAAACCATGGGGTTGCAGACCATAGGAAAGTCAAGGCTAGATTTTTATAAATAGAGATGAATTTTGTATTGTAAAGTATAAGAAATAATGAGCTATTGATTCGAATAGTGGTTTAAGATATCTGTTTGGGTTTTGGGGAAAGGACTCCTGCTAATTGTGTGCGCGGAGATCCAAGTCTAGTTGTGTGTGGACCCTGTTGCTGTGTGCGCAGGTTGGGAATGGAATTGTAAGGAAGAATTGATGAATGAATGAATATGGAAGATTATTAGAGAACTGAATCTATGAGTACTTTTGTGTGAATTACTGATAATTTTTGTATTGTGCGTTTTCTATCTTTCAACTGCAAAAAATTTGTGTACTGCATTCTTGGATCTAGATTTGTTATGTTTTGTTTATGTACTGTTGTGTTGATGTTATAACAAGCATATAACTATAGATCTAGTGCACGTGGATGCGAATAGAGACTTAATTAACTCTGTGCAGAACAGGGTAATCTGGGAATCATAGGATCTAGCACAGCTCTGCTTCCCTTACCCATCCTTTCTTAGGGTGCAAAAACCTAGTTCTAGCACCCACCCATACTACTTCGAGTGAGACTTTGACCTACACAAGCAGGTCACTGCTGAAAGGGCCAGTAGTATAGGGGTTTGTTGGAAAACCTTGCACACCGAACCTGGGTCAGGACCCCTCAAGCCAAAAAACGGTTCTGTTGTCAGGACTGGAAGAAGTATGAGAGAGGAATTGGGTAATCAAAAGAGAATACTGGAAGCCTGAAAGAAAATAGATCAAATATTGGTTCTAAATACAGATTCAGGAGTTCGCAGTGAAAGAAAATCGCAGTGAGAAGTTAATGGCAGAAAGGTGGAAAAATAGGTACATCCTTACTAAAAGCTATGAAATATTATTTGTAACCTTTGTGATTGAACTTCAGGAGTGGCTGGCCAGATTTGTGGAATTCTAGAAGTTATGGAAGGAAAAGCGAGTCACTCAGTGGATCCTAGAGCTTCTCAAGCAACTAGAAAAAACTAATAATACTATCATGCACATGGTGGATCACTGGGTGGATAGTGTGTTGGGAGGATTTGTGATAGAATTTTCCATTGATCAGTTTGTATCATACTCTGAGGCTGAACGATGATTCTTCAAAGGGTTTCGGGGAAAATTTCTAAGGACATTACCGTTGCTGATCGAGAAATTACTATGGGAAAAGAGAATTCTATGTAGTCATACTAACTGAATGACCTCAGATCTAGAAAGGAGTATGACACGCATTGGTAAATACTATCGGACCAACCTTGATAAAGGGAGATCCACCTACAATCTGTTGTAAGAACTAGCTGCACAAGATCCCCCAGCTACATTTCCACCTACACCACACAAAGGTAATAATTTTCCTATACCGCCACCCCCTAGACAGTGATATGGCTGCGCATCTAAAACTACCTGCCTTCAAGGGGGTGGGAGATGAGGATATGGACTCATTTTGGTTCGTTGCAGACTCTGTATGGACTGCGCAGAATGTGGTGAGTGATACGGTAAAAAGGGAGCAACTGTTGTTGGCATTCAAGGACAGGGCCTTGGACTGGTATATACAGTATATTGCCCAGAATGGGAGCGCATCTATTCAAGATATCAAGGATTCTTTGAAGCACCAGTTCAGGAAGCCGAAATATTATTCCTAGTTGGTAGCAGAAGTGAAGGAATTCAAACAAGGTGCATCTGAGTCAGTATGTGAGGCTGATCAGTGATTGAAGAAAGCAATCAGGGAAGGAGGATTTGAATATGATGATAGATAGCATATGGAATGGTTCATCACTATGTTGTTACCTCACTTGTGCATGCCAATGAGTCATCAGACCTTTGAGTCATAGGAGAAGGCTGTGGAATTCACTATGAAACTAGAGGCTACCCCCCGAGAGGATACGTCAGCAGGGGTACAAAAAATCCAAGAACAACCTAGGGCTATGCATATGGAGATACAAAACCTGCGAAAAGAGTGAGGAAAGGAAGGATGCACAGATCTTTGGTGCATACGATGTTGTGTGCCTATCCATATGAAGGATCAGTGCACTTTGCTGACGGATTACATGCAAGTAGGAGGACCCAGTTTGGTATGCCTAGGGGCAAGTAGGGAACCCGTCCTGTTATGACAAGGTTCAAGTGGACCTATGCTATGGTGTGACGATTTTTGGGTAGCAGAACTACATGATATGAACCATTGCCCTCGGCTAGGTGCGTATGTCCTAGAACTAAAGCAACAATGGTGCCCATTTTGCCGATTAGTGGGACATGATGAGTAGAACTGTTGTACTTATGACTTAATGATGGATCGTGGGAAGTTATATAGGGTACAATCAAACCCTGTGTTGCCAAGACTTTTTGCGCACTTTGGAGGATCACTGGCCCAAGGCAGAGGAGGTCAAGGAGCAAGTGTAGGGCTAGGAATTGGGAAGCTAATCTGTTATAACTATGGATAAATAGGGCACTTTTCCAGAGAATTCCCAAATCCCACTAGGCCATCATGCAAATATTGTAGGCAGCTAGACCATGAGGTAAAGGACTGCACAACTTTAATAGCCAAGATGTAGGAAAAGCAGCCCACCCCTATGCAGAATGTACAAAGAGTTAAAACCGAGCTAAGAAAGACAGATCCCTGTGTAAAATTCATGACACGCAGCAGGCTGGTCACCCAAGGAGCAAAAGAGGAGCTTGCCTCCTGGGAAAGAGTTCCTTTCAAAGAACAAACACCACTGGAAGCCCCCATGCAGCTGTCGATGCAACCATAGATAGAGGAAGGAGTTGAGCCCTTTTTAAAGGCATGTCTGAAACTACTATGCGATTCGTAGGCTGTAGGAAATATCCAAGAACTACTGAATACCTACGTAGCTCGGTCCAATTTGATCCCTGAGACAAAGGATGTACACAAACTATATAGCTATAAGAAGCACACCGAAAGAGAGATGTGATTGATTGCGCATATTGGTGACTACAAGATGGATTCAGTTTTCTTAGATTTGGGGTCCGATGTGAATGTATTATCAAAAAATACATGGAAATGAAGGGAGAGCATAAATTAGAATGGTCCACCATCCAGCTACGAATGGCCAATCAACAAAAAATCGTCCCTCTAGGGAGGTTACCAAAAGTCATGGTTGACATCGCAGGGGTAAGGGTCCTATCTGACTTTGAAGTAGTAGAAATTGTGGAAGAAGCAGATCCCTACCCTGTGCTCCTTGGACTGGACTAGGCAATAGACATGGGGGGTGTCATCAATCTCAAGAAGCTTAGCATGGTGTTTGAAAGCAAAGGCACACGTGTCATAGTACCACTAGATCCAGCAGAAGGTGCGCGGTATACAGATCCAGCCTATGAGGAGGAGGAATTAGATCACATTTATAAATTAACAGTGTAGGATGAAGATCGGGTTAACCCCATGGATGAAGGAATTATTTGTTGGGAAAATGACAGTGAATGTTTTTCCGACTCTGATGAGGATCTAGAAAATTGGCAAGGTCGATTGCACGAGGTCTCAGCGCTTCGATGTCTTTAGGCCATCAGGAATTTTTGTCACATCTCTACCAAGGAAATAAATCTGCCCTACTAGGAGGACGCAGATGATAGTTAGAAGACTTTTGAACCAAATATTCCCATGGAACGCAAGGTAGGAGCACTTCCACTAACACTTCATGGAGCACCTATGCAAGGACCGATATTATTCACTCAGGAGAAGTATTGTAGAACGGTGATCCTGTGCATAGGGACCCCAGTTGCCAGATGGGCTTCGAGGTCAGTCAACCTATGCAGATACTTGCTGACATACAACACTCAAGGGTGCAATCAAACCTTTCCCAGATAGGCTTTCCGGGGTACTGCTAACCTAGGCGTGCATTGGGTTATGGACCTACTTGAACCCATGTGTAATTGGGAGAATTTGTGGATGCCTCAAGTAATAGATGGCACAAGGACACGTGACACAACCATACCATATAGGGACGTCCCGACCAAGGGCGAAGCATGTGGCTTGAAAACACTGATGGCCAACTTGTAGACAAACCTCGCGTCGACCTTCATTCAGGGTATGCGAATGACACACAGGCGTCATCCATGGTCTGACATTCCATGGAAACGACCTCAGGCATGAAGGATGACCATTAGCACATCTTGACTTGATAAAAAAGGAATCTTACAAGTATGCAAAATAGGTGGAAGATCGTCAATGCAACCATTTATGGTAATATTGATCCACCTTATCAATGGTCAGTCTCATGAATGGGCTATTCCACCATTAAATAGCTCCGAACAGTGTGCAGTTGGCTGTATAACTTCGCACCAGGAAATATATTCACCCTACAACATGCTCCTGCTATCTGCATACTAGTTTTTTTTGCTCATTAACATTCTCTGGGATGCCCGTTTTCTTGTTGCTAAGATGGACCCTAACCCGCCGAATGATCTGGTCCCAGGCTGCTCAGTACCTGCAGATATCATCTTAAGGGAGCCTGGGAATACTAATTCTAGTTAAAGGAATGAGTACTGGCTTCCTGCAAAAATAATTGTCTGCGATTAAAGGAATGAGTACTGGTCTCCTGTAGAAATAATTATCTGCGAGCCACGAATAGAGAGGCACCAATACTGTGCAACCTACCTTTGCACTCCAGGGATAGCCATGGGACCTAGCCAGCTGGCCTTAGAAGATATAGTAGAAAAGGTTTGCTATTACCGCAGTCCCCCGCCCACAGCATCACAGTCAGGTCCCCACTGTTCTATGCCAAGAAGGAATGTTGAGATACAGGGACATGCTGCGACTTCTTCCCAACTCCAGAGTACTGCCCAGCAGAAGTAATGTGTGTTCACTCCCTCGCCTTTCCCTAGTCAACGCTCTTGATCCAACTACTGCGGACATCCAAATAGATTTAGTGCAACTCTATCACATAGAGATATAAGGACTGTACACCAGAGTGTTGCATGAAGTTCGCCAACGTGACTAGGCCACGCAACAGCAGTATGACATACCTCCAGGAGTACGGGACCAACGAATTGCAGTGGTCACAGATGCAATGCATATTATTCAGGAGCAGTTGACGCAGGGCGCACAATTGGTCGAAACAACTACTCAACTATGGACGGTCGTCTAGCACCATTCTATGCTTCAGCACATCTAGAAGGAATTACAATAGGTGGAAGTTGATCTGGATCAAGTCAAAGCCTCCATTGTCTCCGTGTAGCATCTAGCTATCTTGGACAAGCTTGAGAACCTTCGCCGCGATAAGCATGTTATTCGAAAAATGTTGAAACCATGGGTCAACATCGCACTCCATCTCACCAAAGATGCTCAGTTTTCCATTGCACACCTCCACCGGCTGTTAGAAAGGGTTACCACAGCTCCAAACAGCCCTTCCTCCCTGACACTTGTCGACATTATGCAACGAGCTATGGCCCAGAGTTAGGAAGTGCCCCCCCAGCTCGTCCGTGCTCTGGCTACCTTACGCGCGCAAATAGAGGTCATGCCACTACAGTGACTTGGGACGAGTCACAATATTGTGTTGGGGGACTGTTGGAACAGGGTCTCCTAACAAGCTGTGAAACTGGTCCATTTTGAATATTTTTGATTATATTTAGTCTAGCACAGGGGTTTTGGGGTGGGTCAAAGCCCCAAAAGCATTCTAATGGGTGAAAGGGTAAATTAGGGGCCCAAAAACCATGGGTTGTGGACCATAGGAAAGTCGAGGCTAGATTTTTATAAATAGAGATGAATTTTGTATATTAAAGGACAAGAAATGATGAGATATTGATGCGAATAGTGGTTTAAGATATCTGTTTGGGTTTTGGGGAAAGGACTCCTGCTGGCTGTGTGCGCGGAGATCCAAGTCCATCTGTGTGCAGACCCTGCTGTTGTGTGCACAAGTTGGGAAGGGAATTGTAAGGAAGAATTGATGAATGAATGAATGAAAAAGATTGTTAGATAAATGAACCTGTGATTACTTTTGTGTGAATTACTGATAATTGTTGTATTGTGCATTTTCTGTCTTTAAGCTGTGAAATTTTTGTGTACTGCATTCTTGGATCTAGATATGTTATGCTCTGTTTACGTACTATTGTGTTAAAAGAATATAACTATAGATCTAGTGCACATGGATGTGAATAGAGACTTAATTAACTCTACACATAACAAGGTAATATGGGAATCATAGGATCTAGCGCAACTCTACTTGCCTTACCCATCCTTTCTCAGGTTGTGGAAACCTAGTTCCAACACCCACCCATACTACTTCGGGTGAGACTTTGACCAGCGCAGGTAGGTCACTTCCAAAAGGGCCAGTAGTATAGGGGTTTGTTGGCAAACCTTATGCACTGAACCTAGGTTAGGACCCCTCAAGCCAACAACCATACTTTTCCAGAAGAAAGGTTTTCATCTCACACCTTTGAGAAAAGGAGCATGGAGATCTCTTTCTGAAAAAGGGATCCAATCATTAGAGAGTTGCCCTATCATGTTGCAGAGATTGAGGGCAACAACGTTATTAGATCTAGAGTTGATCTAGCACTTCATGCAGAGGAAGGAGGAGCTCTTGCTCTAAATATAAGGATGCTTTCACCTTTGCAAGAAATTCCCTAGGATTTCATGTGTGGAGATCAAGGCACAACACATGCTCTACATGTGCCATTGTTGAGGAGGTGTGGAACCATGGAGTCACAAGGAAAAGGTAGGGAGAAGACCCAGCATCATGAGATGAGGAGTACACATCCCTATTCATCTATGTAGGTTGATGCACCTGAGAAGGTGATTGGATTGCACAATGAAAGCATGGAGAGTTTTCTCCATTCATATATTCAGTCATCTCTTGTTGAGGATGTCTCATTGCATGGAGACATTTTGCCAGGGAGACCACTAGATCAGTAGAGGAGGATTTATGCTTCACATATTGGGGCATCCTCATTGATTTCAGGAGGGTGGAAGCCTTGGGAGAGCTTGATACAACACTGGGAGTTTTGGGTAGACTCAAGGAGAGAGAAATCATTCTCTCAACATCATCAACACTCACTTCCCTTTCAGATTCTCTGTTGTGGTAGGAGCAGCAGGGGAAGGATAGATGTCTTCCAACTTTCATCTTTGACAAGGATATGTCAAAGGAGAGGGCAGCCATATGACATATGTTCTTCATGAGAGATCATCAGCACTGTCACTATGGGGGATAGATCCATATTGGAACTCCCAGCTGTTGGTGGAGTATCCCAAGGATCTTTTCACTTGCATGATCTTGGATGACGATTTTCATGAGGAGGAGTATCCAGTTAGAGATGGGGTCATCTACTATCATGGTAGGATCTTCTTAGCTGGAGCTTCAAAGCTCAAGGAGAGATTGCTACAAACATCCCGTGAGGATTTCCTTTTCAGTCCTAATTGTTCTATGAGAGCATACCTCCCCATCATGGAGGGGTATTTTTGGAGGGGCTTTGAGGAGGAGATATATCAGCATATGAGTAGAAGCATGGACCAAATGGAGATGGAGGAGAGACATCACTCTTCGGAGGAGTTATCACAACCACCTCTTTTCTCATTGAGGATGATAGGAGACTCATCTATGAGCCACTCCATTTGTATGAGCGGGAGATATGGTAAGGGTATTAATTATTGTTTACATGATTATTTGTATGATGTATGTATGCATCCCTTAACCATACATGTGTAGGATGATGCTCTAAGGAGGAGAAATATTTTTTCTAGACCACATGGTTTAGATGAGGCCATAAGCATGATTGATGGCCATTCCCTAGGAGGACTTGGGGAAAAGATATATTATGGAGGACATGCTCATTGTACACATCACATCATTCACTTCCTCCATTCTTATGAGGAGATTGGAACAACAGGAAAGTGGTTGATAAGCCACTCATTTTATCAGCATCTATTGCAGTTGAGGGTTAAGATGCACTGGTTGCACTTGAGGGACCATTTTCCTTCTCATTTGTTGCATATGGAAGAAAGTATGATTCTCATTTTTTCTCCTTATGGTTCTATTGTCTCTGTCTTTATGGGGAGCATGCTTGGGAGAAAGACACATTGGGTGAATGTGTCCTTTGAGGGAGATGCCATATGATGATGACTTCCAACTCATCATATATGGGGCTATTTGGGCCAGCATGATTTGCAACATTGGAGGAGAGGTATTTGGAGATCTAGTCCTCATCTTGCCACTGGAGGGAACCTTATTGCAGCCCAGGATCAGCAGACAATCTACACTTACCTTAAGTGGAGAGATGGACAACGTGGGGTAGGCTACATTGTCTACTATGTGTAGAATTTAATCCCACCTACTTTGTCGAAGCCAAAGGTGGAGGACAGTTTTCAGGAGTTGCCTAGTTGGGAGGTAGCTCATTTTGCATGGCTTATAGCTTGGAGATAGAGGATCCATATGGGAAATATAGTTCCCATTTTATTTCAGATCTCATTCTTCAAAGGGACCTCTAGACATCACTTTGCTATCCCCTTGAGTATTTCACCTTTACATGATGATGGCTTGATAGCTAACTTGCATGCTGAGGAGGAGCAATGTGGAGGCTTGATTGACAAGATAACATCAATTTCCTTGGATGAGATCATCATACATGGATGCTACAGGGATAGGAGGAGAAAAGAATTCAATCTATCCTTACACTTTCTTGAGGAGAAGCAATCTTTGAGAGGGGAGGACTATAATATTCCAAAATTTGCATGCAGCAAATTGGAATATTAATTTTTTGTTATATCGTCTAGGAGGTGAATAAAATAGGTAAAAGGCCCATGATTAGGAATAAAATCCCTCATAGTGTGAAAGGGATCATTTGAGCAACTTATTTTTCACCTTCCAGTGTGAAAGGGCCAATTTTCATGAGGACAAGGTCAAGTTTGACCAAGTCAACAACGCTGCCTAAGAGGTGTAGCTTGCATGAGAAGACAACATAGTTTGAGAGGGAGGAATATTCTTTGTGGGAGAAACCCTAAAATTTGGGGTCCAGGGAAAAGAGGCATTCACCAGCATAAAAGGAGGAAGGGGCAGCCATGGTGAGATATCTTGGAGCATTTGATCATTTGTCTGATTAGACTATTTGTAGTCTCTGGCTATTCAACTGAGTTGCAGTGCCGCTTAGCACGAGCGATTCCTGCTTAGGATTTCCTCCCCTTTTTGAGAGGCCTCTTGAAGGATTGTACTTCATTTTCTCCACATCTTGGCTCAAGGCCAAAGCCACTTATTCTGTCACTGTGTTATTTCTGTTGAAGTATAACGTAGTGTTGCTGGGTGTTGTAGTGGAGGGGTTCCACAACACCATTCCTTGTCTCATATTTCAGAGGAGAGAGTCTCTATTCCTTGTGAAGGTTAGTAAGGAAGGTTTTTGAGCTTATTTCCATATTTTGACATCAATTCCAAGCATCTCCCATCATAGATAGCAAATTCCATTCTCTATATTGTGTTATTTCAGTGCATACTTGCAGTGAGGGTTTGCACCAACTTCTTGGAGGGCAAGATCTTCAATGCCGGGATCAACCTTGCATTGAGAGATCCATTGGAGGAGTTTTATTTCAGATTGAGCATCATCTTCATCCATCTCCATGTATTTATAGTATTGAGCTACAGCAAATACCCAGCAAGTCCAACATTTCTGTATATTTTCCAGTTTGATGTATATTGTGGCCAATCCTTCCAAGGATTGTGTGTTATTGTTGTATTAGTGTTTTTAGAGGTTGAGAGCTTGCTCCCCTCATTTATTTGAGCTGATATTGTCATATCATCCTATTATTATTTTTTATGTTGCAATAACTCCTATAAACTGCGTTATTTTAGCCAGGGCTTTCCACATATGGCAATGTTTACTCATTTTCTTGTATATGTACCAGTGAGGCTTCCATTTCATATATGGAGTGATTGATTCCTCCACATATTATATACATTTTCTACTATATCATATATTGTTTTGCTATATATCTCTTCATGTGTTCACAACTATAAAATAACATTGTCATTCCATTTCTTGCTTAATATTTGTTGCAGTCCCTCATCGGGAACTTTCTGAGGACATCTAAGTGTGGGAGATTTGTCTAACCCACTTAGAATGAATTATGTGGAGCATCCTCTTGGATTTAGCACTTAGACACATTTTTCTAAGGGATCCAGGTCTTGGTTTCAATTATTGTAGTATACATTACTAGAAAATTCATTTTCCAGTCATGCCTTTCTAGTTGTTCCAGATTTGGGATATTACATTGTGGAACCTCCACTGCAACACCCTACAACACAACTTTATACTTTAGAAGAAACAACGTTGTAGCTGAAAGAGGTAGCTTGGCATTGAGCCTAGATGTGGAGAAATGCAGTGAAATCCCTCAAGAGGCCCCTTAAGAAGGAGAAGGAATCCTAAACAGGAATTCCTTGTGATAAACATCACTGCAACTCTGCTAAACAGTAGGAGACTGCAAATAGTCTAAACAGACCAAGAAATCAATAATCATACAAATGAATAACAATGGCTACCTTGCCCTCATTTTAAACAAATTCAGGCTCCCTCTCTGGGTTCCACTCATTAGGGTTTCCTTCATCAAGGAAACTTCCCTCCCCTTTAACTGCACTATCCCATAAGATGGTCTCCACCTGCTATCACTGCACTATTTGACTTGGTCAAACTTGACCTTGTCTTCATGCAAATGTCCTCTTTCACACATGAGGGTGTGAAATATAGCTCCACTGATGATCCCCATTCATACTAAGAGGGATTTTATTCCTATTTCTGAAATATATGGGCCTCCTTACCCATTTATTCATCTCCTAATTGTAAACAACAAAAAATAATATTCCATTTAGCTGCATGCTAAAAGTGGAATATTACAGTCCTCCCCTAACAAATGTTGCTTGTCCTCAAGTAACTACAAGGATACAATTAAGAAGTCTCCCCTTCTACCCCTATATCATCCTCATAAGATAAAATCCTCCAAGGATCAAGATGTTTTCTCATCAATATATCTCCAAGTTGTCCCTCCAACACATGCAAACTAGCTTTTCGTGAGCATCCCAAATAGCTATCATGTAAGAAATAGACATCTGTGGAGGAAATAGTGGGTTGTATATGGGCCTTCTTGAGGCATGATATCTGATATAAATTATGATTTACCATCCCCACATCAATCTCCCATCCCCAAGCAATAATCCATACAAAGTGAGTTACCTCGCCACCTAGCAACTCATGGAAATCTCCTTCCACCTTGAGCTCGAGAAATGAAGGTTGGATGAAAATCTGAATATGGTATGCATCATAGCCTACCCCATGCTATCCTCCTCTCCACTTAAGATAAGTGTAGAGTGTGTTCTTATCTTGGGCTGCAATGGTATTGCCCTTAAGTGGCAAAATGAAGAACAATCCTCCATGGATTTCCTCTCTAACGGTGAAGAACAAGCTGGCCCAAAACATTGAATGCATGATGAATAGGACATGGTCATCATAGAGTATCCAAATGAGAATTTTGTTGAGGGTTTTACATGATGATGCATGATACAAACAATTTCTCAAGAGGACATAGCACAACCTCATCCACTGCAACTTCAGAAAATAGCATGGCAAGTAATATACAAAAATCATCACATCTACTAATCAATAGTAAATAAATGGATTTGTCGATAATACATAATCAAAGACTTGCAATTAGTTATACAATGGATGGCTATAAAACTCATGGCCCACCTCAAAAGAAAAAAAATATGTGGCTGTGGTGGCCATATCTCCTCTCATGCTCCCATTAGAACATGCAAAGTAGAAAATGTGAGAATCTTCTTCCCTCAAGGACACATCCAAGTCATGTGTCAATCTCACAATCATGATTTCAACAAGAATAGGAACAATATCAGCAAATTAAATCATGATCAGCATCAAAATGAAGGAAATATTGATGGCTTCATGTGGTGCTTGAAGATACCAACAATTTCCCAAGTATGTACAATGCAGTTTTACAAACTACTGCTTCAGGAAATTACAAGGCAAAATTTTTCTTGATACATAGTTAATCATGTATGTTATCATATGGAAAATAGTTGGATATAACAACTGAAAATACATGTATTGAGAAAAAATTTTCCCAAGGCTACATAAAGTATGGTTGCCTCCATCATATATTTTGGCCCAACATTGATCATGGAGCAATGTGAAAATCTTTCCCTCTTGTGCAGCAATGCACTACATAGTAATGGTAAGAGTATGCAAATCAATAAATGTAAAAACGTATTTCTTACCATATGCCGGAAGTAAGATGATACATGGATCCATGAGTGAGTCCTCCATAGTGTTTTTACATACTATGAATAGGATTGAACCATGTGCTGCAAGAAGATCCTCCTTCTCATGCTTGGAAGCCCAAGTCAAGAAGAATATGTCATAGTAATAGATGTCTCCATCCATTACCCCATCATTTTCACCTCCTCCTTATTCACCAACTACATCTAATGTGAAGTGATACTGGGGAAACTCCATCCATAAGTCCCTACTCCAAAGTGACAGCGCTGTGAGCTCATGCAAATAGGCTCCTGTCAATACAGAGCTCTATTCTTTGACATGCTCCTTGTCAAAGACTCCTCTAGTAATGTTGTTGCAAATATGGAATACCTTCCAAGATAGAAGTGCTTCTTGATCATCCAAGGCCAAGGAGTAGCCCCTTTGCACCATGAGAGTGCCCTATTCTACTCCTGCAACATCACACAATATGCAAGAGAAAATCTACCCTTGCTCTCTCAAGTACAACTCAAGCAACCAAAATGATTGCTGCATCCTCATGCACCTATCATACATCTCATATGATGAAGACATAATGAATGATATGAATGTCATATCAACACCATGCATCCATACTTCTTGATGCTCAATGATGCAAGCATCCTGCCACCTCTTCTCTATCCCTATCCCCTTAGGAAGAGGATATGCCAAGTGATGGCCAAACTCCTTCAAGAGGAGCCAGCATAGCCAAGCCTCCTGCTACCCGGTGTCATATATTTTCAAGTGGCTTACCAACCTCTTTCTCTTCATCAACATCCACTCAACCACTTGTGGAGGTCTCCTCCTATTCCTCCCCTTGGTACTCCTCTCATGAGGGCTTCCATTCTTCCAAACCAAATCTTTCTCCTTGCATTTCATGTAAGTTTGAAATGCAGCTCTTTGGAGACCTCCTAGAGAAGATCTCTCACCCATGACTATGATGAATCCATAAGGATTCAAGTATGATGAAGATAAAATCTCTTCTCCACCATTGTTTGACAATGCTGTTAATTTCTCCAATGATGTAGCAGTTGTTTCATTCTCTAGCTCAAGGATGGTTTCATAGTTTTCATAGGAGTGTCATGGTTTATTTTATCATCCAAAAGTTGACACTCCAACCTCAAGGGCTATGTGCAACTCAACAGAGATGTATGAGGATGATAGTTCATTTCCTCCTTGAACCATTTTCATGGTGTAGTGCAATCATATTGCTCTAGATTAGCAATGTGTGTTGATTCTTGGTCATTTAAAGATGAATTTCCACAATCTTCTAAGTGATTTTCTGAAATATAAAGTGGAACTTCAATTATACCTTGGTGGAACTTGGGATATTCTTGTATGGCTACAATATTTTTCTCATCCAATGCCATTTCTACCCCATTTATAGATGTAGAAGGTTTCTCTTCCAAGGCTATGCCAGTGCTAGTACAAGTCTCCTCCCATGATGGTGTGAACTTCTCCTCCTTTGTTTTTTCTCCATCAAAGGTTTTGATCAACCTTTGAGTGAAATCTGCAAAAGTTTTCACCCTTGCATGGCTTAAGTGGACGAACCACCAGACATAGGCTTCACCTTCCAAGTGTAGCGCTACAACTTCTACTACCTCCCTCTCTACCACTATATGTAGTAGGAAAAATGCCTCAAGCTTTCTTACCCAAGCTCTTGTTGTAGATGACCCATCAAATTTTAACAGTAGCAATCTATTGCCTCTGATTTACCTTTTGCTTCAGGGCCTCCTCTCCTCCTTCTACTGAATAAACTATGGGAGAGATAGAGTCTCTTTGAAAGCTCTAGATTGAGATTTGTATTCACCCAGGTATTGAATTAGAGCCTGATGATCTAAGTATCTTTCATGCTTGTCTTCTTCTTCTTCATGAGAATAGGAAGTGCATGGTCCTTCCTCTTCTTTTTTCTCCTCCTCTTTGGAGAGGCTCTTATTAGTTCTAAAAAATGATGAGAATAATCTCATATTCTTCATCATTCTAATCTTCTTCTATATTATTGGATAAAACTCATAGGCTGAGCCAAGAAATATGGTTTGATACCATTGTAATATTCCCAACTAGGAATGCTCAACAAGGCATGCCTGAAAAAGGCATTTTTCAGGAATGGCTACTATAGGATTTGAAACCAAGACCTAGACCCCTTATATCAATGTATCTAAGACCGAAATCCAAGAGGAGGCTCCAAAAAAATCACTCTAGGTGGGCTAAACAGATCTCCCACACCTAGTTGTCTTGGAAAAGTTCCCAATGAAGGGACATCAGCAATGTATGATCATATAATGGAGTAACAATGTTATTTTTATGAGCCATAATACATGAAGATCTGAATAGCCATAAAATATATATTATATCATAAATTGTATACAAATCCTTGAGGAAAGAGACACTCAAGCAAGCAATGCAGCCTCAATGGAACATGTACATAAAAATAAATAAACACTGCTACACAGGAATTTATGTAGGCTAAAAGGATGCAGTTTATTGGATACACTGCAACATGTTGAATAATAATAGAAATATATG
The DNA here is from genome assembly GCA_034641835.2 of Pinus albicaulis. Lineage (NCBI taxonomy): Eukaryota > Viridiplantae > Streptophyta > Pinopsida > Pinales > Pinaceae > Pinus > Pinus albicaulis. The sequence goes on along the minus strand of CM076575.1, from coordinate 2,004,271,487 downwards.
ACAATATATGGCTCAAGAAATGAGGGGGAGAAAGCTCTCAACCCCAGAAAACAATAATACAACAATCCTTAGAAGGATTGGTTGAAATATACAAAAATGGAAAAATGTTTGAGTTGCAGGGTAGCAGCTGCAACTCAAGAATTGGAAATGCATAGAGAAGGCTCAACATGTTGCATCAGATAAAATACCTCCTCCAATGGATCTTCCAAGTGAAAGGCTGATTCTAACACTGAAGATCTCACCCTCCGACAATCACTGCAAACCCTCACTACAAATGCACATTGAAAATAATGCAGTCACTGAGGGAAAATCCACTGTAGGTGGAATAGAAAGTGCTGGACAAGTGCCAAGATCCAAATTATACTCTAAATCCTTCCTTACTGATCTCCCAAAGAAAAGAGGGCTTCCTCCTTTGAGAAACAAGCCAAGGAATGGTGTTGTGGAACCTCCACTGCAACACCCTGCAACACAAATTTATACTTCAGCAGAAATAATGTTGTAGCTGAACAAGGTGGCTTGGCCTTGAGCCTAGATGTGGAGAAATGAAGTGAAATCCCTCAAAAGGTCCCTAAAGAAGGAGAAGGAATCCTAAATAGGAATTCCTTTTGCTAAACATCACTGCAACTATGCTAAACAACGAGAGACTGCAAATAGTCTAAACAAACCAAGAAATCAATAGTCATAGACATGAATAACAATGGCTCTCTTGCCCTCCTTTCAAAAAAATGCAAGCTCCCTCTCCATGGGTCCCACTCATTAGGGTTTCCTCCATCAAGGAAAATTCCCTCCTCTTTCACTACGCTGTCCCACAAGATGATCTCCACCTCCTATCACTACGCTATTTGACTTGGTCAAACTTGACCTTGTCTTCATGCAAATGTCCTCTTTCACACATGAAGGTGTGAAATCCAGCTCCACTGATGATCCCCATTCATACTAAGAGGGATTTTATTCCTAGCTATGAAATGTATGGGCCTCCTTACCCATTTATTCATCTCCTAAGTGTAAACATAAAAAATTAATATTCCATTTAGCTGCATGCTAATCCCTCCTCTTTCACTGCGTTGTCCCACAAGATGATCTCCACCTCCTATCGCTGCGTTGTTTGACTTGGTCAAAATTGACCTTGTCTTCATCCAAATGTCCTTTTTCACACATGAGGGTGTGAAATCCAGCTCCACTGATGACCCCGATTCATAATAAGAGGGATTTTATTCCTATTTCTGAAATTTATGGGCCTCCTTATCCATTTATTCATCTCCTAAGTGTAAACATCAAAAATTAATATTCCATTTAGCTGCATGCTAAAAGTGGAATATTACGCAAATGCTTGCAAGGCCATTTGTGGTTGGAGGGGAATTTCATCTCTACGGGATAGCCTTCCAGTGTGTTGGCATGTATTTTAGGCCTTACAATAGTCGTGAGAGTCACTATGCAGGGTAGGCCACCATAATCTAGCTCTTAAGACCTTCCGCGCTGTGGAATTTCTTGCATAGTGACCTCCTGCCACCGCATCGTGGGCTTCTGCCAAGATAGTAGGCCACTCATGTTCCAAAATTTAGCTTCACAGCACTTCATTTTCTCCCATCTTATAGAGGTGACCTGCAAGGATGGTAAAATCCATAGCGCAGGTTACCAATTCTTTCTTCTGCTGCACCAAATACCCTGCAAGTGCCATGCCTATAGTCAGAAACTGAATAATGTCGATGAAGGGCACATCGACTACCTTAATAGCAAATAGCTACGCATCAGGAAATCCTTCCTCTAGGTTAGTTGGCTCCTTGCTAGTCTCAATTCGGGACAAGTGATTGGGTCGAGCATTCAACCTCCCTTGTTTGACAATGATTTAAAAGTAGTACTCCTGGAACAATAGAAGCCATTGACATATTTTCCCCCCAAACACAGGCTTATTCACCAGGTACTTCAAAGCCGAATGATATGTAAACATTTTTAAGTGTCCCCCTAACATGTAATGTTGATACTTCTGTAATGCATAGGACATCGCTAATCCCTCCCGCACTGTGGTGGCATAGTTGCGCTCCGCACTCGAGAGTTTTCCACTAGCGAATGCAATTGGGTGATCAACGTATCCCTCACCAGTCTATGTAAGGACTGCTTGTATGGAGATTCAGGAAGCATCAACGTGGACATGAAATTCCTTCACCCAATCAGGGAAAATAAGGATAGGCGCAGAGATCATCTTTTCCTTGAGGAGCTCAAAGCTCTTTTGACACTTTTCATCCCAAAAGAATGAAACATCCTTCTTAAGTAGTTTTTCTAGAGGGGATGTTATTAGTGCGTATCCCTAAATGAACTTTTTGTAATAGGCCATATGTCCAAGGATCGAATGCAGCTGCTTCTCAGTCATAGGGACTGCGAGATTGATGATAACGAAAACTTTTGTAGGGTCCACCATTAGCCCTTGTCGGAAAATTATATGTCCAAGAAAGATTCTGAAGGGCATACAGAAGATACATTTCTTGATATTTAGGGAAATCTGGTTCTTCCGACAGGCATCCAACATCATGTGCAGGTTTGAAATGTGCATCTTTAGTAAGCCAAAGACAGTCCAATCATCAAATTATACCTCCAGAAATTTATGAATGAACTCTTTGAATACGGGGACTACTACCCGTGAGAAGATGGTAGGAGAATTTTTGAGCCCAAACGACATGACCGTATACTGAAAGGATCCCCATTCAGTGGAAAATGTAGTTTTGTTGCAATCTTCGGGTGTGATTATTATCTGATGGTACTCTAAGAACCCATCAATGAAGGAATATGCCTCCTAGCCTCCTTAGCTATCTGGTATCTCATCGAATAATAGTGTAGGAAATGGATCATCTACGCATAAATAATTCAACTTGTGAAAATCTACGTAGATGCAGATTTCCCCCTTCGTCTTCTTTTCCTCAACCACCATAGGACTCACCCAATCTGATTTTTCGACCAGTTCGATGATACCTACAGTGAGAATTTTATCGATTGCTTCCCTAAACTTCTGCTTATAATTAGGGTTCAGTCGATAAAGGTGCTGCTTTACAGGGCGTGCATCTAGTTTCAGAGTGATATGCATAACCCCTAAGTCCCCCGTGATCCCCTTAAGCTCCGAAAACTTTGTCAGAAATAAGTCTTGATACTCTGTGAGCTATTCCCCAATCTTGCCTATTGTCTCATCATCCTAGTAGTCCCCAATTTTAGCCAACATGGGTTGCTCTTCCGTACCAATGTTAACTTCTCGCATCTTCAAAGGTTTCGTAACATCCACAGTGTGTAATGCAGGTCCTGCAACTGCGTGTCCCCCCTATGATTATTGGATCGAGACATTGCATGGATCTTCATCACACTCTTCTATGGTGATATTGCGGTAGTTGAAAATATCCTACATCTATGTTTCCCATGTAAGTATTTTGCATGTTGTGTAGCGGTTGGATTCACCAAATACAAATGTATCGATATCCTGTAGAGCTTCATCAAGTAGCTCTGATCCTCCCATTAACCCGAATGTCCCCAAAAATTCATCCTTTAAGGTTTCCCACTGGCGAGTGTGTTGATGTAGCTCCACATCTAGGTACCATGTGGTGGGAATTGGTCCCAAGGCATGAATAAACAAGTGAACCCATTCTTTTGTAGTACAATCCCACCACTTCTCCATCCAAGTAAACAAATGTTCATGTGGATCCCCTGGGCCAAGAAATTTCCTGACGCACATGTTGACCAGTGGCTCAAATCGTAGGACCATCATATCTCGACATTCCTCCCAATCTTGGAATGACCCTTATGCGTGTCCCACCATCTTGCAAGTGCTTCGTGCAAAGCTAGGTTAAGAGCCCACAACCTTTGTTCTCTTGGAACCTCAGCTTCAAATTTATGCAAAAATTCTTTTATACTACCAGAACCATCAAAGTAGGGTAGTTCTCTTACCTTAGAGGATATGCAATGGAAGTCCCTGGTGATTCACATGCAGCGCAGAGACATCATGCAGCTATTTTTGCCAATTTTCCATTTCTTCGTCAGAGTCAGAAAATCATTCGCTATCCCACTCCCAGCAAAGCACACCATCGGCCATAGGATTGATGCAATATTTGTCCCTCGTAGTTAACTTATAGATTTGATACACCTCTCCTTCCTCACACACTGGCTCTATATACCTTTCTCCTTCTCTGGGATCTAGCGATACTATCACCCGTGTTCCTTCACTTTCAAACACCATGCTCCTCTTTTTTCAATTGATAATATTGCCCATATCTATGGCCCAGTCCAATCCTAGGAGCACAAGATAGGGGTCCACATCTTCTACAATCTGAATGACCTCAAATTCAACCTAAATCTTGATGCCTGCGATGTCTACCACGATATTTGATAATCTTCCTAATGGTATGATCTTCTGTTGATTAGCCATGCACAGCTAGATAGTGGACCATTCTAACTTAGGTTCTCCCATTCGCTGCCAAGTTTTCTTAGGTAGCATGTTCGCATCTAAGCCTAGGTCTAGAATAACCTGATCCATCTCATAGTCACCAATATATGCGGTTAACTGCATCTTCCTACCACTGTGTCTCTTATGCTTATACACTTTGTGTACGTCCTTAATTTACATAGTTGGGGTTGTCCTTTCTGTGCAACTGTCTATTAAATCTTGGAGGTTTTCTACAACCTTTTGGTTAAATAGTAGCTTAATACATGCCTGCAGGAATGGTTTGACCTCATCATCTACTTTGAGGTTTGTGGGGGCTTGAGGAGTAGATTTCGTAGCCTTAGCGAAGTCTTGGCGAGCTACGAAAAAGGTTTCTTTTTCCTTCTATAAGTCCAAACCTTATTGTTTAATGGCTACTTTCCGGATAAGAAGCTCAGCCTCAGCTTTCTCCGTAGCTCCTCCGATGTCCATGCCACTACATGTTATTACATTAACACTTGGCCCTTCATTTCGAGGCTCTGCCTTGACCCTTTGTCCATTCTGCGTAGGTGTCTGTTGCTTCTCCTGTGTCTTGGATATCATAATAGAGAAACCTTCAATCACATGATCCAACTGTCTACAAAATCTGCAGGATTTCCTCACAAGGTTCATGCAATATCTTGCAAAGTGCTCGATTTCCCCACAATCATAGAAAATAAGTTGTCCTCTCCCCCTACATGTGCTTCCACCTCAACCCCTACCTGTAGCTAGGGAGCCACCCAGACGAGAGGGAGATCTTGGTGAAGAAGGGTCTGATTGTACCCTATATAGAATGCCCCTGTCTATCATCAGATCATAAGTTTGGAAGTTTTTCTCATCATGGGCTATAGATATGCAAAACTTGCACCATTGTTGTTTATTTCTTGGACATATCTGGCAAGGCGGGGGTAGTGGTTGGTATGGTGCAGCCTAGAAACGTGATAATCATCGCACCACAACACCATCCCACTTGGCCCTGCAGCTTCCCTAGGACGCAACGCGCTGGGTCCCCCGGCCTGCACGTAGTCTGCTAACAGAAGACATTTCTCTTTGGTGTGGCCATTCACCCTACATCGTATACACCATCTTTCAGGGATAGCCTCTGTTCCTCACTCCTTTCGTAGATTCTGGAACTCCATGTGCATTGATTCTAGCTGGCCCTATATTTGTTGTACTCCTAACTAAGTATCATCCCTTGGTGCAACCTCTAGCTTCATAGAAATTTCCAAGGCCTTCTCTTGTGACTTAATGGCTCAGTGACCCATTGGTACCTGCAGGTGGGGTAGTAACATCGCAATGAACCATTCCATGTGCTATCTATCATCATAGAGAAATCCTCCTTCTCTAATTACCGCCTTTAACCATTGGTCAGCCTCCCATACAGACTCAGTCTATCTTTGCTTGAAATCTTTCAGATCGTTCACTATCTGAGAGTAGGAATTAGGCTTCTTGAACTGCTGCTTCAAGGCATTTTTAATCTCCTCGATGGTCGCATTCACATGTTGGTTGATGTATCCCATATAATGGTCCAAGGCCCTTCCCTCAAATTCCAGGGATAGCTACGCCCTTTTCACAACATCACTAGCTATGTTCTGCATAGTCCATACTGATCCTGCGATGAACCAGAACCAATCCATATCTTCATCCCCTACACCCTTGAAGGTGTGTAGCTTCATGTGCAAGGCCATATCATCTTCCGGTGGTGGTGGAGGTGAGTTATTACCCCTATGAGGGTTTGATGGTGGCGTAGGTGGAGAGTTATGCGCAGTATAATTTCTTACTACACTGTAGATAGATCGATCTCCTTATTGATTAGTTCTATCGTATTTACCACTATTTTTTGTGACCTCAATTTGATTGGAGCTCATTCACTCTATATGACTACACAAAATTATATTTTCGCGCAATAAGATCTTAATCAGTAATGGCAGAGTTTTTAGAAACTTACCTTGGAAACCCTAGAAGAATCTTCGTTCTGCCTCAGAGTAGGACACAAATTGATCAATTGTAATTTCTGTAACAAAACCTCCTATCACACTATCCACCCAATGATCTACCATGCGAGTGATGGTGTTATTAGTCTTTTCTAACTACTGAATAAGCTCTGGGATCCATTGTGTGACCCATTCATCCTTCCAACACTTATGGAAATCTACGAGCCTCGCGAGCCACTCCTAAAGCTTGATCTCAAATGTCACAAAGAAAAATTTGTAGATTTATGTGAAAATGTACTTATTCCACTTCTATGTGGTTATCTTTGCACTGGAATTCTCTCTTACTATGAATTCCTAAATTTTCTTTTTGAACCACTCGTCAATCTCTTTCGTCTCATGTCTCCAATGTGTTATTGCAGTTACTTGATCTCTCTCTTTAAATGCTCCCAATCCCAGCAATAGAACAATTTCTTGGCTCAAGGGTCCTCACCCAGGTGCAGAGGTTTAAGGTTTGCCAACAAACCCTTATACTACTGGCCCTTTCGATAATGACCTGCTTGCGCAGGCCAAAGTCTCACCCAAAGCAATATGGGAGGGTCCTAGAACTAGGTTTCCACACCCTGAGAGAGATCAGGTAATTCAAGTAGAGTTTCGTTCCCAGCTTATCGAGCTTCACATTTAATAGATCTAGTTACAGTCTTATATCACAGAGCTTAGATCTAGTAATTACCTTCGCATCCACGTGGGTAATATTAATCTATTAGCACAAAAACTATAATTGCAGCAATTAACAGAGCATATATTCATATAATAGAAACAAAGATAATTTCACAACTATCAAACAGATACTTTCACAGCTTAATCATACAACCCAAGTTCGCATAAATCATAACATAATAGACCCAGATCACATCATATATCAACATTACTTCGTATATATATATATATATATATATATATATATATAAATACTAGAATCTTCCTACAATCCAAAAATACCACTTGAACACACAGCCAGTAGGATTCCTTCCCTAAAAACCCAACAACGGATCTAACAATTTGTTCTTAACATCAATCTCAATTCTTTCCTGTCTATGACTCAAAAAGGTTCATCTATTTGTACCGATTTAGCCTATGCATCCAATGGTCCGCAAACTGTGGTTTACAGATTCTTGGTCTACCCTTGACCCATTACAATGCATTACGGGCTTTGATGCACCCCAAAACCCCTGCATTAGACTAAATATTACAAAAGATATAAAAAATGAACAAAATTCGCAGCTTTAGGAGACCCTGTTCCAACGACTTCATAACAAGACTATCACAGAGGGGGGCAACACCAGTCCTGACTGGCACCCAACCTACCATGGAGAACATGACCATGGTGATCGATAGGGTATGTCAAGGGGCACGAAAAGGATCAGGAAGTGGGAAATTGGATATCCAAACTATCCCGGACTTGGCACTAAAAGTAGTGATACAAACCATCACACGAGCCGCAGGATCGCAAGCACCGTACGAAGCAAAAAAAACACATCTTCTTCTTGCAGTAGACTTTCTAGAACCGACCCTCTACAACTGTGCAGAGGTGGTGACGATCAATATGAAATGTCAACAGACGAAATGCAATAAGACCAAACCAAAGTAGTTCGGATATGGATCCATCCTGGTATCGTTCTTCCTGGAACGACTACCAATTTTCTAGTGATAGGAAGTGATAGTACCAACACCACCAGCACAGGAACCATAGATGGCTCGTTGGGCAGCACTGATGCCAAGGTTAGGGGGCAGTCAACAAATGTCTTGGAGACCGTATTTCTTTGACTGGATCTGCCGACAACTGATTGTCGTGAAGGATTGGCCCTACTTTGGCGCAGATTTAACTGGTGATATGGACCTCCCACTCCTAGAAGGAGAGGATTAGGATGAAGCACTTGGTAAGACTCACTTTTTATTTTTATGAGTATTATGATTTTTTGGTATGTATGTTTTGACATTAAATCCGTGTGTTATGTAGATGTTGGACCAGAAAGACCTGCAGGCATGTCTCTGATAGCAAGGCGAGTCCCTCGCGACTTTGATATTGCCCTTCATGTTGAGGGAGGCGAGGAGGAGGAAATCTTGTGCAACCTGGAGGGAATCTCTCGTGGGGTCCCAGACTATGCACGATTTGATGACTTCCTCATGCATACCAAAGACACATTATAGGGGTGTTAAACCGATTTCATCACTTGTTGAGGCAACTTGTATGGGTAGTGACATGCTATCATGATCACCAAGCCAATTAGACACCTAGGATTTATTTCTACATATTTTTGAGAGACATGATGTCTCAAGATGTAATAGAGACACACACATTTTGTACTTATTCAAGCAGTGGAAGCATTCGATATTTATATATATATATATATATATATATATATATATATATATATATATATATATATATATATATATATATATATACACATCTATTGTCCTATGAATCTTTTCACATGATGATAATTTTATAATTTTGATATCTACCTAATACAATGTTAGCCACTATATCAGTTAATGCATTCATTCGCCTAGGAATATGTTGATATGTGATATAATCAAAATGTATTTCCAACAAACGAACACATAAATACAACCTTAAAATCTGAGGGTTTCTAACTGAATAATGTCCATTAAGTTGAAGAACAACAAGCTGTGAGTCTATATTTACAACCGTTTCACGAATGCCAAGGGTAATTGCCTTGGTTAATAGTTCGATGACAGAACAATACTCAACGACATTGTTTGTAGTTCATCCTAGACAAATACCTTGTAGATCTATCAACTCACTAGCAGGATCATAAATCATCCAGGTTTTCGAAGACAAGTTCTGGGTATTGCGGAAGGCACCATCTGCGAAACCGACATAAGGGGTAATAGACATCTACACAATAAGCAATGACCCAATAAGTAGGAAAATGATCGCAAAACACACCAAGCCAAAAATGTACAAAAATTAAAAGAACACCTATGTACACAAAACATGCACGAATAACTCTTGCATAATATTTTTTGAGATACATCCCATTTATGGGCTGATCCAAGGACCAAACCTAGTAAACCTTATTAATCAGACCTTTACATAGGCCCCATTCTGCAAGACACATTTAACAATGTAGGGCCCATGCCACATGGGTTGAAATTTTCCTGCCCCGAGCTTATCATGAGCTTGGTCGTACAGGAGGATGAGGTCTCCTTCTACAATGGAGTGAGGGGAAACCGACTGGTCAAAATGAACCACTTCTTTTGTGCCTCGATAACCAAAGCAGCCAAGTGGCGAGTTTCATCCAGCCTTTCTAAGTAGAGAATACACTCTTCTTCTGGAAAAGTGTTCGGTAACAATTCAATAGCCAACTTGAGAGAAGGAATTTCACACTCAAATGGAAGGGTAGCTTCCAAACTATAAACAAGTTGAAATGGAGTGAACCCAGTTGCATCCTTAACTAAGGTTCAATGTGACCAAAGATCCGAAAAAAACATGAGATGGTAGTTGTATTTGTGCATCCCAATCGTATGTTGAAGCATGGTGACAAGAACTTTGTTCATGGCTTCAACCTGGACATTGGCTTGAGGATAGTATGATGTTAAGCTGTCATGATGCAAGCCCATCCTGGAAGTCGACTCCGCCACCATATAATTCCAAAATGGGAACCATGATTGGTAACGATGGCTTGAGGGACACGAAACCTTGAAATGATGTGATTGAATATGAATTGAGCTACTGTCTTACCATCGACAGCAAGTGTAGACATTGCTTCAGCCTATTTGGTGAAGTAGTCAATGGCTATGATGATATAAGCATGCCCCCCAGCTGAGTTGGGGTTACACGTCATAAAATCGATGCCCCACTTTTCAAAAGGACCAATGGTAATGATAGGGTGGAGATGTGAAGGCAGCGCGTGCATATTGCACTGATAGATCTGGTATTCATGAAATTTTTGAATACCAACAATGCAATCCTTGAAGGTGGAGGGCAAAAAATATCTAGCACAAAGAATATTTTTGTGTAGTGGCATAACTAGACATGTGACCACCACAGGCGCCACTATGACAGTCATTCATGGCTTTCTTAGCCTCCTCAAGAGTTAAACACCGACGAAGAATTGAATCTACTCCGATGCGGTAGAGTGTATCTCCGTTTATACAATAAGGTTTAGATTGATGACGGATGCGTTGGCGAGCATCCTTTGTCAACTCAGATTGAAAATTAGAATTCTAAATATATATGAAGATATCACCGTACCAAGGATCGATGGTGCTAATCAGGAAAAGCAAATTGTCTGGAATGCATTCCTCAGAACCAGAGGGAGTCGAGTCACAGGGGAGGGAACAGATCAGATCGACAAAGACTAGTGATTTCTTCAACTTGGCAGTAGTAAACTCCAGATTGAACTCTTGGAGGATCACAATCCACTTCGAGTACTTTCTCTCTAGGAATTTTTGAGACAATATATAAGTCATTGGGTTGCAGTCTGAAATCACAGTCACAGTACGTAGCAAAATGTAATAACGAAAATGTTGAACTACTTGAACCGTAGCCAACACTAATTTCTTGACATGATAATAGTGAATTTCTATATCGAGACGATTATGAGAGAGGTAGTAAATAACAAGCTCATCATCATCATCATCATCTTGTACCAAAACCATGGCAATTGTGCTGAAAGTGGCAGCTAAATAGAGGGATAAATCACGATGATAGTTCAGAGGATGCAACAGAGGAGTGTTGACAAGCAACATCTTCAAAGCATCAAAATACTTCTGGGCATTCTCATCCCAAAGGAACGGGACACCCTACTTTAGTAATCACATGAATCTTTTAGCCACTTCGGCATAGTTAGGTATAAAACGTCGTAAAAATTTAGCCTTCCCCTACAACCTCTACAGCTGATGTAACGAGGATGGAGACGTGAGATTCATGATAGCCTCAAATTTGAGTGGATTGAGGTGAATCCCATCTTTGGAAATGATAAAACCCAATATTCTATCGGAATCGACGTAAAATATGGACTTGTGAAGATTTAATCGAATGTTATAACGTCGACAAAGAAGAAATATCTGACGAATATGATCAGGGTGGTCCTTACACTTGGTTGAGTGAGCCAGAAGGTCATCCAGATAAGGCTGAATAATGTGCTTAATATCATGAAAATAATATTACATCGCTTGCTAAAACGTATCCCCAACATTCTTCAAGCCAAAAGGAAGCTTCTTATACGTGAAAGTACCCGAAGGACAAATAAAGGCAGTCTTATGATGATCGTTTGGGAGAATGTTAATCTGGTTATAGCCAGAAAATCTGTCCATGAGGGAAAATATCTCACTCCCAGTGCAATCATCAATGATCTAATCCATAAATGGAGTAGGATAGTTATCCTTAGGACATGCCTAATTTATGTCACGATAATCAACACAGAGCCGAATGGTACCCTGTTTCTTATCTACAAGAACAAAGTTGGAGACCCATTATGTCAAGGGAATTAGGTAGATGAAGCCAGTGTTGAGAAGTTTTTCAACTTCACTCTTTATGGTAGAAGCATTTCTAGGGTGCACAGGACAAAGGCGTTGACGAACAAGCTTTGAACCAGGGTTAGTAGGAATCTCATGCACCACTATACGAGGATCAATGCTAGGCATCTCATCATAGGACCATGTAAAGAAATCATGAAACTTGTGGAAAAGGCTAGTATAAACTTGAAATTCATCTGAATAATAGGTGAACCTAATATGGATGTTCTCAATGATTCTCGATTTGACAGAAATGTCGATAGGCATCGTTTGCGTAATGTTACTCAAGTTACCCTCCGTAAAACCTTCATGTGTCAGAATAGGCATTTGAAGCAGAGGAGAAGGAGCATGAGACACAAACCTCTCAAGACACATAGACATGGCCCTGAGACTAGGCACGAATGAGGAACGATGATGACTATCATCCCATGGAGGATCCTCAAGAGACATGGTTTCCGCAATGGATTCATCGGAGGGAAATATCTCTTTCAAGGGATCAGAAAAATCTGAATCGCTAAGCAAAGGGGATTGAGAATAAGTGTCAAGAGACATGCTCAAAGGAGCATGATCAAAATTTGAAGGCTCCGAAGCCGCGATGAGTTCACAATAGTCAATATCGATCGGACTCAATGGCATCGAATCTCCAAAATAATCGATATATTCAGGTGAAGGGATGATCCAAGAGTCGTCAGACCGAGAGATCATATTGATCTAAATAGTATGAGGTGGAGGAAGAGGAAAAATACCTATGAGGGTAGGATATTTGAAGAGACCCAACCATACACTCTCGTAGGGATTAGGAGTCTAATTTACATACAGAACGTTGTTCTCGATAGAAGAAGTGAAAAATGACAATTGATCAACAATAACAATATTTCCTTCATGTGGGAATTTCAAAACACGAAAGAGAGTGAACATAATGCACAACATGGCATGAGTGAAAGCTGCGGCGAGAGAAGGTGATTTCAGCTTAGTGTCAGCTAATTATATCGGCCAGGTGATTGATAATTCTTCCCTTCCAATGCTTAGCAATATCCCAAAATAGGGAAAATATACAAGGTTGGGAATATATTATAATATCCCAATATTGGAGATACAACAATATGTAAACACAATAATGGAGTAGCAGTGATACATTAACACATAGAATACCAGCAGATCCAAAAATCCATCATATTATATCATAGCAGAAAAATGTATACAAATCCTTGAGGAAACAATCACTCAAGTTGGGCAATGCAACCCTCAATAGAGCATATACATGATAAATGAAGAACACTGGTACATGAAGAAAGCCCAAGGCTATGACTGTGCAGTCTATAAGGAATAACTGCTAAAAAATGATGTCAATACATAGATATGTCAATGTACAGCTCATACAATATGGGGAGCAAAGATATAGACTCCCAAAGGAAATTTATAGACAATCCTGGAAGGATTGGCTGAAATATGAAAAAATACAAAATGTCGGAGTTGCAGGGGCGAGACTAAATAGAAGATACAACTCATGAACTAGATGGAGATGGATGAAGATGCTACATATGATGAATGGATCTCATCCAATGGATATTCGAGGTGAAAGGTTGATCCAAGCACTGAAGATCTCACCCTCCAAACTAGCAATTCAAACCCCCACTACAAATACTCTCGGAAATAATGCATTCAAGGAGAGGGACTGCACTGTAGGTGATGGGAAATGCTTGGCCTGATGCCAAAGATATGCAATCAGCTCTTAAATCTTCCTCACTAACCTCCCAGAGGAATAGAAGCTCCCTCCTCTGAAAGATAAGTTCTAGAAGTGGTGTTGTGGAACCCTCCACTGCAACACCCTGCAACAAAATATTTCCTGCTATAGGAATAACATTTTAGTTGAAGGAGGTGGCTTGGCCTTGAGCCTGAATGTGGAGAAATGAATTAAAATCCCTCAAGAGGCCTCTCAAGAAGGGAGAAGGATTTCTAAACAGAAATTCCTTGTGCTAATCAGCACAACAATCTCAATTAAACAACTAGAGACAACAAATAGTCATGCAGACCAAAATCCAATACTCAATAACATGTCCTCCTATGGCTGCCTTTTCATCCCTTTATACAAATGAAAGCCTTCTTGCCTTGGCCCCCACGCATTAGGGTTTCCTCCACCAAATTATCTCTCCCCCATTCATACTACAATGTCTTTCAAAGTGATCCACTTCCTCCATGGCAGCGCTATTGACTTGGTCAAACTTGACCTTGTCCTCATGCATTTGCCCCTTTTCACACCTGAGGGTGCAAAATATAGCTACTCTGATGATCCCTTTCACACTATGAGGGATTTTATTCCTACTCATGGGCCTCCTTACCCATTTATTCACCTCCTAGATGATATAAGAAAAATCAATGTTCCAATTAGCTTCATGCTAATTTTGGAAAAATTATAGTCCTCCACTCCCAAATTTTTCTTGTCCTCGAGCAACTGCAAGGATATAACTGAAGGGCCTTCTTGAGGCATGAGGGCTGATATGAATTTGGATCTACCATCCCCATATGAATCTCCAATCCACAAGAAATCATCCATACAAAATGAGTTACCTCCCAACATGGAAACTCCTGAAAGTCTTCCTCCACCTTTGGCTCATACAAAGTAGGTGGGTTGAAAATATGATCATGGTAGACGAGGTAGTCCACCCCATGTTTTAATTCTCTCCAATCATGATAAGTTTAGATTATGTGTTGATTATGGGCTACAATAGTATTTCCCTTAAGTGGAAAAATGAAGAACAATCCTCCAAGGATCTCCTCTCCAAAATTGAAGAAAAAGCTGGCCCAAAAAATCTCATCCATGATGAATAGGACATGATCATCATAGGGTATCCAAATGAGAAGTTTGCTGAAGGTTTTACATGATGTTGTATGATACAAACAATGTCTCAAGTGGACACAACACAGTCTCTCCCACTACAACTTCAGAAAATAGCATGGCAAGTGATGTTTTGACAAATGGCTAGTTGTGTGAATCATCACATCTACTAGTGAATAGTAAATGGGTGAATGTGTCAACTGAGCATACAAGAAATAATCAAACACTTTCCCATGGTTATATAAATGATGGTTGTATCCATCATAATATTTGGCAAAATTTTGTTTCTGGGGCTCAACAATAAACTTTCCCTATTGTGGAGTAATGCACTATATGATAATGGTAAGAAGATGCAAATACTATGTTAGGTAATCAATAAATTCAAAAAAAATAATCTCACCATATGTTGAAGGTAAAGTGATGCATGAATTCATGAATAATTCCATGCTCCAAAGGAACAGAACTATTGGCCTATGCAAATAGGATCCTGCCAACTCATAGCTCAATTCTTTGACATGATTATTGTCGAAGACTCCTCCAATAATGTTGCTGCAATTAGGAAATTCCTTCCAATATGGACGTACTTCTTGATCATATACGGCCAAGGAGTAGCCCCTTTGCACCATGGTAGTGCCATCTCCTACTCCTACATCATCATGCCACATGGGAGATAAAATCTGCTCTTTCTCTCCCAAGAACATCCAAAGCAACAATAGTTTTTGCTGCCTCCTCATACCTCCATCATAAAAATCATGTGGTGAAGACATAATGATCATATCATCATAATGTATCCACACTCCTTGCTGCACAATGATGCAAGTATCCTGCCAAGTTCTTTCCTGCTACATACCCTTAGGAAAAGGACATGTCTCATGATGGCCAAAATCTCTCAAGAGTAGCCGACACAGCTTTGCCTCTTGCTGCCTTGTGTCATAGATTTGCAAGTGGCTCACCAACCTCTTTTTCTCCACCCACATCCACTTAACCACTTGTGGATGTATCCTTCCATTCTCCACCTTGGCACTCCTCCCATGAGGGCTACCATCCTCCCAAATCATTTTTCTCATCTTGCATTTCATAGGATGTTGAAATGAAACTCGTTGGGGATCTCCCAGAAAATACCTCACAGCGATAACCATCTTGAATCCATCAAGATCCAAATGTGATGAGGGAAAAACCTCCTCAGACTGAAGAACCTTGCACTCCATGTCATGTTGAAGTGCACCTCCAACGAGATCCCTCCATGAGATCTTCTCTTTATCAATGGTCCTCCAAAACCAATAAGGTCTTGGACTTGCTGTAAGTAGAAGTTTCTCTTTGAGCTGTGGAATGCTCATTGAGAAATGGTCATCTAGAAAGGATAAAATGTTTCTCACTCCAAGATGCCTACCTTCTGTCATTCTTTCCTCCAATTCTTCAAACCCCAACCTCATGTGTGGTATGCAATCCAATAATGGCTCATGAGGATGATGGTTCATCTCTCCCTTGAATGATTCAAGGTTGCACAACGTAGTGCAATTTTGTTGCTCTAAATCAACAACATGCAATGATGTAGACCCATCCATAATGTTTGTTGGAATAATAACATATGGAAATTCTAGCATACTTTTGGGAAATTCGGAAGCATCTTGTATGACTGTAAGGGCTTCCACCCCAAATGCATTGACTTCCCCAACTGCTGAAGATGAAGGCTGCTCCTCCATGAGTGTGACAGTGCTGGTATATGCCTCTTCAACTGGTGGTGAGGGCTTCTCCCTCCTTTTGCCAAATATCTTGATCATCCTTTGAGAAAACTCAGCAAGAGTAGATACCCTTGCATGGATCAAATGGCTGAACCGCCAAGTATCAGCTTCTCCTTCAAGGTGCAGAGCTGCAATTTCTACAACCTATTTCTCTTCTACTGGATGTAGTAGGAATAAATCCTCTAGATTCATTACCCAAGCCTTTTTTGCACATTTGAGTGATCCATAAAAAGTTGACAATAAGAAATATATTGCCTCTCATCATCTCATAGTTGTAGGGTCTTCTTTCTTCTCTCAGCTGAATGAACTGTGGTAAAGCTAGAGTATCCTTGAAGGCCCTAGATTTAGCTTTGTATTTAGTAAGGTATTCACTTAGAATTTCAGATTCCAAGTGTTCTTCACGCTTCATGTCTTATTAACTTTGAGAATAGGAAGTGCATGGCCCCTCCTCTTCTCCTTCTTCTATCTTCTTAGCCTCCTTGGAGAGGTCCTTTCTGGATCTGAAAACTGATGAGAGTGAGCTCATTCTCTTTAGCATCTTGATCTTTTATTCTTCTCTTCTATCTTTTTATGGCTAAAAATAATAGGCTAAGCCAAAGATCATGCTCTGATACCAATGTAATATCCAAAAATAGGGAAAATCTACAAGGTTGGGAATATCTTATAATACCCCAAGGTTGGAGATACAGAAATATGTAAACACAATAATGGAGTAGTAGTGATAAATTAACACATAGAATGCCAGAAGATCCAAATATCCATCATATTAGATCATAGCAGCAAAATTTATACAAATCCTTGAGGAAACAATCACTCAAATGGGGCAATGCATCCCTCAATAGAGCATATACATGATAAATGAAGAATACTGCTACATGAAGAAAGTCGAAGGCTATGAATGCACAGTCTATAAGGAATAACTGCTGCAAAATGATGTCAATACATAAATACGTCAATATACAACTCATACAATATGGGGAGAAAAGACATAGACTCCCAAAGGAAATTTCTAGGCAATCCTGGAAGGATTGGCTAAAATATGAAAAAAATACAAAATGTCAGAGTTGCAGGGGCAAGACTGAATAGAAGCTAAAACTCATGAACTGGATGGAGGTGTTTGAATATGATTTCCAATCTGACATAGACCTCCTCCAATGGATCTTCCAAGTGAAAGGTTGATCCTAACACTAAAGATCTCACCCTCCAAACTAGAAGTGCAAACCCCACTGCAAATACTCTCAGAAATAACGAAGTCAAGGAGAGGGACTATGCTGTAGGTGATGGGAAATGGTTGGAAAAATGCCAAAGATATGCAAGAATCTCCTGAATCTTCCTCACTGACCTCCTAGAGGAATAGAAGCTCCATCCTCTGAAAGATAATCTCTATAAGTGGTGTTGTGGAACCCTCCATTGCAACACCCTGCAACACAACATTTTCTGCTATAGGAATAATGTTGTAGTAGAAGGAGATGGCTTGGCCTTGAGCCTGAATGTGGAGAAATGAAGTAAAATCCCTTAAGAGGCCTCTCAAGAAGGGAGAAGGATTCCTAAAAAGGAATTCCTTGTGCTAAGCAGCACAACAATCTCAGTTAAACAATTGGAGACATCAAATAGTCATGTAGACCAAAATACAATACTCAATAACATGTCCTCCTATGGTTGCCTTGTCCTCCCTTTATAAAAATTAAATCCTTCTTTCCTTGGCTCCCACACATTAGGGTTTCCTCCACCAAATGATCTCTCCCCCACTCATACTACGTTGTCTTTCAAAGTGATCCACTCCCTCCATGGCAGCGTTGTTGACTTGGTCGAACTTGACCTTATCCTCATGCATTTTCTCCTTTTCACACCTGAGGGTGAAAAATAAAGCTACTATGATGATCCATTTCACACTATGAGAGATTTTATTCCTACTCACGGGCCTCCTTACCCATTTATTCACCTCCTATATGATATAAGAAAAATCAATGTTCCAATTAGCTTCATGCTAATTTTTGGAACATTACACAATGTAATCGAAAAAATAGTGAGAACACCAAGGGGTTTTGATTCTCTTCCATCAAATGCTTCAAGGGCATCTGGTGATGAATTCAGAGCTGGAGAACCAATGGATTTAAAGAAATCATATGACATGATGCATGTCGACGGACCCTCATCCACAACCGCATGATCGATATTCAAACCATTAATACCAAATTGTATAATGAGCGCAATTTGGAGTGGGATTCATGGGAAAAAATTCTCCAAATAGAAAGAGATAAGGCTAGTATTAGCAGGATCAACCTCGCCGACCACAGATAACAAAGCTTTCCATTGAGAGGGACAACTCTAAAGTACTTCTAATGCATACATTTCAGATGGCATCTGTGCAATATCCTCAACAATATTGTAATGTTGGGAAGCGTGGGCATTGGGATTGTAAGAAGACTTACAGAATATACCTTTGGAAGGTGGTCATACAATGGGCTCAGTACTGGTCCTTTCGATCTGAAGAGGACCAGAAAAAAGAGGAGGAAGAGGACCATTGGCGATCTCCTTCCCCACTGCCTGACATGATCCAACATAATCTTTTGACCGAGTAGTGATAGACATGGATGCATAACCGTTAATCATGAAAACTTGAGAGCCAAATGGAGTAGAGGGCTGAGGCTACTCTACCATCTGGGTCCACTGAGATGGAAAAGGTTCTTTGAGAATAGCCATAGCTCCCTGGGTGCCTTTGAGCAGTCTACTTAGTTCAACCCATCAAGGACAATCCTTGGTGTAGTGCTCTTCGTCACAAATCAAACAAGGGTATGTTGAACCCTTAGTTAAACTAAGAGGGGGGGGGTGAATCAGTTTAACACATACATGGACTTTTAAAACTTTTCTTTTAAATATTATTTACACCTTCATTTCATGGTCAACTTAATATGTGAGCAACAAGTATTACTATCAAACAGATTTGTTAATGTAATAGCAGATTGAATATGAGAGCATCAAGTATTAAGCAGATGAGATAAATCACATCAACACATAAACATCATGCATAGAGACACCAGATATAAGTGGAAACCCATAAAGGGAGAAAACCACATCTTATTATTGTTGTGATGCAAAGGCAAGCTCCAACTCCCTCTCACCACCGTTTTCTGCAGGCACCAACCTACAGGAGGCTCTATCCTCAATTCTGCAAGCTACAACTTGCAAGGAAGCTCCAACTCCCATCAATTTTCTGCAGGCACCAACCTACAGGAGGCTCCAACCTCAGTCAGCTACAACTGACATTTTATCAAGCTACAACTTGATGTGGAAGCACCAACTCCCATCTATTTTCTGCAGGCACCAACTTACAGAAGGCTCCTACCTCAGTCAGCTACAACTGGAATCTATCAAGCTACAACTTGATAGGGAAGCTCCAACTTCCTTATTCTGTCAAAAGAAAAACACTTGCAGATTTACCTTGGATATCAGCTATGTTCTGTACTTTCTCTTCTGCTGTTCATCAACTCTTATATCAGACCTGCATCATATTTTCTCAGCCCTTCCTTCTTCTCTTCTTTTCTCCTCGATTCTTCATACTCAGCATTCTCTATATTCACACTCTCTGACCTCTTGCAGCTTTCTTATTTTCTTCAACTATCTTCAATTCTGCTGCACACTCTCTCCTCTTCTCATTATGTTTTCATCAATCTCTCCTCTTGGATATTACCCCCTTTATACAAGATAGCTTCATGACTGTTGTATTCTAAATTCGAAATGGACGATCATGTCTCTTTGCCTTGCCTTCTCATCTCTTTTCGGCTTACTTAGAAAAATGTAGCTGGCAAGTGCTTGTTTTAATATTACGGTGGGATATTTGCTCTCTTAGGGAACTTGCCAATGCATCACAAACAATAAAAACAATTAAAACATTTATATTCGAATTACAATGTGAACTCCAGCTCACTCGTTTTGTCTCTTGGCTTGCTGCGCATTTGTCTTTTCTCTAACTGTCTCTTTGTCCCTTTCTCTTCTCTGTATGCCTTTCTGTTTATGGCTGCTGCGTAACTCCTGAATTTATGAACTGCATTTTTATTTTATTTTTATACCGGCGCTTTATATATAAATGAATCTGCTGACTGTAATTCAATCCTTTACACGCAGCAAGTGTCTTGTTGATGTGGCGAGTTCCGCAGGCCGGAACATACATATATTACAATTGTATTACATTAATAATCGCCCTCTCGTTAAGCTGAGGCCCGTGGGTCTACAGACCACGCGGCATGTTTTAATACAACCGCAACCATGTTTTATATATCTCACAGCAATTATTTTATATAAGCAATCGCCCTCCACCTTAAGCCTTTGGTCTTATATTACAATCCAATAAATCAAATCACAGCCTCTAATATATGAAGGGGTCCGGCCCCACATCTCCGTCGGCGGATCGGTGGTGTCAAACAAAATTTGCGATTGCGATTGATCAAATGGACGCGATGACCACATAAAACATGGCTCATAGCGCAATTGGGTCCGAACTTTGAACAAATGCAATCGGGGCACACAGTATAAAAGTTCCGATTGCGATCAGAACACGAATGTGATTTGCACATATTAACTCCCGCATATAACAGGATCGGGTCTGCCACTTCAATCGCAACATATTACACAAGTCGTGCGATCAATCGGAAAGTTCCGATTGCGATTAAGACCCCGGATGCGGTTGAACCTATTAAATCCATTGTATAATGCCATCGGGTCCGCCACTTCAATCACAATCGGAAGTCTTTTAATATGTGTTGCGATTGGGCACTGTTCATTGTATTTTGCCGATGCGATTGGGAAAGGACTTCAAACAAGTTTGAATTACAATTCATACCTCCATCGGGTCCGCCACTTCAATCGTAATCGCAAGTCTTTTAATATGTGTTGCGATTGGGCACTGTTCATTGTATTTTGCCGATGCGATTGGGAAAGGACTTCAAACAAGTTTGAATTACAATTCATACCTCCATCAGGTCCAGACTTCCAATCGCAATCGCAACTCATATGTTCTCCGATGCGATTGACCAATGCTGATGCGATTTGACTGTAACTCAAATATGTATTATCCCCCGTTTATACACCCATCGGGTCCAGGCTTCAATCGCAATAGCAACTCTCAGTTGGTTGCATGTTCCGCTGCCCTTGTGATCTCCGATTGCGATTGGGGAGGGGTCCCACCTTATCAAAATTTATTTTATGCGCTCCATAATATAAATGCCTTGGACCTTTGTTTATGTGATGCACTGCACATATATGTTTATATATATTTTTGCCGCTGGAGTGAAGCGATTCCCGGAATAAGTTTGTGTTATATTATATGTATAACACCGGTTGGAGTGTGCGATTCCCAGAATATGGTTCTGTATTATATGCATTGTATTGCCGCTGGAGTTAAGCGATTCCTGGAATAAGTTTGTGTTATATTATATGTATAACGCCGGTTGGAGTGTGCGATTCCGGAATTATGCATATGAATGTATCTGTCGGCTTGGGCGATTCTCAGAATTTTATAACGGCTCTGCCTCTGCCTCTGCTGCTCCTGTCGCTCTGCCTCTGCCTCTACCTCTGCTTCTTTTTGCTGCCCTCCCTCTGTTCTTCGCTGTGCCTCTGCCTGTTTATGCTTCAACACTGCCTCCTTTGCTGCCTTTGTTACTTCTTTGTCTCTTCCTTTCTGCTATATCTGTTGTCTTAGTTTCTTTGTGCTCCTTTCTCTATTGCGTATATAGAGTCCACTCCACCTGTTATACTTGTAGCACATCCTATGAGGCTCCGATCTTCTACGCCTTCAATTCAACAGTTCTTTTCCTCAACTTCGAACTCCGCTACGTTACCAGAGTTCTGTTCCTCATCTTGATTTAATTGCAGAATGAATTGATGTATTCTCCCCAACAGTGCTTCACATTCTTCCCACTAGAATAATTGTTCCTCATCACTCTGTCTCATTCCTCGGCTACTTGTCTTATGCTCTCTTTGTTTCATCTGCTCCTTGACTGATGCTACTCCTTAATTCTCCTTTTGCTGCCTCAGGTGTTCTTCCTTTGCCATCTCCTTTGCCATCAATGACAACATTTCCAATAGTCTCCCCCTTTGGCATTGATGGCAACACATCCACCAATAATCCAATGCTTCCTCCAAGTCTTCCTCTGTCTAGCTTCTTTTAGAAGACCCTTTCTTCTATTACCTGCTTTTCCTCCCCCTTTGACATCAATGGCAAAGGGTTGCACATTTCTTAGTGTAGATTCTATCTTTTCATTTTCTCTCTCCGAGATGTGTTTAGGCATTCTTCTTCTGACTTTGTACCATGCTGCTCTATACTGGTGTACAATATTTGTTGAGAGAACACTTTTGAGAATATTTTAACTTGTATATACACATTAAGTCGATATCATTCCAAAGTAATGACAGCTATAATTAGACTTGTATAATAAGAGATGCATCATTGGATCAAGACTTAAAGATTGTGAATGCTCCAAGTGACATATCAGGCTTGCTTCAACTATACTTTGGTCTATATCTGATGTAGTGTGCCAATATATTTCTGTTGAGGAAGATTGCAGATGGAATATGTCTTCTTCTGCAATAGACATATGTAGTCAAAATCTATTCCGTTGTGATGATGCCAATATATCTTCTATTGTTGTGGTTCACCTGTACTGCCTATTGTTGGTAATCTGTGCTAAACTGCTGACAGGGATAATACACTTAAAGACTGAAAGGTCCTTGTTGTTATTGTAAATAAATGAATCACACTAGAGCTTACAGCTTATTGTGAGGATAGGCAATATCTTTCAATATAAGAGACTAATGACTTTCACTGCTTACACACTCTTCCAAAACAACCCCTGCAAATCCTTTGTGCTTGAGGTTCTTTTGCCATAGTTATTTGATCTTGAGGACCTGTATCATATTGTTGTTCCATGATAACTCTTGATATTCTATTGATAGATATGCGACCTGTACCTAGTACCAATTGATATTACCTTGATAAACCATGCAGAGATTTCATTTTAGCTTGCACATGAACCCATAGTTTCAACTATTGATCTTCCCACTGTTCACACCAACAATCATCAATATACTAAATCTGATCTTGGCATCATTAACCTGCTACTTATTTTGTCATCCTGATTTGAAAGAATGTCACTGAATTTTATTTTCTATGACAGTTCCAGAATCACTGCTGCTTTATACACTGCTTTATATACCAATTCAACTGTTACCATGGCTTCTTGATGCCTTTTTAATAATCGCAACCAGAATTCATAACAAACCTTTGAATATTTGAATATACCACTCGCTTTATAGTTCGTCGCCCGACCTTGTATTAATACTCCATGCTTTGAAAAACAAACTTTATAATAAGACTTTCGGACTGGCCCACCTATGCACCGTACCTCCTCTATCTTCCGCGCACTTTTATTAAACTTCGCGTATCTTCATCGAATAGTCACTGCCGGATGTCCCCTTTTCAAATCAATGGTCCTGAGAAATTCCGCTCGGTGTCCCGGTACTGACTTTAACTTGCGAAATCGCAGGTTAAACGGTGGCTTCCAATACCACCTATGCCACGTGTCAACAATCTTATGGAATCGCTAGCCCTTTAGATAATACTGCCTCCGTACCAAAAGTGGTGCGAAATAATCCGGAAACCATAAGTGGTTTTGCTACAGTGTTTCACCAAGGTTCCGGTCTTCTTTATTAAATAGTCATTTTTCAGTATATTATAATGATTCGAACCCACTCATGAAGGTTTCGCTCCACCATTCACATTGCGCATTTGACTATGGTTCCACTTCACCATTCACAACCCTTGCACCATACATAACCTTTGCCGATTTCCACCATACATAACATGGTTTCGATTATTCTTATGCAAAGTTTCCTTATGCATTTCTTATAAATATTCTGCTACAGGGTCTCATTCATACGGAATTCTCGTCACAGGATTTAACTAGTCAAATGCCTTTGCTGCCTCTTTTCTCCTCCTAACAATTTTGCTGGCTATTGTGAGTTTCATATGGTCTTCTTCTTCCATAGATCTCTGTTAGAGAAACTTCCTTTCTCTTACTGATCTCATAGCTGTTATCATTCCAAGGAGATCTTCTTAGACTACTTTCATGGGGTAAATATATGAACTGCTCTCCCCCTGGGATGTTGCTTCATATTTGTCACTGGATGGATTTTTGCTTTGCTTCCTAGAGCAGCTCCCCCTGAGACTATGGTGGATTTATTATGTTATTGAGATTATAGGCTCCCCTTTTCTCTTTTCTTTCCATACTCTATTGGGGTTCATCATAATGTCTGCACTCCTTTCTGATTCATAGTTTTGTTTGATTGGATTGGATTTCATCATCTGTCTGGAGTTCTTTAATATATATGGCAGTTTACAGTCTTTAGCTTTATGACCACACTTGAGGCATACATAACATCTTATTTGACCAAGGTGCATTTGAGCTGATGTATAATATTTCATTCCCCTTTTTGAACATAATTTACAATCAACATATTTATGTCCAAATTCATTGCATGCATAACAGTAGCCATGGAAATGATTTTTATACCTGGTGGAAGATTGTCTTTTCCCTTTGCTTGCTTGAGGGGTTCTTCTCTTTTGCTGCATCTTTTGCTGGTTGGAGTTGATAGACCTTCTCTTACATTGTGCTGCATTATGTCCTGGTTTATGACAAGAAAAACATGTGCTATTTCTCATAGGAGGAAAGAACCTCCTTTGACAACTTCCAAATTTATTCACTTCATCCTTAGGAGCATGTGAGCCTTTAGTAGCTGATTGTTTCATCCCTTCATTCTTTGTCTTCTCATGTTGTTGCTTGTTTATGTTTGTTTATTTACAAATCTTGTTCTTGCCGGCTTCTTCTTCAGTGGGAATCTTCTGAGCTGCTTCATCTTCCTTTGCTGCCTTTACAAAAATGACATTCCTTTTATCTTCAATCTTGGACTTGCTGGTTTCCCCTTCATATCCTATCCCAGCATTTATGTGAGGTGGTCTTTGAGCATTGAGAATTTGGTCCAACTGTCTAGAGCTTTTCATTAGAGGTGTATTCATTAGTAGTTCTCTTTGGGATTTTTCTAAGTTCTTTCTTAGGCTCATCACTTCTTCTTCCAATCTTTCACATTCCTGACTTTTCTTTCTCATTTGTTGCAGCAGAGTATCTTCTATCTTCCTTGCTTCTTCAAGGTGTGTCTTCAGGCCAACAATTTATTTCTTATCTTCAAATTCTCTCTCATCACATATTTGCATCACTGTCTTAAGGTCTTTGTTTTCATTCTTCAATCTTTCTATTTCAGTCAAAGCAGTGTCAAGTTTGGCCCTTTCTTCAGCTACAATTTATTCATGGTTCTTACTACCATTCACACTAGCAGGTACTTCATTTGATTGAGAATCTTCTTTTTGACATGAATTTCTCTTTTTCTTAATTCTCTTATCCTTCTTGTCAGTGCAGTCCTTAGTGTCTACTCCATGCATGAAGTGCAGTCTATCCCAGATTTCTTTTGCAGAGGTTAAATCCATTATCAACTCAAGGTCCTTGTTATGAAGACTGTCATATATCACACATTTTGCCTTAGAATTCCTCTATTTTTCTTTCACTGTGGGTGAGTCTGTGCAGTAACCATCACAAACAAGCTTCCATACCTCTGGATCATCAGCCATAAATCCTATCTTAACCTTATCTCTCCATTCAGGAAAGTTAGTTGTATTTAGCACATGTATATTTTGATAGTCCATGACTCAACCAGATCTCCTTCAAGCTATTAAGCTTACACCAAAGGAACTGCCTCTGATACCAATTGTTGAACCCTTAGTTAAACTGAGAGGGGGGGGTGAATCAGTTTAACACATACATGGACTTTTAAAACTTTTCTTTTAAATCTTATTTACACCTTCATTTCATGGTCAACTTAATATGTGAGCAACAAGTATTACTATCAAACAGATTTGTTAGTGTAATAGCAGATTGAATATGAGAGCAGCAAGTATTAAGCAGATGAGATAAATCACATCAACACATAAACATCATGCACAGAGACACCAGATATAAGTGGAAACCCATAAAGGGAGAAAACCACATCTTATTATTGTTGTGATGCAAAAGCTCCAACTCCCTCTCACCACTGTTTTCTGCAGGCACCAACCTACAGGAGGCTCCAACCTCAATTCTGCAAGCTACAACTTGCAAGGAAGCTCCAACTCCCATCAATTTTCTGCAGGCACCAACCTACAGGAGGCTCCAACCTTAGTCAGCTACAACTGACATGTTATCAAGCTACAACTTGATGTGGAAGCACCAACTCCCATCTATTTTCTGCAGGCACAAACCTACAGGAGGCTCCTACCTCAGTTAGCTACAACTGACATCTATCAAGCTACAACTTGATAGGGAAGCTCCAACTTCCTTATTCTTTCAAAAGAAAAACACTTGTTGATTTACCTTGGATATCAGCTTTGTTCTATACTTTCTCTTCTGTTGTTCATCAGCTCTTATATCAGACCTGCATCATATCTGCTCAGCCCTTCCTTCTTCTCTTCTTTTCTCCTCAATTCTTCATGCTCAACATCCTCTATATTCACACTCTCTGACCTCTTGCAGCTTTCTTATTTTCTTCAACTATCTTCAATTTTGCTGCACACTCTCTCCTCTTCTCATTTTGTTTTCATCAATCTCTCCTCTTGGATATTACCCCCTTTTATACAAGATAGCTTCATGACTATTTGTATTCTACTGGGAATTCGAAATGGACAGTCATGTCTCTTTGCCTTCTGCCTTCTCATCTCTTTTCAGCTTACTCAGAAAAATGTAACTGTAGGTGCTTATTTTAATATTACGGTGGGATATTTTCTCTCTTCCGGAGACTTGCCAATGCATCACAAACAATAAAAACAATTAAAACATTTACATTCGAATTACAATGTGAACTCCAGCTCACTCATTTTGTCTCTTGGCTTGCTGCGCATTTGTCTTTTCTCTAACTGTCTCTTTGTCCCTTTCTCTTCTCTGTATGCCTTTTTGTTTATGGCTGCTGCGTAACTCCTGAATTTATGAACTGCATTTTTATTTTATTTTTATACCAGCGCTTTATATATAAATGAATCTGCTGACTGTAATTCAATCCTTTACACACAGCAAGTGTCTTGTTGATGTGGCGAGTTCCGCAGGCCGGAACATACATATATTACAATTGTATTACATTAATAATCGCCCTCCCGTTAAGCTGAGGCCCGTGGGTCTACAGACCATGCGGCATGTTTTAATACAACCGCAACCATGTTTTATATATCTCACAACAATTATTTTATATAAACAATCGCCCTCCACCTTAAGCCTTTGGTCTTATATTACAATCCAATAAATCAAATCACAACCTCTAATATATGAAGGGGTCCGGCCCCACATCTCCGTCGGCGGATCGGTGGTGTCAAACAAAACTTGCGATTGCGATTGATCAAATAGACGCGATGACCACATAAAACATGGCTCATAGCGCAATCGGGTCCGAACTTTGAACAAATGCAATCGGGGCACACAGTATAAAAGTTCCGATTGCGATCAGAACACGGATGCGATTTGCACATATTAACTCCCGCATATAACAGGATTGGGTCCGCCACTTCAATCGCAACATATTACACAATTCGTGCGATCAATCGGAAAGTTCCGATTGCAATTAAGACCCCGGATGCGATTGAACCTATTAAATCCATTGTATAATGCCATCGGGTCCACCACTTTAATCGCAATCGCAAGTCTTTTAATATGTGTTTCGATTGGGCACTGTTCATTGTATTTTGCCGATGCGATTGGGAAAGGACTTCAAACAAGTTTGAATTACAATTCATACCTCCATCGGGTCCGCCACTTCAATCGCAATCGCAAGTCTTTTAATATGTGTTGCGATTGGGCACTGTTCATTGTATTTTGCCGATGCGATTGGGAAAGGACTTCAAACAAGTTTGAATTACAATTCATACCTCCATTGGGTCCGGACTTCCAATTGCAATCGCAACTCATATGTTTTCCGATGCGATTGACCAATGCCGATGCAATTTGACCGTAACTCAAATATGTATTATCCCCCGTTTATCCACCCATCGGGTCCGGGCTTCAATCGCAATCGCAACTCTCAGGTGGTTGCATGTTTCGCTTCCCTTGCGATCTCTGATTGCGATTGGGGAGGGGTCCCACCTTATCAAACTTTGTTTTATGTGCTCCATAATATAAATGCCTTGGACCTTTGTTTATGTGATGCACTGCACATATATGTTTATATATATTTTTGCCGCTGGAGTGAAGCGATTCCCAGAATAAGTTTGTGTTATATTATATGTATAACGCCGGTTGGAGTGTGCGATTCCCGGAATATGGTTCTGTATTATATGCATTGTATTGCCGCTGGAGTTAAGCGATTCCCGAAATAAGTTTGTGTTATATTATATGTATAACGCCGGTTGGAGTGTGCGATTCCCAGAATTATGCATATGAATGTATCTGCCGGCTTGGGCGATTCTCGGAATTTTATAACGGCTCTGCCTCTGCCTCTGCTGCTCCTGTCGCTCTGCCTCTGCCTCTGCTTCTTTTTGCTGCCCTGCCTCTATTCTTCGATGTGCCTCTGCCTGTTTCTGCTTCAACACTGCCTCCTTTGCTGCCTTTGTTACTTCTTTGTCTCTTCCTTTCTGCTATATCTGTTGTCTTAGTTTCTTTGTGCTCATTTCTCTATTGCGTATATAGAATCCACTCCACCTATTATACTTGTATCACATCCTATGAGGCTCCGATCTTCTACGCCTTCAATTCAACAGTTCTTTTCCTCAACTTCGAACTCCGCTACGTCACCAGAGTTTTGTTCCTCATCTTGATTTAATTCTGCAGAATGAATTGATGTATTCTCCCCAACAGTGCTTCACAGTCTTCCCACTAGAATAATTGTTCCTCATCACTCTGTCTCATTCCTCAGCTACTTGTCTTATGCTCTCTTTGTTTCATTTGCTCCTTGACTGATGCTACTCCTTAATTCTCCTTTTGCTGCCTCAGGTGTTCTTCCTTTGCCATCTCCTTTTCCATCAATGACAACATTTCCAACAGGGTACTTCATCTTATGTTGTGAAGCATTGTCAGCACGAGATTTAGACGAATCTAGCTTTGGGGTATCGTCTTTGGTCTTACCTTTACCCTTCTTTTTCCCCTTGGAATTCTTATTCGCTGGATTGGCCTGAACGACATTAGCTTCCGTGGTTTTACCAGGATTCGCGGTGGACTGAGAAGCATTATCATTGGAAGGATTAGCCTTTTTCTTCCCAGGATTTGAAGGAGAAGACTTCTGAGAATCCTGAGACATGGAACCTATGATGTTTTCGATGGATGGCATCGCCAGTGCCTTTGAAGTTCCAGGTTGAGGAGTGTCAAGAAAGATATCATACAATGTGCCAAACTGAGTATACACAAGATTGAGGTATTGGGCACGAGAAATGGCCTGTTATTCGATTACACATGACCCCATAGATATGTATTTAGCGATATGATTGACAAATGAGGTAGAGAACAAATCAGTCAGAAGATGATCAGTAATGTCAAACTTGATCAAGCAACGATGATGCCTCCATTCATGAATATGATCCGAAATGTGAGTAGCTCAGTCCTTTTTCAAGGATGTGAGGAGGTGCGTCTCAGTCTCATAGCCAACTGGTAACTGAAAATGGGTAAGAAATGCCATGGATAACGAGTTGAAATCTTGGAAAATGCCATGAGATAATTCGATGTACCACTTTGTAGTGGCACCAGTAAGAGTCCATTGGAAAAGACGGAGTTAGATATAATCGTCAACCTAAGAATTAGAGGAACACCACAAGTGGTTTTTCATAACATGCGCTTGGGGGTCCTCTGTGAAGTTGCCCTCAAACTTGGGACAATCACCAGGAATCTTAGTTGGAACCGGAGGCCAATACGGGTTATGAAGAATCAGATCATTCATAAGCTTTGACACATCTGTCAGTTCCAATGCAGCGAGGAATGGTAATTTAGGATTAAAAGGCATAGGAGGCATTTGATAAGGACCGGTGTTAACATTCCACCCAATCTGAGAGAAATTTTTCTCCATATGTTTTTTCCAAGAGGATTTTGACCATAGGTTTTGTCCAAGAGGATTCTGACCATAGGGGTTATAAGCCTTAAATTTCTGCCCATACTTGGGTTGAGGACCGAGATACTGATTTTGAGCATACCATTGAGGTCCTTGCTAAGCAACATATGGATTCTGTTGCAAAATGTAAGCATTGCCTTGAGGTGGATAATACACCATCTGGGATTGATTTTGATGGTAATAAGTGAAACCTTGGGGTGCACCATATACTGCCTGATATTGACCTTGAGGAGGGTACGTAGTGCCTTGAGGTTGAGAAGGTGGACCGTGTTGAGCAGGTTGAATGGGATTTTGAGCTTATTGAACAAGTTGAACCAGCTGCTGGGCTGGTTGAACAGGTTGAAATGGCTACTGAGCAGGTTGAATCGACTGTTGAGGCTGGGCAAGCTGTCCCTGCGGAGCAGGTTGGCCTGGATACTGAGGGCCACCAGGTTTCCCTTGTGGAAGAGGTTGGCTCGATGGCTGCAATGGACCAGGTTGTCCTTGATAACCAGGCTGAACTGGAGTAGGGCCGTAGGGTTGTCCTTGTTGTACGTAAGGTTGTTGCTCTTATGCAAAAGGTTGTCCCTATGGTGGATACATTTCCCCCCCAGGAACATAAGATTCTCCGGGTTGATATTGATATTGAGGTTGACCGGAAGGACCGTAGGGTTCTTGGACTGAAGGTTGACCCTGTAAGGGTTGTCCTTACGGACCATAAGGTTGTCCCTATGAGATTTTTCCTTTTATACCAGATGGGTTTCCTTGTATTACCGGCCCTCGATGAGGGATAGTCCGATAAGGATCAGCCAGAGGAAAATAGACAACTTGATTAGGATCAATAGAAGGTAAATAAATGGGGTTACCATAAACATCATAGTGATGTGGAGGATTGATAGGAGCTCAGGGCTGTTGAGAACCTTGAGATTTTTGCTGCTGAACAACCAATAGATACTCTTCAAAAGTAAGGCCGTTAGGAATCATAGGGGCAGAGGAAGTCGCAGCCACAATAGAAGCAAGCATGGTCTCCGCGGTGAGAGGTTGTGATTTTCCCTGGCCGGGATTGACGTGCCATGTAGGATTACGAAAGATAGACCTATGAGTGTGAAAGGATCTTGACGATTTATGCATAACAACCAGTGTAGACGAAGCCACACAAATGGTGGGCTGGACTAGGATAGATGTATGAACAAATGATGAAATAGGTTTCGACGGTGATAGTCCATATGAAGGAAGGACCGAAATACTTGGAGGAGTCGAAGTACTGGAAGATGCCAAGGATCTAACACCAGAAATAATTTGACTCAAATTCCGATAACTGGGTGGAAGTGACACCGATGCAGGAGAATATTGATTAGAGACATGCGGGAGATCTTCAGGGAAAATATAATATTCTCCTGTGGACACAAGAATTTATCCACTATCGACATGAATCTAAGAATCCATATTTGACGAAGATTTAAGATCTTCGAAAAGACGACGAGGACTAGGAGGTATAGAAGCATCTATAAAAGGTGATCTCAAAGTAAGAGGAGGGAATTTTTCATTACTCCAAAAACCATACCAAGCACCTTGAGGAGGCCAATTGAACTCAACTGACTCTTCAGGGGAATATTAGGTAGCAAGAGGTTGAACACTTGGGATAATATGTTGTGCAAGCTTGACAGACCTAGTGGACGGAGGGGTTTCAAAAGAAACATCGGGGAAGGAACTACTACTAGGAGGCAATGAAGAAGATAGCGAAACTAGTGGTTCCGCCACTTTGAATGTATTTCAACACAGGAATGAAAATGAGATATCTAATTCAAGGCTTCCAGAAAAAAAAACTAACAAAAGCAGCCAAGTAAAAAAAATTTAACGGGCATGTGATCGTGGGTAATTAATTTATGACACTGGAACAAAATTTTTTTGTTTCATGTTTTAAGAGTCGAGAAACAGACAAAAGATGACTCTAGTCACTTTAAATTTTAAATGAGCATGAAAGGACAAGTGCTTGATGATCTCCTCTCTTTTTTAAGTAGTCATGAAAAGATCGAAATGACTACTCAGGTCATCTAAGCAAGAGGGTGTACCAAGTTTCCGTGAACTGCCATATACATCTTGGTGATCAAATGAAAGAGAAATTACCAAGGGATTAATGTATGTGCAGGTCGTCTCCCCGAATGTTGTGTTTGGTGTATCATGGTTACAAGGTGGTAAACTTGGCTTCCAATGGATAAAAGGATATTGAACCTATGAGGTTCTCCCTTTATATACGCAACAGTATGGGGAGCACAAGTCCCTACTAGTGATGTCTAAAGTGAGGTGGCAAACTACAACTGCTAGGTTTAATGATGCCGGAACACGTCACTAGCCTAGACCTATAAAAATGTTTGCATTAAGTTCCAATGCTTCCTTAGGTTAATTGAATAAATTTTACAGTTGATCTTCAATTAATGTTTCAATTTCAAGGCCCTACCAAATCTGATCTCAAATTTCCTAAATGCAAGATACATGCAATGGAATACCATTTTTAGTTCGATGAATGCTAACTAAGAGAAGGATAGAGATATTTTAGAAAGAAACAAACATTGAAATCACATGAAGAAGTCCCCTAATGCATCTAATACAATAAAAAAGAGAAATGAAAAATTCTTTCCTAGATGCAAGCACTAGTTATTCAAAAGACTTTTTCATTTCTAATGCAAATGAAAGGATGAAATTTTTTGTTTTTTGAATGAACGAAGCACACAATGCACTAATTACATCAAAAATCAAATCATACACTAGCTTAGATAACTATGAATGTAGAGATATCAAAATGAATGACTCAAAGAAATACAAACACAAATGTACTCAAACTAATGATGCACTCTTTCAAACAAAGAGAAAGCTTTGAAAATGACCCAAACAAGAAATGTGATCTATGCTTGAAAACAAAGAGATGGAGAGTGAAACAAACACAAAAGAAATCTTTCAATAAACCAAATCTCAAAGGTTCAAGAAATACTCAAGCAACTGATAAGGGAATCGAACTGAAAAGAAACCAAAAGACTCGACCTTCAATCAGAAGTCTTAGCGAGCAAAAGACACCTAGAACCCTAGGGATATGAACTGCACCAATGGGAAAATAGACAAACATCTTAGAAGAGCAAGCCTCAAGCAGTCAAAAAAACTCCAAAAAGATCAATTGCAAACCAAGAAACAAGTCAGAGTCAAGCACAACTGACCAAAAACTTAGCAAAAGGGTAAAACCAAATCCTACTAGATTTGGCATGACTATGAGGCGGTAATCCACGCCAAACAGGGGTTGGCACTACTACAAAAAAAGCAACCTATGCCAATTGGCATGACTTTTCAAGAAAAAAGCATGCCAAGCTAGATAAATATGGGAAGGGGGAAGAACCAGTGAGCAGAGGTCAATCTTGACACTCTGGATCTGAACAAGAGACTTCCAGAAAATCAATCAAGCCAAAAAAGACAGGCAGGTAGACAAATGACCGAAGTCGACTTGACAAGAAAAACTCCTAAAAGGCAATGAAATGGCAAACTCACACTGATTCCCTAGTGGATTCATCAATTTGTTGGGAAGTTAAATCCTCTCTCCGGATAGAGGCAATTCCTCTATCCCTAGAGTGGGTCTAGCAACAAAGGGATAAGATAAAATGTAGATTCCTTAATTAATTAATGGAAAGGACAAAGTAGATTGGCCTACCTAAAGTCCAAAGTTTTCGTTGTTGTAGTGGTGGTGGCCTCTTGATATCTTCTCCAATGGGTCACAATCCTTCCGTAACAATTCTCAGATACCTGCACAAAGATCAGTAACCAAGAGCAGCATATAAAACAATGATTTCATTCATAATCAACTAACCAATCAAGGAGGGCTAAGCATATTGAATCAAATAAAACACATTAATGTAAGATGGGAACCAGACAATAGTCATGTATATGTATTAATAGAATAAAGAGTTACAACCAAAGCCTTAACGTTGCAACCTCTTCCAACGGGGTTTAGTTGAAGCGTGTCTCAATGAATTATCAAGGAATTTGGATGGGATGAGGACACAAGCCTAAGCTCTCTCAATAAGGGTCTCTTCCATTCTATCTTTCTAGCAAAAATGTACAATAATATCTTCAGCGTTTTAGCTATAATATGTTCAGTTCATCTAGCACATCAGTGGAAGATAACTATATTTATAGAGGGAGAGGAGGAGGTTGGGATCCCTATAATGGTGGAAGGGAGGCCTTATCCCTTGAGAGGTTTCCCCAAAATGTGGAAAAAAGAGACCAAAGGAGGGAGGTTGTGGTTATTCAGTCGAACCACTCCAAATGACTCGCCCACGAAGTTGTTATGATGGAAAATTCGCCTCTATTATTAAAAAAAATTCCATAAACAAGTTGGCGTGGGTGCTCACTGGGAAAAAGTTCCAATGGGCATGGGGCTCAGTGTTAATTTTCTCATTGGTACGAGGGCATAATGGTCTACTAGAGCCAAGGAAAAAACATGTCTTTCTGATGGTCTGCTCAGGAAACGATCAACATAAGGAGTGTTTTCCTCATGGAAAGGGATGCAATGATGGTATTTGCAAGGCATGACACTTTATTTTTGTCACAAAAATGAACCTCCAATGTATGGAATGGGGATTGCAGGGACAGTGACGAAATGAGATGTAACACCTGGGGGGCTAAATTGAGAGGTAAAACAATTGAAATTTTCCTATGCTACCATTCCTGTCTTTGGTCAAATGAGAAAAATATATCGTGACTAAAATGAAATCCATGATCACAAACAAGGAAAGGCCTAATAATCATCCTATCAATACTGTACGTACAGACTTAGAGTCCTTCATATTGTACAATGATTCTGGATTAGATGATGTAGATTGTCAAATAATAGAAATAGAGGATATTCCTGAAGTTTTAGATTGCATTAGAGTGGTGTTATAAAATGAGAAAGAGAATATTCCTACTATATACAAACAACCATCAGAGAAGGCAGATGAAAGTTTGGAACAACATAGAGAATCAGATCAGAAAATTGTGTCAAATCAGAATCAAGAGTTTTAGCACCTTGAAGAAGAAGATGGTATTTGGAGCATGGGCCTTGATCGTTATGCTGGCAAAGACAAGTCTGGCATTGGTTTATGGATCCACAACCCATTTTAAGAGAAAAATAAGGTCCCAAATAATGTTAGGTTGTGTTCCTACAAACTAGCATTTGATTGTACGAATAATGAGGCTGAATATGAAGCACTCATTACCAGTTTGAAAATTTTGAAAAAATTGGGAGCTAGAAGAATTTCAGTCTACAGTGATTTAGAGCTAGTAATTAAAAAAATAAAAGGTGAGTATCAAGCTAATCCCGAGGATGAGGCAATATAGGAATGCATCACTTGACATTTTGAGAATGTTTTCAGAATATACATGTAAACTAGTGCCAAGATTGCAAAACTTGATGGCTAATTCATTAGCCATTGTTGCAAGTAATTTCAAATCTACAATGTTTTTTAATAAAGAGTTTGAGATTCATATAAATCATAGGCCTGACATTTCGGATAACTTGAAATTTTGGCAAGTTTTTTGGGACGATAAACAAGAGAACAATTTCCTTGAAAGTGAAGGTGAGTTTGAGAACTATTCTATGGACAAAGTGTATGACAAGGATCACCAAGTTATTGAAGCAAATCAAATTGACATAATTCAGGTCAAGGAAAATAACATTCCAAAAGGTCTCATACCTTTGGAAGAGTTTTTTGATCAAGATGATGTGGCAAGAAAACTTACTTTGGTCCCCACAGAAAAAGGCGTAGAAGATGTTAATATTGGTACAACGAAGCAGCCAAAGTTCATTAAGCCTTCAAATTCTTTGCCTCCAGAGGTAAAGACTAAATATATTGATTTTTTACTAAGTTTTCTGACATGTTTTCTTGGGATTACTCAGATGTAAAGGTGTACAATAAACATATCATTCAACACACCATCCCAATCAAGCCAAACCAAAAGCCTTTTAGGAAGAAGCTCAAGTGAATTAACCCAAAGTTATTTCCATACATTGAGAAGGCGGTAAACAATATTTATAAGACAAGTATTATTGTTCTAGTCATATTTTTAGATTGTATCTCCAATTTTGTTCCAGTGCGGAAAAAGACCGGTGAAATTCGACTATGTATAGATTTCAAAAATCTGAACAAAGTTTCATTAAAAGACAATTATCTGCTGCCCAAAATGGACCACATACTTCAATGAGTTGTAGGAGCTAGAAAGATGTCATGTTTGGATGGTTACTCAGGCTACAATAATATCCTTGTGCATGAAAATGATCAGGATAACAAAAAATTCACTACACCATGGGGTACATTTAAATATGCCAAGATGTCATTCGGTTTTACGAATTTCGGGGGCATTTTCTAGCGTGCCATTGACATGTATTTTGGTAACGATAAAGATGTCTTCCTTTTTATTTAGCTAGATGATTTTACTATTTATTCAAATTTAGAAGATGAGCATTTACACTATTTGAGAGTTGTGTTCCAATGATGTAAAAAATTTGGGATTTCCCTAAAGCCTAAAAAGTGCTTATTTTCTATGGAAGAAGGAAAGTTGTTGGGTCACATCATCTCAAAATATGGGATCTAGATAGACCCTGCTAGATTCGAAGCGATACATCAAATTTATTTCCCTAGAAACAAGAAGAAAGTTCAAGCATTCAACGGTAGGATGAATTTCCTATGTAGGTTCATCCCAACTTAGCAGAACATCTTAAAGAGTTAACTAATATGCCGAAGAAAGAGAATGATATAAAATGGTCTGAAAATGCTCATAATTCATTCAGTTTGGTGAATTTTTCTTTGACCACTACTTGAGTTTTGAAAAGTCCCGATTATTCACTAGATTTCATTATATTTTCTTTTGCTTCTGAGCATACTTTGGCAGTGGTGCTTATGCAGAAAAAAATATGGGACAGAGCTTCCGAAAGAATTCTTCAGTCCCACAATAAGGGATCTAGCCTCCGATACAACATAATCTAGAAACAGGCCTTGGCCTTGGTCAAAGCAATTTGTGATATTCCCAAATTTTCACATGATATTTGGAATACTAGAGTTCTTAATTTTCTTAATGAGTTAAGTAAATAAAAGGGTGGAGGGACCCATAATCCTCAAGATGAATAGATATCCACTTTCTATGTTTGAATGTGGATTGATTAAGCCTAGATCTACATAATGGGTAGTGGAGTAGCTACTAATGTGAATGGAGTGGAGATCATGTCTCATTAATGAGATAGATCATGGAGGTTGAAGCAGTCAACTGAGATCATGGAAGGCATCTATTGTAAGATCATAGAGAATTCATGATGAAGTGATGGAGGAAGTAGTGAAATTAATGCACACGTGATGGAGTGGGTGTACATTGCATGTAGACATGATGGATGATTTGGAGAGACAACAAAGTCAAACATGGAGGATTATGTCCACATGCACAATGCAGTTTAGAGGTGGGCCAAGGCATGGGAAGGCTCATCAACTATATAAAGGAGATCAAGACAAAAATAGAGGAATGATTTGGATTATTTATTTCTTGATTTTTTTAGATATATATTTTTCCTAGGACATCTCTATGAATTCTTGATATATTTAGCTAAGATTACAGTGCTATTTATCATAGGATGTTCCCAAGTAGGAATCCCTCCTCTTTCATTGAGTATCTCTTGAAAGAGGTTTGTACTTCATTCCTTATCAGGCATTAGTGCTGTCTTGGGGAGGTTGTTTCTAGCATTCAGCTAGGAAACCAGTGGAGGATTTATCCTATCACTTTGTTGTTCACATTGAGTCTTCCGGGAGTAGAAGATCTATATCTGGCATTTAGGCCATTGGGTTTTACCTCCATGCAACAATATTCCCTTCAAGGATTATGCAATAAAGTCCTATAGATCTATTGGAGGAAGGAATTTTCGAGTATTTCAGCTGAAAATACTATGAGGGATCATGTCCTCACATTGAATCTATTGTTTTCATCACTCAGAAGATGATTTGACACATCTAGCAGTAGGCTATTGAGCCTTCCTATGTGACAACACAGTTTTTTTGAAGTTTTTTTTCATGCAACAACTATTTTCAGTGGAGGATATTGGAGGAGCTAGATCTTGATCTTTTAGCCCAAGGATCTAGAGAGGGGATCAACCCTTCTAGCATAGATCTAATTGTGCATCATTCTAGCCATCATATCATTAGATCTATCTTTAGATTTTCATACCCAACAATATATATGTGAATCCCTAAGAGGGTGGTTTTCTTAGATTTAAATATATGATAAACCCTCTCTGGTTATCTTGGGTATCCATCATAGAGACTGGTTCTCTGATTTCAGCATCTTTGGAGCTCCCATTATGCCTAGATTTGAATTTCTATATTTCAGGTAGTTGTAGTCCCAACAGTTGCAGCAGGGACAACACAGTTTACCTTCCAGCAATTCAACAGTCACGCAGTCCCTCTTGTGGGATCATTGTAGGGTCATTCTAGGCCATCCCTTTGGCTTGAGTGTCTCATCTTTTGAGCACTATTGTACTTGCTTTTTCATCTCCTATATAATAAAATGGCCCAGCTATTTCTGTGCATTTTTATATGTATTTAGATTTATTTTTTACTTTGTTGTAGTTCCTATATCGTGTTTGAGTATTATTGCGTTCTCCCTTTTGGGATATTACGGTGGTATCAGAGCATGATCTTTGGCTTAGCTTGTGGACACTTCATTTTTTTCATCAAAAGAAGAAGCAGATAGATGAGATCTATCGTGAAGGAGGATTATAGTTTTGCCACTCCTCTCTTTAGATCCATGCAAGATCTCTCCAAATAGTTCAATCAATTGAAAAGGGAAATGAAAAAGGAGGATCCAAGGAGAATATTGGATGAGGAAGGTCCAAGCACTTCCTATCAACAAAAAAGAAAACCGGAGAATCATAGATATCCTCATAGACCTACTATGCCCACTTTCTTTAAATATGGTGAATGGTATAGCAATGAAGAAATAAGAAAACCTAAGACTCATGACACTCTTAGTATCTATCTTAAATAGTACAAAGCACAGTCTAGAGCATTCAAAGAGAGTCTAACTCTCCAATAATTCTTCCAAATCAAATAAGAAAGAGGATCCTATAGCAACAATAGAAGGAAAAGGAACAATAGATTTTATTTTCTTACATTTGATGGATCTTCCTCAAGCACTGTTAAGGCTTGGAAGAAATATTTAGATACATTTTTCTTGCTACATCCTGTGGCTGAAAAATAGGCTATCCAAATTACAACACTTCATCTTTTAGCTGAGGCCAATGATTGGTGGTTTACTCACATGGAGCATGCAAAGGTGACTAAATATTTAGATTTATTT
This sequence comes from Pinus albicaulis, assembly GCA_034641835.2. Classification (NCBI taxonomy): domain Eukaryota; kingdom Viridiplantae; phylum Streptophyta; class Pinopsida; order Pinales; family Pinaceae; genus Pinus; species Pinus albicaulis. Next base: position 2,004,231,497 of record CM076575.1, on the reverse strand, counting down.
CACAAGTTGATGAAGAAGTTTGATGTGAGAAAATTAGAGATGTGTCACAAAGAGACATTTCCTAAGGAAACAAAGGAGGATGTCAATCTTGTCACTTTGGAGAAGAAGTCACTACATTCACCACTAGCTGCAGAAGTACTTGCATCTAGAGGAGAGACACTTGCAACTTTGCAAGAGTGTCTAGAGCTATTAACACATAGATTCCCATGAATGATTCAAGATATGCATGAGCAAGAGGAGGAAGATTCCAGCACTGGTACATTGGTAGAAGACCAGCCACCACTCTTACCAGCAGTTGGAGACACCATTATTCCGGTTGGAGGAACTCTTGTGTTCTTGCAAGAGAGTCCCACACATAAGTTTATCCAAGGTATGCATACATACTCATCACATATTGTTCCAGTAGATATTATTGGATCTTATGAGGACATGCCATCACGGCCAATACATAACCAAGGGTTAGAACAAAATGATGATTTGAAGCAGCAGCATATCACAGCGCAGAGGACCCTTGATCTAATCAAGGAGGAAATGAAAATATATCCAAGTTGGTCATTTATGGACTAAACTCAACCCTTTGAGTTGAAGTGTAAAGTTTCAGAAAATGGGATGAGCATAATCCTATGTATAATGACTGGTTATAAGATCAACATTGTGCCTTGCTTTGAGACAACATATGTATTACCATGCAGATCTACAGCACTGTCACTTAGTAACAGTGATAATGAAGGAGCCCCATTATTCTTGGATCATTCTGAAGGTAGCTTCACTCATGAAGCAATGGTGGTTAATATGATAAATGGTAGACATCTTGAGATGAGAAATATTTTCTCCTTTCTAGATGACACTTTCTCAATGAGTATCTCACAACTCAAAGATAAACTTCTACTTGCAGCAGATCAAGAACCTCATTGGCTTTTAAGGGCCATTGATGAGAATAATGTCTCCTTAAGAGATATCATTGGAGGTGCACTTCAATATTTCAAGGAGTGCAAATTTTTTCATTAGTTTGGGGAGGATGAACATATTCTACAAAGGGAGGATACCATGTTTATGCAGTACATAATTCATCATCCACATTGGGATGGGTGGGTGAGGATGATAAGCAAGGGGTTGAAAGACCAGTTGCAAATATATGAAATGGGCTAGCAAGAATATTGGTTATGTTGGTCTCTCTTGGGTGAGTTTGGTTACTACCCAAAGGCTCCTATTTTTTTAATCCATGCCTTGAAAAACACTCATGTAATGAAGAAGGAGGCATGGTTGCGCTGGCTGCTCTTGGGTGAGTATGGTTACCACCCAATAGCTCATAATTTCTTGACTCGTGCCTTGTATATCAATGATAGTAAGCAGAAAATAAAGGCATGTTCATTTTGGTTTTCCTTGAGAGAGTTTGGTCATCGCATGACATCTCCTATGTCTATGTGTTTTGTATTGTGTAAATCTTGGCATGATGCTCTCATGATGTGTATTAATGGTGATTACTTGTATTGGACTAATGTGACATTCCACATTTCTATCAATATGTATTTACTCCATGATGCACATGAGGAGGAGAGAAGGCAACAAGATCTCATGTTTCTTTGGTTGCTTTTGGGGGAGTTTCCCTTATGCATATTGCATGGGGGATATGGAGGATGGCTGCAAATGGCCTTACTCTAGTGGTTATTATTGGGAGAATATGGTTTGAAATATTTTTCTACCCATACATCTCTATTTATTATTTTTTATAATTTTGGAGTGATGCTTGGATCCAACAAGGGCAACAGGGCTAAAGATGAGGGCATGCCAATGCTCAATGTACTTCATAAAGCATGGGATGAAGAGATGTATTGTGAGATGGATCTTTTCATTTTTGGAAAGAACCACTTTATTTTATGTATCTCATGTATTGATGATGCTGTTGGACATCATATGGTTCTCACTTGGTAGTTCATGGTGGAAGGAGGACATATAACCATATAGTTAGAGGCCATGCTATGCATTTTTGAGAGACAACTTTGAAACCAAACATGCATGACATATTGCAGCAAATGGAGGAGGCCTTCCTTATGTGGATGGAATTTGGAGGGGAATGAATGACATTGCATCTACTTTTACAGTTTCTTGAGGACAAGCAACATTTTTCCGGGGAGGGCTATAATATTCCCAAATTTTCATATGATATTTGGAATATTAGAGTTCTTAATTTTCTTAAATAATTGAGTAAATAAAAGGGTTAAGGGACCCATAATCCTCAAGATGAATAAATGTACCCTTTTTATGTGTTAATGTGGATTGATTAAGCATAGATCTACATAATGGGTAGTGGATAAGCTACTAATGTGAATGGAGTGGATATCATGTCTCATTAATGAGATAGATCATGGAGGTTGGAGCAGTCAATTGAGATCATGGAAGGCATCTAATGTAAGATCATAGAGCATTCATGATGAAGTGATGGAGGAAGTAGTGCAATTAATGCACACATGATGGAGTGGGTGTACATTGCATGTAGATATGATGGATTACTTGGAGAGACAGTGAAGTGAAACATGGAGGATTATGTCCACATGCACAACACAGTTTAGAGGTGGGCAAGGCATGGGAAGGCTCATAAAATATATAAAGGATATGAAGGCAACAATGGAGACATGATTTGGATTATTCATTTCTTGATATGTTTAGATCTAGATTTTTCCTAGGAAACTGCTATGCATTCTTGAGCTATTTAGCTAATATTGTAGTGTTGCTTAGCACAGGGTGTTCCTGAGCAGGAATCCCTCCTCTTTCATTGAGTAGCTCTTGAAAGAGGGTTGTACTTCATTCCTTATCAGGCATTGGTGCCATCTTCAGGAGGTTGTTTCTAGCATTCAGCTAGGAAACCAATGGAGGATTTATCCTACCACTTTGTTCTTCACATTCAACCTTCTAGGAGCAGCAAATCTATATCTGACATTTAGGCCATTTGGTTTTACGTCGATGTAGTAGAAGTCCCTTCAAGGGTTGTGTAGTACAGTCCTGTAGATCTATTGGAGGAAGGAAGTTTCTAGTATTTCAGCTAGAAATATTGTGAGGGATCATCTCCTCACATTGTATCTATTGTTTCCATCACTCAGGAGCTGATTTGACACATCTAGCAGTAGTTATTGAGCCTCCCTCTCTGACAACGCAGTTTTCTAAAGTTTTTGTTCATCTAGAAACTATTTTCAGTGGAGGAGATTGGAGGAGCTATATCTTGAGCTTTTAGCCCAAGGATCTAGAGAAGGGATCAACCCTTATAGCATAGGTTTGATTGTGCATCATTTCCACCAACATATCATCATATCTAGCTTCAGATATGCATACCTAATAGTATATATGTGAAGCCCTAAGAGGGTGGTTTTCTTAGATTGATAGATATGAGAAATCCTTTCTAGGTTATCTTGGGTATCCATCATAGGGCCCAATTCTCTAACTTAAGCATAATCAAAGCTCCCATTCTGTCTATATCTGACTTTGTATCTTTCAAGAAGTTGCAGTCCCAACAATTACAACAGGCACATCGGAGTTTACCTTCCAGCAGTTTAGCAGTTATGCAGTCCCTCTTGTGGGATCATTACAGATTTATTCTAGGCCATCCCTTTGGCTTGAGTGTCTCATATTTTGAGCATTGTTGTACTTTCTTTTTCACCTACTCTATAATAAAATGGATCAGCTATTTCTGTGCATTTTGATGTGTATTTATATTTATTCTTTACTTTGCTGCAGCTCTTATATTATGTTTCAGTGTTACTACATTCTCCCTTTTGGAACATTAAACACTCAAGGACTTCTACGTTTATATTCTACACTCACATATTTCAGCATATTTTCCAAATGCAACAGTTAAAGAAGTACTCATGCAAATAGATCCAGAAGGAAGAAGAGGTAGGTGGATAGTAGCACATTTAGAGTATGGCCTTTAGATCAAGCCAACCAAGTTGATAAAAGGGCAAGGCTTAACCAAGCTCATGGATGACTCTAATATACATGCACTTGAGATTAATCTCATATTATCATTGTCTGATGACAAAGAAGGTGTAGGTCTTGTTCAGGTATCAGATCTCTTTTCATCATCTCCAAGGTATGATGATATCATTTATGTTTTACAACATTTGAACCCTCCTTCAGGCATGTCAAAGAGTAATAGTAGGTCCTTGAAGCATAAGGCTTTAAAAATTTTCATAATATATAGTTCACTCTACTGGAACGATCCTAGAGTAGTGTTACTCAATTGCTTAGTTGAATATGAGTCCAAAGAAGTAATGAAGTATTTCCACAAGGGAGATTGTGGAGGTCATTTGTACCAGAAGACCACGACCAAAAAAGTACTGAGAGCGGGTTACTATTGGCCTACATTGTTTGCATATTTATACAAGACGATCATGCACTACCATGAATGCCAAATTTTCCAAGGTAAACGTAAGCTTCTTCCTTTACCATTACAACCCATTTTAGTTGAAGCTCTTTTCCAGCAGTGGGGCTTAGATTTTATTGGCAAGATACATCCACCCTCATCCTCTCAACATAGATGGATACTTACAACGATAGAATATTTCACAAAGTGGATAGAAGTGATCCCAACCAAGCAAGCTACATACACAATTATAACTCTGTTCTTAGAAGCTAACATCTTGACCCGGTTTGGTTGTCCTAGAAAAATCAACACAGATAACACTACAAATTTCAAATCAAAGAAGATGAAAAAATTATATGATAAGTATAACATCAAAATGGGTCATTCTACAAAATATTATTTGTTTGGTATGTGTTATAATCTTTCCATGACTAGTCACGGGCAGGGGGGTCACAGGTGGGTGACCCGCCCATGGTTTTGTGCATGGGTTTGCACATGGTTTTGGGGCATGATGGTTTTCAGCGCCCGGTATTTCATAGATCTGGTCAAGGTAACTGTGGTTATGTTCTAATCTAGGGTTAATGGATTGGGTTTTATGTATGCTTCGGCATGTATATATATGTGTTGTAACACTAAGAGGAATATAATGAAAAATCATGCTGATCGTCTCGATTTGCGATCCAGGGGGAAATCTCTGTGTATATTTGCTTTATGTTTTATGCTCTCGCTATTGCTTATTTTCTGTTTTTAAGATTTGTTTGCAGATAATTTCAGTACAGGGTTAAAAGATACATTTGGTATCAAAGCAGTTTCGGCTTCAAGGGGACAACTTTGCTGCTGAGGGGTTTTTTTATTGGGCCTAAGGTAGACCCTGCTTAGTGGGAGATCCACGTGATAGATTCTTGTGGTGAAAGAAGATGACAAGCGGTGGGAAGATAGAGATCGAGAAATTTAAAGGTTGGAGTTTTTAGTTGTGGAAGCTCATGATGGAAGATCTTCTCATGGATAAATATTAGTGGATCATAGTAGATCTGGGTACTAAACAAATGACAATGTCAGATGAAGACTAGAAGTTGGATCGGAAGGCAAAGAGCACAATACGATTGTGTGTCTCAGATTCAGTATTATTGAATGTATCTAGGGAAGCTACGACGAAGACCTTGTGGGACAAGCTAGGGAATTTGTACCAATCTAAGTCTCTTGTGAATAAATTGTTCCTGCGAAAAAAGCTGTACAACCTGAGGATGAAGGATGGAGACTCGGTGACAGAGCATCTAAACGCCTTCAATACTGTGGTAATTCAGTTGTCATCTATTGATATTAAAATATTAGATGAAGATAATTTCATTAGTTTTTTGTCTTCTCTATAAAACTCGTTGGATAGTCTGGTTATTGCAATAGGTAGAAATACAACTACCTTGAATTTTGATGACATTTTCTTAACCTTGCTATCGGAGGAAATGAGAAGGAGAAATATGGAGGGTCAGAATGCAGATGCCTTATCTATGCGAGGAAGGTTCCAAAATAGAAACAAGAATAAGGTTTCAAGTGGGAGATCTAAATCTAGAGGGAGATCTGAATATCCTGGAAAGTTTGTAAAGGTGTGCTGGAAATTTGGAAAGGAAGAACACTACAAAAAGGACTGCAGATCTAAAGATCCTGAGAAAGGAAAGGGATCTGATGATGCTCCTTCTGCAGAGGCAAAAACCACCTCGGATGAAGGTCGGGATGTGTATTTGGCTTCTTCTTCAAATACACATGAATATCATAAGTCATGGTTGATTGACTCGGGTGCATCCTTTCACTTCACTCCCCTTAGGGAGTGGTTCTGCGAGTATGAGAAATATGATGGTGATGATGTCTTCTTAGGGGATGATCGGAATTCCATAATCGTCGAACATGGAAAAGGTAAGATGAAGTTGCAAGGTGGAAGGATTAGCACACTTCCTAGTGTTTTGCACATTCTTGCATTGTCTAGAAATCTGATTTCCGTAAGCAAGATGGATGATGAAGGTGTAAAAATAGTGTTCGAGAAAGATACCTATAAGGTGGTTCAGGGAGCACTTGTATTAATGCGGGGAGTTCAGATTAGAACTTTATACAAGCTTCAGGGTAGCACTGTTATTGATGGGTGCAACAGTTTTGTGGTTCCCGAAAGTGGAGCGGAAAGCCTAGTGGTCTCTGGAGACAATACCATGTTAGGGCATCAAAGGCTTGGAAATATTGGAGAGAAGGGCCTTCGAATACTGCATGGAAATGGTATGGTAGAAGGTATGTATAATAGCTCTCTAAATTTCGATTTCTGTGAACACTGTGTAAATGAGAAGCAGAATCGGGTGAGTTGTCCTTCTAGTGCTAAGAAGGTGAACAAGATATTAGAGCTTGTGCATAGTGATGTGTTTGGACCTGTGTCGGTTCCATAACTAGGTAAGTATGTGTACTATGTTTCATTCATAGATGAATTCTCAAGGAATACATGGATATATTTCTTGAGGAATAAATCTGAAGTCTTTGAAAGATTTAAATAATTTAAGGCTCTGGTGGAAAACTAGACAAAGAAGAAGATAAAGGTGCTGAGAACAGATAATGGTGGGGAGTTCTGCAAGAAGGAATTTGAAGAGTTCTGTAAGAAGTGTTGATAGCATGACAGAATACTACTCCATACACACCTCAACAAAATAGAGTTGCATAAGAATGAATAGAATGCTGATGGAAAAGGCAATAAGTGTGCTCAATGGTACCAGGTTAGGACAAGATTTTTAGGCAGAGGCAGTGGAGACTACATGTTACTTGGTTAACATATCTCCTTCATCAGCGTTGGAGGATAAGACTCCACATGAGGTATGGACTGGTAAGAAATTCTCTATTTCACATCTGAGGGTATTTGGATGTGATGCATATGTACATGTTCCAAAGGAGAAAAGGACCAAGTTGGATAATAAATCTAAAAGGTGCATATTTATTGGGTATAAGGATGGTTTAAAGGGTTACAACCTTTGGAACTCAGAAAAAAGGAAGGTTGTGTACAGCCGAGATGTGGTGTTTAGAGAAGTGAAATATGGTGTTAAACATGAAGTCCTACCAAAGGAACCTGAGAAGATAGAGTTTGAGCTAAAGGAGGATGAATCAGACTCTACAATAGATGAAGACTCAGAAGAGTAATATCCACAAACTCTAGCTATGAGAAGATCATCTCGGGAAAGAAGACACCCAGAAAGGTATAATCCATCTGCTTTATGTTCAAATTTTTCTTTAACTATAACTAATGATGATCCCAAAACCATCAGGGAGGTAGTAGATTCAGAGGATGGAAACTCTCGAAGGAGGCCATGGTTGATGAAATGGAATCCTTGCATAAAACTGAGGCTTGGGATCTGGTGGAGTTGCCAGCTAGAAGGAAGCCCATCGAGAGCAAATGGGGAATGTAGGAGGCAAGGTGGAGAAATACAAAGCTAGGTTGGTAGCAAAAGGTTATTCACAAGTGCCAGGAATTGATTTTTGTGATATTTTTTCTCTTGTTACCAAAGTTATTTCTATAGATTGCTTTTATATGTTGTTTCTACATTTGATTTTGAGGTAGAATAGATGGATGTGAATACAACATTTCTTCACAGGGATCTGGAAGAGGAGATCTACATGAAAAAACCTGAAGGCTTTATGGTGAAGGGGAAGAAAGAACTGGTATGCAGGTTAAAGAAGTCTCTGTATGGGTTAAAATAGTCACCAAGGATGTGATATCAGAAATTTGATACCTATATATGGGGACTTGGCTTCACCAGAAGCAAGGAGGATCACTGTGTTTATTTTAAATTAATTACTGACCTTGTTAATTAGAAATTATCCAATATTTGAAGACCCAATTGTTCTCTGAATTTGACATGAAGGATCTTGGTGCTGCAAACTATATTTTGGGCATGGAAATTAAGAGAGACTGGGCAAAGAGGAAGCTTTGGTTAAACCAAAGGAAGTATGTCAAGACTATATTACAAAGGTTCAATATGTAGGATAGTAAACCGGTGAATGTTCTGATTCCTGTAGGTGTAAAGCTTTCTTTTGAACAGTGTCCCAAGACACAAGAAGAAGAGGAGGATATGTCTGGTGTTCCATATGCAAGTGTAGTCAGTAGCTTGATGTATGCAATGGTTTGTAGTATACCAGACATTGCACATGCAATGGGAGTATTGAGCAGGTTTATGTCAAACCCAGGGAAGGAGCATTGGATATTAGTGAAGTGGGTTTTTAGATATTTGCGTGGAACTAGTGATTATGGCTTGTGCTACCAGGGAAGACCATGATTGGAAAGAGTATTTGACATTCATGGTTTTGTTGATGCAGACTAGGTTGGAGATCTAGACTAAAGAAGATCTACAAGTGGGTATGTGTTTAGCCTATTTGGAGATGCAGCCAGTTGGATGAGTAAAAGACAGTCTGTAGTGTCTCTTTCAACTACAGAGGAAAAATACATAGCAGCCACTCATGCAATAAAGGAAGCAGTTTGGTTGCAAATATTGTGTTCAAGTATGGGGTTGGTGCAACAAGCTATAAGGATAGACTATGATAACCAAAGTGAAATTTTCTTGGCTAAGAACCTTGCTTATCATTCAAAGACAAAGAACATTTATGTTCAATATCAATTTTTGAGATATATGGTTGAGGCTAAAAGGGTGTTGCTGGTAAAGGGGGACACTTTGAAGAATGTTGCAGATGCATTGACAAAGTCTGTGAGCACTCAAAATTTCTCAAACTTTCATAGGTTGTAAGGTCATTATTGGTGTTCTAAATATTGTTTTTCTTGTGAAAAAGGCTGACTCAAATGTATTGGAATATTGAGACATGGTTATTCAAGGAAGATCTAAAAATCCCCAAAGAAGACTACCTTGTCAAAATTCAAGTTTTGTGAATGCTAATATTTTGACACTTCTGCAGGAGTGTTAAGAGATCCATCAATAGAAGTTTGATGAGGCAGGATTTCTGATCCTGAATCAAGACAACCCATGGAAAGCAGATAGGAAAGTACTTGTGCTTAAATAAACCTAGGGTTTTTCAAAGATAGTCAAAATAGGTAAAGTGAAGATGTTAGGCCTCGATGATGACAACAGAAGGAATATTTGAAGGGATTGTTGTAAGTGACATCCAGATTTTTTCAAGGTAAAGTGTCTCACTGCCTCAAAAGAAGGAGGATGCAAAGGGTATCAGTGAAAGGAAGGTCAAATATCTCATTTCATTCATTTACCCTCAACGATCAAAGGATAAAAACATAGGGTTGAGCTCCAAGATGGAAATCCAAAGGTGATTGTAAGGTTGTTGCTGTGTAAATTGAATATATCAAACTTCAAGAATATCAGAAAAGGCTAAGTTAGTATGTCATGGCACCTGCAAATCATAAGTGGCCAAAAGAGGAGATAGAAAACATGATTTTGAAATCTATATTTCTTGTCAAAGGTGAGTTTATCATGCCTAAGGATCAATGAGAAAGTTGAAAACAAGGTTTTCAATCACCTGCTCCAAGGTAAGAACAAAGAAAATGTTGATAGGTGCTCCTTTATGTTTAAACTCCTAAATATTGTCAAGGGTAGAGTTATTTTGTTTCAAAGATCAAAGGGAAGATCCATTTCAAGGTTCTCACAAATCACCTATCAAAAAAGGAGTTAAAGGCATAAATCGTCTAAAGGGAATTCAAGTTCACCATATCAACAACCTGTAGAGAAAACAGAGAAAAATGGTTAGAAAGAAAAACCTAAGATAGGTAGATTAAATTTTATGGTGAAAAGCACAAGAAACTTTGAAAATATTACTGTGTGTAGCACTTCAAAACATAAAGTAAATATGTCAAACTCAAGGAGAAAAAGGAAAGAGCCATTTAAATGTTTTTTAGCCACCTACAACAAAAATGGGTCAAAGAGATATCAGTTAAAGGAAAAGGAGTAAAAAACAAAACATTAACAAAATGGGTTCTCAAACTTTGATTTATATTCCTAGGCTATAAAGGGGCATTTTTTCTATCATTTGGTTTATTATTCACTTGCAAAGAACCAAAAACCTTCAAGGAGAAAAAATCTGAGTTTCCAGTCAAATTTCAAGCAAGTTACCTGGTGTTGCACATTCAGATCGACGTTGCACGTTCAGGGTCCGGTGCTGCACGTTCAGAGGATTTCCCTATGCAAAATTGCACTGCGCTACACATTCGGAGGATTTCCCTATGCAAAATTGCACTTCGTTGTGCGTTCAGAGACACGAGTTGTGCATTTGTCCGGGTGCTACACGTTCACCCAGGAAAGCCCGACAAGCACATGCCTGGCATGCAAGCGCTGCATGTTCACAACCCGACTAGCACAATCTGTGTGCAACTGCTATGCGTTGGGTAGGGAGGAAATGAAAACGCGTGCAGACACTATGTGTTGGGCAGGGAGGATCCGACTCTATGTGCAGGCGCTACGCTTTTTCCTGAAGCTCCTCCTTCACCTACAAGCGCCCAAAAAAAACATCAAAAAACTCCTTCAAGCTATTATCAAGGGTTTTAAAGGACATTAAAAATTGGTAGGTGGATGCCTTGCCTTTTCCTACAGTGAGTTTTGATGGTTTTAAGTCAAGAAGAATTGAATAAAGCCTAAGGATTAGAAACTCTAAATCTTCCTACTCAAAACCCTGTTTAAACCTCCATCACCTACAAACCAGGATATATAATTCAAGTAGGTTATGAATTAGTGTGGTTGCAGTAATTTGAAGTTAACCATTCATCAAATATTGAAATGCTCAGTCATACACCTACACCTTCCTCTCACTCACTTGTAAAGGCTACCTTTCACCATCATTCCAATTCACTTCTCATATCAGGTTTTACAAACAGAGATAGGGTTTGTTTAAAAACAACAGTCATAAAAATGTTAAGAGAAGGAGGAAATGTTAGTAGTGAATAAGGCCAAGTGCCTATGAGGTAGAAACACGGAGGTGGGAAGGTTAATAGGTTTGAACCCCAAGACACCATGGAGCTTAATCCCTCTCCTATGATTGTCACATGCTTTCAAAATGTGGGATGTCTTAACTTTTTTCAAAGAGTCCAACAAGTACAAAGTCACCCAGAGCTCACAAGGTTATTCATCCTTAACCTACATAACAAGCAATCAAACTTTGCAATGGTGACCTTTGAACTTTCCTCAGATGCCATTGCCCATGCTACATGCATACCCAATGTTGGTGAAAAATGGTTCAAAAGAGAAAATTCAGACAGAAGCTGCTATGAGTCATTTCTTAAACCCAAAGACAAGGAAGGCTGCAAATCTATCTTCCCATTTCTCACATTTTTTGGAGAGGTATGCACCCTTGATGAGGATCATCATGAAATCTTTTACATGCGAGGGGAGGTACTCTAGACTTTAGTCCCATCATATCATATTACTCATGCACTTTACTAGGGTTAAGATGCTTTATTCACCCTACTACCTATATAGGAGTATTGACAAGATGTCTTCTGTTGTGCAAAAGAGTAATTATTCCCAACAAATGCAAAGTTTGTTTCATCACTCTTTAATCAATATGGCTATGATACATCGGTTGGAGAAAAAAGGCATACCATGTGAAGTGTTTATTGCTCATGAAGTGTTCACAAACCCACAACCCCATCCTCAACAAAATTTTCCCTCATCATCTCATCCTCCTCCCCTTACTCCCCCATCATCTCCAACTGATCATGCTTCATCATCTACACATTTATCCTCACCTCAAGAAAACCTTCCTTCCTCACCTTCTCCCAATGCATCAGATAAACAAGGAAGTGAACTTCATGAGAAATCAAATACTAATGAAGGAGAGAGAAATAATGATGAAACACGCATGGAAGAAAAATAGAGTTAAGAGTTAGAGGTTAGCAATGAAACATAAAACATAGAGGTATATGACAATGAAGATGAGGCAAATGATGAAGAGAGTAGCTAAGATAATGATGATGATGTTGGAGATGAAGAGGAAGAAGACAGTCTGAACACAAATGAAGGAAGTGACAAAGAAAAATATGATGATAATGATGGCAATGAAAATAAGAGCCACAATGACAGTAAAAACAGTCAGGTTCCTAGTAGTGATAAGGGAAGTGGTGATGTTGGAAATAAAGAGGATAGTGATGAAGAAGAAAACATGGTAACTGATAGTAATAATGATGCTAATGACAACAATGATACCAAGGATCAAAATGTCAGTGAAGATAATGAAAATAGTGAAGAAAATGAAGTGGTTGATAGCAGTAGTGAAGAAGAAGACAAAAAATAGCATAACAGTCATAACAATGGGCATGAAATCCATAAGGACAACATGAATATCACTGATAATGACAGTCAATATGGAAAAAATAATGAAGACACTTAAATGGTCACAATCAAACCTCTTTCTTTGACTTACCAAAGAGGAGAAAGGCATGTGTTTTTGGCCTCTAAAAGGCAAGGGGACATGCCTTCCACATCAACAAATAATATAGACAAAGGAAAATAAAGGGTCACTATTGGAGATAAGAATGGTAAGCATGGAACTAAACAAAAATTTTAATTTATTGACCTTGACAGTGAAAATGAATATGAGGAGAGGGTTACAAGCATCTTGATCCAAATCAAGGATGTAAGGTCAGAGACCTGCAAATAAATATTGGCATGTAAATGTATGACATTGAGTATTATAAAAATAAAAACAAGCAGCTGAAGAAGACACAAAGGGACCTTGGCCTATAGAAAAAGATGGCCAAGCACTATGCCTTGAAGAACAAATTTGCAAGGGCCAAGCTCAAAGGAGCCCTTCCCAAAATACAAGCACTCAAGGAGGAAAATGACCAAGAAAAACTTGGAATCATTGTTGAAGCTTTTCTATAGACCTCCCAAAACCCATGAGGAAGCCAATTGCAGATTTTGGAAAGTTTTTGACATTTTTGGTTTTTTGACTGATATTAAGGGTCGAAACCACAACACCCTTGGCGCTACGATTTTCATAAAGGCATAAAATGGTGGTAAAGTTTAAATTTTTGGATTCATCAGCCTAGGGAAATCATGCACACCAAATTTCAGAGCATTTGGAGTAGTTTTGGTCCCTCAAAAGGTCCAAACACATGCCGCTTTTCACCTTTCTGCCATGTTTTCAGGGCTCGCGCTGCGCCTTGAGCAGCCTTGGGAGATTTAATTTTTGAATAATTTAATGAATCCCAATCATAAAAAAATATCATTCTGGAATGTAGACTCAACAGGCTTTCCAACGAGCCACTACGGAGCCAATTCCGATATCGGGACGTCCATCAAAACTTGGCTACAAGTGGACCTAGTTTTTCTGTGCAGGTGCTGCGTCTTCAAACCTATGAAGCTGCCCCCTTGCAAAAAGTTAAAAAAAGCACAATGAATGATATTTTCGAGAATTCTTTGGGAATATCACTCCAGCTTTGATTAAGGAGTTACTTTTAGGTTATCTTTCATTTATTGCAATTTTTATTATGTGCCTTGGGCCTTGCATGGCCTCTTTCGACATAAATGACATTTATGGTGTATTTCTAGTTTCTAGAAGCCTCTTAGGGTTTCCAAATCCTCATTTACTGGTTAAATAGAGCACGGATTTCTTATTGTATTTTTTTGGTTGGTTGATGAGCATAATATGATATAGACTCTGAGTTTATTTGTGAAATTGGCTTTGGTGTCTTGTGATGGCTTTGGACTAAGCAGTTGTGGATTGAGCTCATTCTTAGGATTCATCAAGATTTTTTGAATGGTGATGTATTCCACCTTTGTACATGTTTCCTTCAGTTCTCATTATGTTTCTTTGATCATGGGATAGAAATCTTAGAGTAGGATATCTCTTTTTGGCACCCTTCTTTGTCTACATCCTTTGATTTTTGTGTTTTCTTCCTTGAAGTTTAACTAATGAATTCTTCAGTGCTCTTTAGTTTTACTGGGATGTTATGTTAAAAATACAATTGTTTGCAAGTAAGTTTTAGATAATACTTAACTGTTCTCTAAGTTTACTCATATGTTGCTCTAACGTCTGCTTAGTATTGTTTGGTTCAAGAATCCTTCATTGCTATTCAAGTTTTTACTATGCTAATCATGCTGAAAGGTTTTCTTTATTATCAGTTTGTTAAAGAATCCTTTATTTCCCCTTAACTACTATATTTCACTTCTCCATGTTCATTTCACTCACTCAAAACCTACTTAGATCCATTTGGCCCTATTTACTTGCCCTATGAAACACCCTTGAAGTATTTTTTCTTTCTTCAAAATCTTTGCAGACTCTATAGCCCAATGGATTGAACCTATCTTACTCTACCTATTCTTCTTGACAACTTACCCAACTAAACAAACAAACAAGAAAACCCTAATTCCTATGACTAGCCTAAAATCAAACAAGTTAAATCCTTTACATAAGCATAGAGAGAACCCTCTCTGAGTCTAGGAAGGCTAGGTCCTAGGACTCCAAAGATTGGTTTGATGTTACCCCTATTAATTTTTTCTTGCTAATCTAAAAATTACGGGGAACTAACATAGTGGCAATCACGGTGGGACCTTCTGAGTAAATTAACAGCCTTGACATCCTTAAATAATTTAGAAAACCCTTGTCATATAGTATCCAGTGATTCATCACCACCTTGTCACCTAACATAGTGGCGATCATGGTGGGAAATATGAGTTAGTAGCATCCTAAGTACTTCTTAACACCTGAGAAAATATCTGTCAAACTTAGAAATTTTGATGTGTTAACCAAGAGTAGTACCAAACTAATTCACCATGCTAGCAACACGATGACTCAATTGGACCACATTCATTAGAGATGTTAGTGTTACATAGAGAAACTCAGAAAACCCCTGAAAACATCTCTAGATTGGTTTTTGTCAATTATTGGTGGTGCACCACAAGTACATATCATCAAAGTAGCAAAAAACATACACCTGGCAACTCCACTAGCCCCAGTAGGCCTATTAACTTCACTAGTTCTTCTAGACTCCTCTAGGATTATGTCAAAATAGTCCTAAGTGTCTCAGAGGCCTAGTCACACACTATGTAAGTTCAGTAAACATTTAGAAAGGTCTGCCTTTCAAAACATTCACAAAACTTTCAACCTCTCCATATTGTAGGTCTAAAATTTGGCTTCACGAAGAATTAACACTAGATCTCACCTTGAACCCAACCCTCTTATCATATTTGATGACCCAGAGAATATTTTGTGGAAGACTTCTAGAGCTGAAGATCCAACTAGTGTTCGAACAATCCATAGAGCATGTTTTTCCCCTGAACATCTCATAGCCTTGCAAAATAACCAATTTGACTTACATCATCAAAGGAACCTATTCAGAACTAAGTCTCAAAGTGGGATAGACCAGACAGACCTTGAGCCCACAGATTTGCACCGAAGTCTTAGTATAAAATCCTCTCCTTCCACTCCTCTTGACTTTTAGTTTCTCCATCACTTCGGCTCATTTTATTCTAAGTCTGCTCAAAATTAGTTTTTTGGTCCAAGTACTTCTACCACACCCACTCATACATCCACTGTGCAAACCACTCCATTTCATCCACCTCCTCTCACAAACCCTCCCCTTATAAATCCTCCTTGGATTCCATTTCCTCCCATCATGGCAGCATTGTATGCCCCTCTAGCACTACAATAACCTTTACTACCTTTGCCAAATGACCACCAGTCCAAAATCCCTCATTTCACTGGAGCTAACTCTACCACTACCCAACAACATGTAGACAAAATGAATGATTCTTTTGACTACATGGAAGTAGAAGAGGAGACCATGAAAATGAGGATGTTTGCCCAAAGTCTAGGGGGATAAGCCAAGAAATGGTTCAAAAAATTAACTCCTAACAACATACATGACCTCCCTTCTCTTAATCAAACATTCATAAAGAAGTGGGAGATTAAGAAAAATCCTCTCCAAATCCTTTCAGAGTATAACAACCTTAAAAGAAATGTTCGGGAATGTGTCCAAGACTACTGCACTAGGTTCAATAGTGTATACAATGCTCTCCCACCTCACATGAAACCCCCACAGGGCCTAGCCTTAGTAAAATTCCCACAGTGCTTTGATCCAAACATGGTCTACTACTTGAGAGAAAGAGAACCCCTAACCTTAGAAGAAATGAAAAGGGGAGCTATCAGTGTAGAAGCCAACTAATTGAGAAAAGGGATAGGATGAGGTCAGAAAAGAGAGTTACATACAAAGAGGACACTGTGGCCTCAACCTCTTCTTCTGATGCTAAAATTGATAGCCTAGTTAGGACAATGGAAAGAATGACAGATAAAATCGGCTTGAATGAAAGAACACCTCCTAGGGAAAACCAAGCCAACCTCAAAACAAAAATAGGAACCAAAACTTTAGAAGAGACCCTCCTCAAATCAGACAAACAGAGAACGACCAACAAATCAGACCTCCTTTCCAAGAAAATTTTGTAGATGAAGAGGAAAGAGAGTCTGAAGAGCTAGAAGAAAACCATGTAAATGTGATAGGCTCTGATGATGAGGATAATACTTTTCTCATCAAAGAATAACACGGCCTATTTTCCTCAAATAAAACTGAAACAAACTATGAGGATTCTGAAGACTATAGATTAGGATTTCAGAATGCTATCATGGAGGTGCATTGGGCAATATGACCTTAGGAGTAAGAAAACCCAAGATGCTTCCAAGAAAAAAAAATTAGACACTATTGTTAGGACGACCCCTGAAAACACTCCTAAGAGGACAATAGAAAACAAAAACACAATGGCTAAGAAACCTAACCAGAACAAGGAAAAAACTAGCCAACAAAATGGTGACCCTGGCTGCCCTAGTACATCAACTAGTGCCCCTGAAAAAACTGTTTTGGCTAAGGTTCCAAATGAGAAACATCAAACTAAAATTGTAGAAAAAATCATGGCTGATAAAACTAATGTAAATATACGAAAAACACCATCACCTTTCGTTTTTTAGGGTGATATTGCCAAAATCAAAATAAGCATACCCCTTGCTGAACTGGTAACTTAGGATGTATATAGGTCCCAAATGTTAAAATATTTGAACATAGGAAATGACCCCAACACTCTGAACTTAACTGATGACAAACCAGAGCTGTTGTTTGGACCTGAGGTAGATGGAAAATATGAAGAAGGAGTTGTCCCTCCTTTCTATGTTAGTTTAAAAATTCATGAAAAAATTATTGCACAATGCTATGTTAGACTCCGGTGCCTCACACAATCTCATGCCCAAGGTGGTGATGGATAGATTAGGCCTAGAAATAACCAAACCTTAAAAATACTTGTACTCTTTTGATTTGAGTAGAGTGAAATGTTTGGGTCTAATCAAGGATCTATGTGTCAATCTAGCCCAAATATCTGCTAAGAGTCTAGTCATGGACATAGTGGTTTCTGACATTCCCCCGAAGTATGGCATGCTTTTATCTAGATCATGGGGAGCCAAAATTCAAGGGAATCTCCAAATGGACATGCCATATGCTACCATCCTGTTTTTTAACCAAAAAAGGAGATTGTACTGGGAAACTCACATGAAATACATGGTAAGCATCCAAGATAGGCCAAACAACACCCCTCTCTATTCCATCCACTTAGACCTTGACTCATTTATCTTGTACAATGAAGATGACATTAATGAACAAATAAATGAAAATGAGAAATATCTAGGACCACCAAAACAGTCAAATCAATAACCAAATGAATAAAATGACATCCAAAGCTCTATCAGCCCTGAACAACAACACAATGGTGAATCTAAACTTGAAACACTTTGGAACATGAGCTTTGATGGCTCTTGTGGCAAAGCTGGTTCAGGAGCTGGTGTTTGGATGCACAACACAAATGAGGGTCACTCCTACAAACTAGATTTTCAATGCACTAACAATATTGCAGAGTATGAGGCTCTTCTCCTTGGTTTAAATTTGCTAAAAGACATAGGAGTTAAGAAAATTTATGTTCTAGAATATTCCGAGTTGATCATTAGACAAATCAAAGGAGAGTATTCAACCAAAAATCCTAGTCTAAGAGAATATAGGAATGTTTCCTTAGAATTCCTAGAAACTTTTGAGAAGTATGAACTAACCTCCATTCCTAGAGCTCAAAACACCCTTGCTAATGAACTTGCCTTTGCTTCTAGCACTTGCCAAACACCTCATACAAATGAACAATACACAATAGAAGTCAAGGTAGACCAGTAGTCCCAGATAAAAATAATTATTGGCAAGAATTTGAAAATGAAAAATAGATTGAAGACTTCTTGAAACCTAAAACTAAGTTTGAATTCTCAAAATCAAACTTATTCCATCAAGAAGATTGTCTTGCTGAAAAACAAGCCCACAAAACAGAGCTGCCTTGTATTGCTGATATAAACATGCTAAAATATCCCCTTGATGCTAAATTTTTTGAACATTTGGATCAGAAATACCTTGAGGTTTTACAATTCAAATATAATTCATTACCAAGAGGTCTTGCCACATTAGAAGAGATGTTTGACTTCAATGATGTTCCTAGGAAGCCAAAAATGGAAACCACTAACGCTAATGTAGAATAATGCAACATAGGCAACATAGAAAAACCCAAGATGATAAATCTGTCCAAATTCTTCCATCGCACATAAAACAACAATACATTGAGTTATTCAAAGAATTCAAAGATGTTTTTGCGTGGGGTTATGAAGACCTTAAGTCATATGACAAAAACATTATTCAACACAAAATTCCTCTCAAAGAAAATCAAAAACCTTTCAAGAAAAAATTGAGAAGAATAAACCCTATCCTAGTCCCTCTAGTTGAGAAAGAAATAAAAAATATGAATGATGCTAGGATCATAGTCCCAATCAGGTATTCAGAATGGGTTTCAAACCATGTGTCAGTTATGAAGAAAACCGAGGAGATTAGGCTATGTATAGACTTTAGAAACTTGAACAAAGCTTCCCTGAAAGACAAATACCCTTTACCCAAGATGGATCATATACTCCAAAGGGTGGTAGGCTAAAAAAGAATCTCATTACTTGATGGATTTTCAGGTTACAATTAGGTACTAGTACTTCCAAGTGATCAACACAAAACTGCCTTCACTACACCTTGGGAAACCTTCATGTATGTCAAAATTCCTTTTGGGTTAATGAATGTAGGGGCTACTTTCCAAAGAGCCATGGACATAAATTTTTCCGAAGACATAGGACACTTCATATTCATATACCTTGATGACATCACTGTCTATTCTAAAACTGATGAAGAACACCTAGTTCACTTGAGAAAAGTCTTTGAAAAATGTAGGAGGTATGGCCTATATTTAAATCCTAAGAAAACATTGTTTGGTCTTCAAGAAGAAAAAATCTTAGGCCACATCATTTCCAAAGAAGGGATAAAGATAGAACCCAAAAGGATTGATGGTATCTTACAAATCAGCCACCCAAGAAACATTAAAGAGCTATAATATTTCATTGGAAAGATTAACTTCCGAAGAAGGTTCATACCCAACCTTGCTAAACTCCTAAGAGACATCACAAACATGTTGAAAAAAGGAGTAGGATTCAAGTGGACCATGGAAGCCAAACAATCCTTTGAACTGGTAAAACAAGTGCTCACCCATACACCAATTCTAATCAACCACGACTTTACCAAATATTTCTTCATTTTCTCCTTTGCATCGGAACATACTATTGCTGCAGTACTACTTCAAAAGAACATAATGGGATGAGAAAAACCCATAGCTTTCTTCAACAAAGCATTGAGGGATGCACCTCTAAAATTTAATATCATGGAGAAACAACCCTTTCCCTTGGTAAAAGCTTTGAAAGATTTTAGAGTTTACATTTTGCATTCCCATATCATAGCTTTTGTTCCACATACAATTGTTAAATACATTCTAAATAAGCACTCGAATGATGAAAGGGGTAAATGTATTGCTATTATCTTAGAATATCATTTGGAAATTAGACCCACTAAACTGATTAAAGGATAAGGACTCATAAAAATCATGGCTGAATCAAATTTTGAAGCACTATACATGAATATTATTGATGCATTAGAGGAACAAGAAGAATTCACAGCTCCACCCATTGAAGAATCATTTCAGAATTAATCTTCATATGCTGATATTTTATATGTGCTTCTTTATCTTAATGCTCCTCCTACCTTGTCCAAATAAAAAGCTATATTCTTGAAACAAAAGGATTTAAATATTTTCATCATAGATAAAGTTTTGTATTGGAAAAATTTGTTGGTATCTTGCTTAAGTGTTTTCTTGAAGGTGATGCATATAGAATCATGCATGATGAGGGAGAGTGTGGAGGTCACCTCTACTGGAAAACCACTACCAACAAGATCCTTAGAGCTGGCTACTATTGGTCCACCCTTTTCCCTGATACCCACAAACTAGTGATGACTTTCCATAAGTGCCAAACCTTTGATGGCAGGAGAAAAATTCTACCTTTAAATTTTCATCCTATCAGTAATGAAGATCCTTTTCAACAATGGGGTTTGGACTTCATTGGAGAAATCCACCCTACCTCATCTGGCCAACACAAGTGGATCCTCACTGCCATGGACTATTTCACCAAGTGGATAATGACCATCCCTTCTAGGAATGAAACTGACTTAGTCATCATCAAATTCCTTGAAACCAACATCTTATCCCAGTTTGGCTACCAAAGAAAGATCATCACTGATAATGCTACTGCATTTAATTACAAGAAGATGGTGGAATTTTTCTACAAGTACCACATCACACTAGGGCATTCAACAGCTTATTACCGTCAAGGTAATGGGACAGCTCATTCCTCTAACAAAAGCTTAGTGAACATCATCAAGAAGCTGCTAGAAGAGAACCAAAAATCATGGCATATCAAACTAGTGCATGCACTATGGGCTGATAGACTAACCAACAAAAAATCAATCGGTATGTCTCCCTATCAGCTAGTGTATGGCATGGATACAGTTTTCCCAACATCCTTGGTATTGGGGTTCCCATGTTTTGGCCAGGTTGGCAAGACCAAAAGATGATACAACATAGAACCACTTTCAGACCTCAGGATCTAGCCCTCCTAGGTCCTGAGAGGGATCTCTCTATGATAGTCAAAGTTTATATGTCTTTGAAGCTCTAATGTCAAGATGATAGGCTAGTTATGGGCTCGGGGTTTGTTTGTTTGATTGTTGGTTTGGTTGCTTGTTATCAGGAAAGAAGGGTTCAATGTAAGACAAAGCTTGGTGAAGAGGGATATGGCAGAGGTGAAATATTCCAGGAAATATTCAAAACCATTGGGCAATGGAGTTAGGAGAGGATTTTCTTGCTACTCAATCGGCAGGCTTTTAATTGGGCTAGTCATCTGAGACATAGGATCTTAAAGATGATTGTATGATATGGAAAGGTAGGAGGGAAGGAAATAACACAGATCCAAAGCAAAAAATTACAGACCTGTTGGTCACACAAGGATCCTAGTGGATAGGGCTAACTCTAATCCCAGTGTTCTCAAATCTTCCAACTAAATCTATAATGAGAAACATCTAATAACTGAATTCAATTAATTCATACATCAGAGAGCGGGAAATATCATCCACTACACTGGTTAAACCAAAAGAAATCATTTCTTAGATAATACATTTAGAAGAGAAACATAAATGGCAAGGAGAGCAGAAACATAGGGTACCTAGCAAGGGTAAATCCTATGCCAATATTCTGTTGCAAGCGAGTAGAAACGAAATGAAATGAATGCAAACACAGAGACAGGAAAACATCACCGCTGCTTCAGATTAGGATCCAAAGAAATGTGCTTTTCATATAAAATAGCAATACCAGTCAAGTACAACATGCCAATGGCTGAAAGCTTAGTTTGAGAACATTTCCTTCAACCTATCTTACACTTTACACAGAGACTGTGTCTCAAAATAAACTACTTGCAGTTCTCTGATAAATAACCAACAACCTTTACAATGAGTTCTTCATGAATTTATAGCTGAAGAGAAGTAGAAGAGGTAGGTAAAAAACTAAATGTTGTATTAAAACTTCCGGAAAGAAAGAGGGCCGAAGCCCATTTTGATTAAATTCTGAGCATTCAATCTCTGGTGTTCTTTGGGTGCAAGAATGGCCTTCTTCAGGTCCCACTTACTTCTGATATGACTTTGATGCATTTTGGCTGCAGTACTTTGTGGTGCTTCAGGTGCATAATCAAAGGAAAATAAATGATGCTATGATCTACCCTGCTGTGAAACAGATTCTTTTGGTAGTATAGGGCTGCGTCAAGGCAGAGATTTCTTCAGGATCACGGTGGAGAATAAAAACTACATGGGTGTTTTTTACTTTATGGAAGAAAAATATTTTGTCGCTGTAGAAACCCTGATATACCTTGATTTCTGCGTAATGTACATTTTGGGTGATCCATGGGTCTTCAATCTAAGCTTTACCTCTAAATCTCTGAGCATAAGGCTTTAACATCTTCGTTTGTGTGTCTTAAGCTCCTTGCTGTTCCATTTATATCTCTGTTTCAGAAAAATTGCGTCTTTAATGGCCCCAGGAGAGTTGCACAGATTTTTCGGCCCGTTTCTTTAAATGCAGTCACGTCCATCACCTTCCCGGGCTTCGCTTCACTAAATGTATCTCTGTACATGACCTGTTCTGCAATTTCTGTCGTTGTGATAGAGATAACGAGGCATAGCAGTTTTCCCCGCTTGAAACCCTGCAAAACAACAAACTTGTCAAGAAATCCATGGACGAGAATGATGGAGACAGTGTGGATGGAGGAAATGACCGTGCAGATGATGAAATGGAGAAGAAATCGCAGAGAAATGGCGAAAAATGTACAGGTGGAAGTTGGCGGTCTGCGGAGCAAAATACGAATGAAAAACCTTAAAAAAACATGAAATTTTCACAAATATATGCGATGCATGAGATGACGTATGACGGGTGCACGTGGGGGGGACGTGGCGCGACCGGGCGATGGCTGGGTCGTCAACAGTGGATCAACTGATCTAGATCATCTGATCATGGAGGAGATCAACGACGGAGGATGTGTCGAAGGACGATGGATGGTGGGCCAGGGGTACGACGGAGAAGGGTTATTGAACGTGCAACTTTGATGAGCAAGGACCGTTGGATGAGTGATCAGATATCTAACAGCTGGCAGCGATATCGCTCGACATCCTGGGTCGATCGTTAACGCGCGATGAGCCGGTGGTTTTGAAACAGTGTCAGGGCCACATGTCGCTTGATGTATGGAATCGCTCCATGATCGGGGAAAACCGCCCTTCGCCCAAAGGCGGTGCCATAGAAACCACCAGGTTTGGAACAGTGCATGGGAACCACCGACGCGGGCACATTGCGAACCATCAGATCAACGTGTAATTGGATGGTGATGGTGTGGTCTGGGAAATGAACAGAGAAACACGGACGCTGGAGATTTTAAATGATAGCCTTCTGATCTACCAAGATCAACGATCGAGACAACGTCCGATATCCATTGAGAAATAGTGCCTTTTTCTCGGGCGGGTGGTTCCAGCGCTGGATCACGTGGAAGAAGAGGTGTGGGGACTAGCAGAAGAGGGGCTATGCCTATTATAATGTGGAAAATGGATTTTTAAGCCATTTTAATGCATTTTGAGGCCTCTAAAGGGTAACGATAGGGAGATAAAGGGTGATGGTGGAGTTAAAGGGGATTTTGGGAGGTTTTAGAGGGTTAATGGGGAAATAGAGGGGATCAAGGGGAACTATGAAAAAGGTGACAAGGGGTTAAAATGTGGGTATTTGCAAGGGTACAAGGGGTAACAGTAGGCCTTTCGAGAAATGGATCAGCAAAGGGAATTTATGTTAGGCATAGCATAAAGATACTTCAAGGATGATGGGTTTTCAGGGGAAAGGCATTCCTTGAAGGCTCCAAAACAATCAAGCCCCCAGCTTGCTTGTCAAGAATTTCATAGGGGGGCTAACACTTGGGAGTTCCAGTGATGAAGCTCCTCCAAGAGGTGCAATCAGAAGAGAATGACATGCAAATGAGGCTCAACAAAACCATTCATTTGTAGCAGTCAAGAGAAGAAATTTACAAGGGGACACAAGTAGTGCAAGAAAACATCAAGAAGATATTTGACAGAAGGTCCAAGGCTAGTGATTTTCACATTGGAGACAAAGTGTTGAAGTGGGATTCAAGGAGAGAAGACAAAGGAAAACATGGCAAATTTGAAAATTTATGGAAGGTTCCCTACATCATCCATTCAGTTAGAGGTATTAATGAATTATTTTTGCAATAGCTAGATGGAACTGAGGTATTTGCAGGTCCTGTCAATGGAAAGATGCTCAAGCACTATTTTTTTCAAACTTCCTAATTTGGAGCTTTCATTCATTGTACATAACATTTCTTGATGAAAGATAAGAGAAAAAAAAACACAAAAATAGAAAAAATAAGTAAAAGAGGGCAGGAAAAGAATAGGTACAACCCCATACCCAAAAATGAGTATTGCTGAAAGTGTGCAAGCCTAAATGCCACTACTTTTTAAGAAAAGGAGTCTTGATTAATCATATAGCCTAATGATGATTAGGCATGTTTAAATTTATGCTAATACATTAGTGAAAGAAGACTTGTCAATAGGATAGATTAGGAAAAGAAATTGTTGGTTCTCAATGCTCAAATCTAAACCAAGGAGAAAGAGAGGGATGCCTAAACAAATTATAAATCATAGCCCTCATGTTTTCTAGTTTTGATTGTACAAAAATAAATGTATTTGTGCAGCTTGTCCAAAATGCTGTAGCCCATGACAAATCATATTGCTTAATCTTGGTATGATCATGTTTTAAATTTCAGTTAGTAGGCTAGGGAATAAAAATCTGTCAAACAGCTTAATATTGATAGATACATAGGTTAGGTAGATAATGAAAGAGTTCATTGGCATAATCTGAACTCTTGAAAGTGATAAGGGTACAATTAGTTATTTTGTTTTTCTTTCAAGAGAAAAGGAATGTCAAGGGTTTTCCAGTCCAAGTGCACCCAAAAGAAGAAAAAAATGTTAGGAAAGGTATGATGTGTAGTTAGAAATGAAGCTGAAGCAAGCATGTCTTTCTAATTTTGAGATCCTAGATTCAATGAGAAAAAATCAGATATGAAGGAAAGAAATTTGCAAATTGCAAGTAAGGCACTTGTCTTGAAAACTAAGAGATTTGAGCTCTGAGGTCCTAGACACCTCCTAAAAAGGAGCTGCCCTCCCCAAGTGGAGCCACTGTTAGTCATAAATAATTTTTATTATCTGTAGATGACTAAATATCAGTTCTAGATTTCTAGAAACAAGATTCCTGAATATTGTGAGTTTTAGAAATCTCACTGCTTTCATTATCCTTATATCAAAATTTTCACTATTCTACTATTTTTCCATTCCATGGTTAACCTACTACTCTTAAAAGACCCTTCATGGGCTTGTGCCACTCATCTATATCATATTTTCACACCTATAACCTCAGTACTCTATTTTTCTTTTGCCCATCACTCTGCTTCCCATCTGGGGTTACCAAACAGCCTGTCCTTTCCATGTTCACCAGGTCAGTCAAGGGTTGATGATCTCAAAACCATATTTGTAGGCTCTCTAGATAAATAAAGTACATTGGATTTTGGATCTTAAAAAACATTACTTTGTTAATACTCTATTTTTACACTTAAATAATCTAAAATCAATTTCAGTCAAAGGCTAGGTCAAAGACTCCTCCCACTAGGGAAATTAGGGTTTCATAGGTTGTAAGGTCATCATTGGTGTTCCAAATATTGTTTTTCTTCTACAAAGGTTTGACTCAAATGTATTGGAATATTGAGACATGGTTATTCAAAGAAGATCTAAAAATCCCCAAAGAATACTACCTTGTCAAAATTCAAGTTTTGTGAATGCTAAGATTTCGACACTTCTACAGGAGTATTAAGAGATCCATCGGTAGAAGTTTGATGAGGCAGGAGGTCTGATCTTGAATCAAGAAAACTCATGGAAAGAAGACAGGAAAGCACTTGTGCTTAAAGAAACCCAAGGTTTTGGAAAGATAATCAAAAGAGGTAAAGTGAAGATGCAAGGCCTCCATGATGACTGCAGAAGGAATATTTGAAGGGACTTCTGTAAGTGACATCCAGATTTTGTCAAGGTAAAGTGTCTCACTGCCTCAAAATAAGGAGGATGCAAATGGTATCAGTGAAAGGAAGTTCAAAGCTCTTATTTCAGTCATTTACCCTCAACTATCAAAGGATAAAAACATAGTGTTGAGGTCCAATATGGAAATCCAAGGTGATTGTAAGGTTGTTGCTGTGTAAATTGAATATATCAAACTTCAAGAATATCATAAAAGGCTAAGTCAGTATGTCATGGCACCTGCAAATCAGAAGTGGCGAAAAGAGGAGATAGAAAACATGATTTTGAAATCTATATTTCTTGTCAAAAGTGACTTTATCATGCCTAAGGATCAGTGAGAAAGTTGAAAACAAGGTGTTCAGTCACTTGCCAAGCACAAAGTAATTTGATCTCCAAGGTAAGAACAAATATATTTTTATAGGTGCTCCTTTATGTTTAAACTCCTAAATATTGTGAACGATAGATTTATCTTGTTTTAAAGATCAAAGGGAAGAGCCATTCCAGGGTTTTCACAAATCACCTTTCAACAAATGAGTTAAAGGCATAAATAGGCCAAAGGGAAGTCAGGTTCACCATATCAACAACATGCACAACAAACCGATAAAAATGTTTTGAAATAAAAAGCTAAGAAAGGAAGATTAACTGTTATGGTGAAAAGAACAAGAAAATTTGGAAATATTACTGTCTCCATCCCTTCAAAAAATAAAGTGAATATGTCAAACTCAAGGATAAAAATTAAAGGACCATTTAAATGTTTTTTTAGCCACCTACAACGAAAAGGGGTCAAAGGGATATCAGTTAAAGGAAAATGAGTAAAAAAAAAACATTAGCAAAATGGGTTATCAAACTTTGATTTATTTTCCTAGGCTATAAAGGGGAATTTTCTCTATAATTTGTCTTATTATTCACTTGCGAAGAACCAAAAAGCATCAAGGAGAAAAATTCTGAGTCTCTAGTCAAATTTTGGGCAAGTTACCCGGTGCTGCACGTTTAGGTTCCGACGCAGCGCGTTCGGAGGATTTCCTTGTGCAAAATTGCACTGTGCTGTGTATTCAGATAGAAGAGGTGCGTGTTCGTGCAGGTGCTACACGCTCGCCCAGGAAAGCCCAATAAGCCCATGCAGAGGTGTACAGGAGGTGTGCAATTTTACAACCTGACTAGCCCAATCTGTGTACAGGCGCTATGCATTGGGCAGGGAGGAACTGAAAATGTGTGCAGGTGCTACGCGTGGGGTAGGGAGGACCCAACTCGGCGTGCAGGCACTGTGATTTTTCCTAAAGCTCCTCCTTCACTTGCAACCGCCCAAAAAAAACATCAAAAAAGTCCTTCAAGCTGCTATCAATGGTTTTCAGGGACATTACAAATTGGTAGGTGGATTTCTCACCTTTTCCTACAGTGAATTTTGATGGTTTGAAGTCAAGAATAATTGAACAAACCTTAAGGATTAGAAACCCTAAATCTTCCTGCTCAAAACCCTGTTTAAACCTCTATCACCTACAAACCAAGATATATCATACAAGTATGGTATGAAGTAGTGTGGTTGTAGTAATTTGAAGTTAAACATTCATCAAAGCTTGAAAGGCTCATTCATACACCTACACCTTCCTGTCACTCAATTGCAAAGGCCGCCTTTCACCATCATTCCAATTCACTTCTCATATCAAGTTTTACAAACAGAGCTAGGGTTTGTTTGAAAACATCAGTCATCAAAATTTCAAGAGAAGGAGGAAATGTTAATAATGAAGAAGTTCAAGTGCCTAGGAGGCAGAAACACAGAGGTTGGAAGGTTAATAGGTTTGAATCCCAAGACACTATTGAGCTTAATGCCTCTCCTATTATTGTCACATGTTTTCAAAATGTGGGATGTTTTCACTTTTTTGAGAGGGTCCAACAAGTACAAATTCACCCAGAGCTGACAAGGTTATTCATCCTTAACCTACATAAAAAACAATCAAACTTTTCCAGGGTGACCTTTGAACTTTCCTCAGATTCCATAGCCCATGCTACAAGCATTTCCAATGTTGGTGAAAAATAATTCAAAAGAGAAAATTTATACATAAGCTGCTATGAGCCATTTCTTAAACCCAGATACAAGGAATGCTTCAAATCTATCTTCCCTTTTTCACATTTCCTAGAGAGGTACACACCCTTGATGAGGGTCATCATGAAATATTTTACATGTGAGGGGAGGTACTCCAGACTTTACTCCTATCATATCATATTACTCATGCACTTTACTAGGGTTAATATGCTTCATTTACCCTACTACCTCTATAGGATTATTGAAAATATGTCTTCTGTTGTGCAAAAGGGGAATTATTCCCAAAAAATGCAAAGTTTGTTTCATCACTCTTTAATCAAGATGGTTGTGATACATCAGTTGCAGAAAAAAGGCATACCATGGTAAGTGTTCATTTATCATGGAGTGTTCACAAACCCATAGTCCCATCCTTAGCAAAATTTTCCCTCATCATCTCATCGTCCTCCCCCTATTCCCCCATCATCTCCTACGGATCATGCTTCATCATATATACATGTATCATCACCTCAAGAAACCTTCCTTCCTCACCTTCTCCCAATACATCAGATCAACAAGGAAATGAGCTTGACGAGAGATCAAATAATAATGAAGGAGAGAGAAATAATGATGAAACAAAGATTGAAGAAAAAGAGAGTGAAGAGGAAGAGGTTAGCAATGAAACAGAAAACATAGAGGTAGATGATAATGAAGATGAGGAAAATTATGAAGAGAGTAGCCGAGATAATGATGATGATGTTGGAGATGAAAAGGCAGAAGACAATCTGAATACAAATGAGGGAAGTGACAGAGAGAGATGATGATAATGATGGCAGTGAAAATAAGAGCCACAATGACAGTAAAAACAATGAGG
This sequence comes from Pinus albicaulis, assembly GCA_034641835.2. Classification (NCBI taxonomy): domain Eukaryota; kingdom Viridiplantae; phylum Streptophyta; class Pinopsida; order Pinales; family Pinaceae; genus Pinus; species Pinus albicaulis. The sequence goes on along the minus strand of CM076575.1, from coordinate 2,004,202,192 downwards.
TTCCTAGTAGTGTTAAGGGTAGTGGTGATGTTGAAAACAAAGAGGACAGTGATGAAGAAAAAAAAATGGTAACTGATAGCAATAATGATGCTAATGGAAGCAGTGATACCAAGGATCGAAATGTTAGTGAAGCTTATGATAATAGTGAAGAAAATGAAGAGGCTGATAGCAGCAGTGAAGAATAGGGCATCAAAGAGTATGACAGTCATAATAGCAGCCATGAAAGCCATAAGGACATCATGAATATCACTGATAATGACAGTCAAGATGGAAAAATAATGAAGACATTGACATGGTCACAATCAAACCTCTTTCTTTGAATTACCAAAGAGGAGAAAGGCATGTGTTTTATGCCTCTAAAAGGTAAGATGCCATGCCATCCACATCAACAAAGAAGCTAGACAAAGGCAAAGAAAGGGTCATTGTTGGAGATAAGAAAGGTAAGCATGGAACTAAACAAAAAATTGAATTTATTGACCTTGACAGTGAAAATGAAGATTAGGAGAGGGTTACAAGCATCTTGCTCCAAAGCAAGGATGCTCAGATCAAATACCTGCAAAACAAGCTTGGCATGGAAATGTATAACATTGAGTATTATAAGAATGAAAACAATCAGTTGAAGAAGACACAAAGGAACCTTGGCCTACAGAAAAAGATGGCCAAGCACTATGCCTTGAAGAACAAATTTGCAAGAGCCAAGCTCAAAGGAGCCCTTGCCGAAATAAAAGCACTAAAGGAGGAAAAATACCAAGAAAACCTTGGAATACTTGGTGAAGCTTCTCTACAGGCCTCCCAAAACCCATGAGGAAGAAAATTGCAAATTTTGGCAAGTTTTTGACATTTTTGGATTTTTGATTGATATTAAGGGTCGAAAGGGAAACTCCCTTGGCGCTACGCTTTTCCTATACGCATCCAATGGAGGTAAATTTTTAATTTTTGGATTCATAATGCCAAGGAAATCATGCACACCAAATTTTAGATCATTTGGAGTATTTTTGGTCCCTCAAAAGGTCCAAACACATGCCAATTTTCACCTTTCTTCCATGTTTTCAGGGCTGGCGCTATGCCTTGAGCAGACTTGGGAGATTTAATTTTTGAATAGGTAAATGAAGCCCAATCAGAAAACCAAAGGCAATTCTCTAAAGTAGACTCAACCAAATTTCCAACGAGCCATCACGGAGCCAATTTCAACATCGGGAAGTCCATCAAAACTTGATTGCAAGTGGACCTAATTTTTCTATGTAGGTGTTGCACCTTTAGACCTATGAAGCTGCCCCCTTGCAAAAAATCAACAAAACACACTGAAGGATATTTTCGAGAATTTTTTGGGAAAATCACTTCAGCTTTGATCAAGGAGTTATGTTTAGGTTATCTTTCATTTATTGCAATAGTTATTCTGTGCCTTGGGCCTTGCATGGCCTCTTTGGCCATAAATGACATTTATGGTGTATTTATGGTTTCTAGAAGCCTCTTAGGGTTTCCATCTCCTCATTTGTTGGTTAAATAGAGCATGGAGGTCTTATTGTATTTTTTTGGTTGGTTGCTGAGCATAATATGATATAGACTCTGAGTTTATTTGTGAAATTGGATTTGGTGTCTTGTGATGGATTTGGTCTGAGCAGGTGTGGATTGAACTCATTCTTAGGATTCATAAAGTTTTGTTGAATGGTGATGTATTCCACCTTCATACATGTTTTCTTCAGTTCTCATTATGTTTCTTTGATCATGGGATAGAAATCATAGAGTAGGATATGTCTTTTTGGCACCCTTCTTTGTCTGCATCCTTTGATTTTTGTGTTTTCTTCCTTGAAGTTTAACTACTGAATTATTCAGTTATCTTTATTTTTACTGATATGTTATGTTAAAAATATATTTTTTTGCAAGTAAGTTTCAAATAATACTTAGCTACTCTCTAATTTTACTCATATGTTGCTCTAAGGTCTGCTTAGTATTGTTTGGTTCAAGAATCCTTCATTTCTCTTCAAGTTTTTACTATGCCAATCATGTTGAAAGCTTTTCCTTGTTATTATTTTGTTAAAGGATACTTTATTTCCCCTTAACTACTATATTTCACTTCTCCTTGTTCATCTCACTCACTCAAAACCTACTTAGATCCATTTCGCCCTGTTTACTTTCCCTATGAAACACACTTGAACTATTTTTTCATTCTTCAAAATCTTTGCAGACTACATAGCCCAATGGATTTATCCTCTCTTACTCTACCTATTATTCTTGAAAACTTACGCAACAAAACAAACAAACAAGGAAACCCTAATTCCTATAACTAGCCTAAAATCAAACAAGTTAAATTCTTTACATAAGCATAGAGAGATCCCTCTCGGAGTCTAGGAAGGCCACATCCTAGGACTCCAAAGATTGGTTTGATGTTACCCCTATTCATTTGTTCTTACCAATATACAAATTACGGGGACCTAACAGTTTCAATCAAATTCAGTCAAATTTCAGCCAGTTTCAGTTAGTTTGTGTCATTAAGTTTTCGGTATTTAGTCCTGCATTTTTGTTTGAGATTTTTTTACTGTATTGGCCCAATGGAAGATGGCATTGATATGAAAAATTTAGAGATTTGTGGTTCTTGACACCTATTTCAGAGCTGCCATCCTCAATAAGGCCAATGTTAGTGTCAGAATAGGCATTATGCCATTAGTGATCCAAATCACTCTTTTAATTCTCGTTTTAGGTGTACCACTCTGAAATTTTTATATCATTCCATTAGGTCATGCTAAAAATTGTTTCATTGATGGTAGCCCTAGTCATAAAACCTCACTCTCCCTCACCAAAATCTCATTTGTTGGCCCACCTTCATGTCTTGTTGAGCATAAAAGCACTTTTGAAAATCTGATTTCACTGTCTTATGCCAATCAAAGTCAATCATGGAAGTCAGTTCATTCAAGGTCCCATTAGGTCATTAGGTTTCAATTTTCAATGCCCAAAAATGCACCATTTCATCTTAATAAGGTCAAAAAAAATGTATGAGAGTGACTCAATAAAAATTTCATTTTCTTCTACAGAATATTATCAACATGTAAATAAGATATTTTTAAATTTGTAATTTTTATTTTTAATTTTTTATGTAATTTTATGCTTCCTATATGTAATAATTTCAATCCCTAGCTTCCAACTCAAAATACACATGCCAAAATAAAAGATAAAGGTGTCAAACTCCAACAACATAATCCTGTAAGAAAGAAAATTCAGATGAAAGTATAATGAGAAAAAATCTTCAAAAAGTGAAAAAATACATTAGAAAAGTGAGTTTTTAAATTCAAATTCAAATTCACTTAGCTATTTATGACTAATAGACATCAATTCAAATTCATTTTCCTCCTCCAAATACCAATTTAGCGCTCCGAGAGACCAAAAATTCGAAATTCTGAGCGAACTTGGTAAAGGAGAAAAATCGAGGGCGCAAATCCTGAAGCGAGGGTGAAAATTAGTTGTTGAGGGCCCAAATCAGTTCAAGAGGGTTAAAATTAGTTCAAGAGGGCACAAATGTGTTGCTGATGGTGCAAATGTGTTAAGTTGGGTGCAAATGTGTTGAGGAGGGTGCAAATGTGCTAAGAAGGGTGCAAATAGCTTGTCAAGGGCGCGAATGACCAAAAAACTCAACAAAGCATCCAAGTGATCATAAATTGTGTTCAAAGCTACTCCACTCAGTCACTGACCTCCAAAAAACTAGTAAGAGGCATATGCCATCGCAAACCATATTCTCAGGTTTATGTGTCAAATTTTTTCAATCAAAGTTGTAATTTGGTGTCTTTCTAAATGTAAAACCCTATTTTTTGTCCCTTGCACTCATAATTCCAAAAATCCCATTTTCCTTACACTCAGTACCATCCATACATTATTAAAATTAGTTCCCTAATCCTTTTTATCATAATTCATATCCCTATGTTACTAATTCCTAAAACCCTATGCCTTAGGTGTTATTTTAACCGAGGCTCCTAAATCTCAATTCCCATCACTCTTTCATTCCTCTTCCTTTCCCAATTTCTCATATCCCTAAACATTAATCCCTCTCCCCTCCCCATATCACATATCCATATCAAACATCTCCTTCATTTTTTTTTTCCCATTTCTGTTCCCTAATCCCTAGGGTTTTAACAAAAACACCATTGCAATAGAAGAGGAAAACACATCATTCACTGAAGAAGAGGAAATAGAGATAAGAAGGCCACATAAAGGAGGAAGAGTTCTCATACTTGAGCTTGCCAACCCTAAGTAACTCCTAGCTTCTCCATTGACTGTCACATCCTTCAAACATGTTGGTTGTTATGATTTTTGTGAGAAAATTTAGAGGGTTAAACACCACCACATGCTAACTAGACTGTTCATATCAGGAATCCATGACAACCAAGTTAAATTAGTTGGGTTCACTTTTACCTTATTTGTTGTTGTCATTTTAGATGCTACAGGGACCAAATGTTGGAGAGAAATGGTTCAAGAAAGGCAGGTTGAAGAAACAAGATTTTGACTTCTTCCTAAAACCAAGACACCAAAATCAAACAAAGAGGTTCTTCCCTTTTTGAACACCTCTTGGATAGATATGCACCTATGATGAACATTATAATGACATATTTTTCATATGAAGGTAGATTTTCAAGGCTCTATTCCTATAACATTCAGATCTTGATGCATTTCACTAGAGTAAAGATGCTTAACATGCCCTATTATATTTTCCAGAGTATAGAGAAGATGGCATAGATTCCCCAGAAGAAGGGATATGAACAATAAATTAGAAGCCTATTCCAACATTCCCTCATAAAACTCATTTTCCTCCACCATCTCAATCAACTAAAAATTGCATGGAGCACCTTCATAGCTAATGATATTTTTATTGAGCCATCCATTCAGCATGCACAAAATGTCCCTTCATCATCTCAGCCCATGACTCACTCATCATCATCAGATCAATCCCCTTCACCTCATTAATCTCCATCTCATCATGATCCTTCATCTCCATCTCATCACGATTTTGGGTCACCTAGCAAGATTGATGACATTGAGCCTAAATGGGTTAGTATGGTTGAGGTTGAGCCATTGCCAAAAACCTACCAGAGAGACTATAGGCATGTGTTTTCTTCACTTGGAGTGAAAGGGGCCATGCCTTCTACATTAACACAATAGGTGGATAAAGGTAAAGAGAAGGCCATTGAGCCAATCATTCATGATGAGGAGGACAATCATGAAACAAAGCATGAATTTCAGTTGGTTGACCTAGATGAGGATGACAATGATAAAATCACAAAGGTTGCTATCAAATTTAAGGATGCCAAGATTAGTAAGCTCCAAAATAATCTTGAGAGAGCTATATATGTCATAAACTTCCTTGATAAATAAAATGCATAGTTTAAGACCAAGAAAGTGATTGATGAGGTTAAGTACTTCACTGCTCAAAGAGAGGCCCAAATGCCAAAGTCATGCTGGATGAAACATTCGAGAAATATGGCATAGTTGATTATGAAGAAGAACAGGTACCAAGAGAGAGACCTAGAACTAGAGGGATGAAAAGAGCTCTAGCTCTAAAGAGACAAAGGGAAGTTGAGCTAGCTGATCAACTAACCCTAAATGAGCTTCTTGCTATAGAGATCAATGACATTAGGGAGCCATGGATTGATAGAGCCAATAAACACTTGGATAATCTTCTAGAAAAGGAAAATAAGGGTAATGAATTGTTGAGGAGGAAGGTCAAACTCCATGCCCAGAAAGAGAAAATTGCAGTGGCCAAGTTCAAAAGAGCCAATGCCAAAATTGAAGAGTTGACCATGGAGGATAAGAAAAAGTTTGACATTATTGTTGAGGCTTCCCTCCAAGCTTAAATACATCATCATCATCCATTCCAACAATATTGAGGCATTTTCTTGTCAAAATATGAAAATATTTGTGTTTTTGGAAATAATTATTTAGCATAATATTGGGCATTTGTGTAGTGCCCTAGGCGCTACACAAATAATTGGAACACTTTTTAAGGAGAAGGAAGGCACCATTGGATTCCTAATGACTCATACATCTTAGAAAACCATGTTTCCAGCATTTTTTTTAGTTTTTATGGATGAAAAGCTCAAACAAACATCCAAAAATCACATTTCTACCCCTTTTTTGACCTAGGCAGTGCGTAAAACCAATCTTGGGAGAATGACTTTTTTAGGGGGGAAATTACCTTCATTTTCTTAACTAGATGCATATTCAGAAAGAGGGAAGGAAGGGCTTCCAAAAAACCCATCTTGGGCCTAATTTGGACACTGGGAAGGCCTTCAAAAGTGGTCCTAAAGATAGAGGGCGTAAATGACCAATGGAGGGTGCAAATGCATAGTGGAGGGCACAAATGTCCAATTTGCTAATTTTTAAAAAAATTCTCTAAAATTTTCACTTTGCATAGATAAATTAAGTTTCTAATAATGTAATTAATGATGGTAAAATGTAATTATGTTTGAGATTACTTACCTATGGTAGATTCATTGGGTAAAATTCATCATTGAGTCAGAATGAATCAGTTGAATGTAATGAGTGAGTCACTTGGACCATCCTTTCAGTTCAGCAATTAGTGGACATATTCCTCATCTCATGGATTCAACCCCTAAGGATTATTGAAGCATGTTTATATGTCTATCTAGCCCCTTTATTAACACAATTGAAAGGTTGGAATCAGTTGGTATGTTTTCTAGTTGATCAAGGAAACTTGTGTACTTAGTTTGGGCAGCTAATAAAGAGGAGTTGCAGCTACTTTTTGGGGCACTTGTTGTATTGATGTGTATCATTGTCTTTTATTCAGTATCATATGTTTGAATGTATTGTATTAATTTTCACTTCATTTATATTTTATGATCTCTTACAAATTAGATAATCAAAATACATGTTTGCACATGCTCTGTTTTGGGTAATTGATCATAGTTTCTCCACTTTCATCTGTCTGAGAAAGATACATCTCCTATGATTTTCTTAGCTTTTTTTCAGCTTCAGAACCATTCCATGACTATCCTTTTCAAGTGATAAGCATTGTACCTAACTTTCCCCATTGATCCCTGCAACCTTAACTCATTTTCCCTGACCTAGCTTTCCTTGACCTAATTTCTTCATCCAATGATTCCCCAACCAAATAAAATTCAAAAAACCCCCTGCACTTAATATCTAGCCTAAAAAACCTAATTTCTCCAGCCCTCCTAGTTGTTAACCTTTTGGAAGGATCCCTTTTTGACTTGATAGGGCTAAGTATCAAGTCAAAATCTTGGTGTGTGGTTACCTCTGTTGGGATTCCTTCTTCAGCCTTGGGAATATTGTGGAGCGATAACAGGTACCATGCTCAAGTCTCCAAATATTTTGATGTGAATTTTGTTGGCATTTCTTCAAAATTAATCACACTAATTTTTATAGTTTCTTGTGATGCAATTATTGAAGAAACAAAGATTCCTATGTCAAGGGAAGAATGGTTCAAAGCTACTAAGTTCAAACTAAAAAATTGTGATAAGTTCTTGAAGCAAGATCATGTGCGGGTGGATATGAAATCTGTTATACCTAGGAGTTGGCTTAAGGAGAAGTATTCAAATCTATTGTTGGTATTTCATAAGTATTTTACATGTGAGAGAAAATTCCACATGATATACCAGTAGCATTTCATACTTTTTCTCCACTTTATAGGTAAACATCTCTTAGACCTTCCATTCTTCCTTTTCAGAAGTTTAGGTAAGATGTCTGATAAAGTCCAAGCTAGACCTAAGAGTAGTGAGACATCTATATTCCATCATGATTTAGTTTAGTTTCTGGTATGGAGGAATTTCAAAATTTGAATAGAGACTGGGCTACATTTTTGTTTCTAAGTGGTTATGGTGTGGATGTGATTACTCCGAAGAAAACAACCAATTATAAAAAAAAGTGCCCCGAAGAAGGATAAAGGGCACATATTTGAAGCTGAAGTTGAACCTAAAAAATACATGTAGCCTGTAGTAGAACCTATGGATATGGAAGTTAAAAAAATTTAGGAAACAGTAATGGCACCTCAGGCAACATCCACAAGCAGCAAAAAATTTTCAAGAAACAATAATGGCACCTCAGGCAACATCCACAAGTAGCAAGAAAAAAATCTGACACAAGGAATTATAGGAGGATTACAAGCAGTCAGATAGAAGGAAAGGGTAAAATTGAAGATATTTTTGAAGCTATTGAAATTAAAGAGACCAATGTAGTTAAACTAGTGGAGATAAAGGGAACCAAGATGAAGAAGAAATTCCTTACTCAAAAAATATTTATTTGTCTAGTGAGGACACAGGTTATGTTTTCAAGCCTAGAAAACCTTTTACCAGGTCACAAATCTCCAAAGGGGACAAATCTAATAAAAAATAGAAGGAAGAATAAAATAACAAGCAGCTTATGGTGGAAGAGATCATTGAATTATCCCCCACATAAGAAGAAATCAATAAGGCACAGAAAGGTAAAGAGAAAATGTTAGATAAATATGAAGTGGACATCCTTAAGGAGAAACTTAAAGAGGAAAGAAATGAGGTCATAGAGACCAAGATAGAGCTGGAATAATTCAAGAAAGAAAGGAAAGAACTGTCAAATTTTAATAACGAGGTTAGTAAGAAAATCAGTTTTAATGAGGAGGTGGTTGAAAGGTCCAAGAAAATGTTGAAAATAACATTTGAACCTTTAGATAAAATGATGAAGAACACCATGAGGAGGAATATATGGTTGCAGGCATAGAGGAGAAATATTCTAAATCAAGTTAAAGAGATGGAAAATAAAATAGGAATGCTTCAAACTGAGCTAAATAAGAAAAGTTTAAAAATGATACTGGTAGATGAACCTACTGAAGGTGAAGTTGCTGCTTCTTGAGGAGGGTAAGATGTATTTTGTACCATTTTTCCCCTTATCATGATTGATATCATCATCTCACACAGCCATGGAAATTTTTTGGGTGGTAGATGTGAAACTTTTGAAATCTTCAGTTTATTAGGCAAGTTCGTAGCGTACTACAGGCTTAAAGCTGAGTTTTTTCTACAAACTCACTCAAAATTATTTTTTTGAATAAATTCATTTTTTTTTCATATAGGGGGAAATTAAAAGTATCTATTTAAATTTTTTGACTTGGTGGACACCCTGAAATGAGCAAATAAGTCAAACAGGTTTCAGAATAGGTCAAATGATGTAATATTCCTTTTTCGGGAATTTCTGAAATATGGTCCTCAAGGATGTTGTATAAGAGAGCCAGTGTAAAAGTAAGCTGAAAGGGGGCTTGTATCCCCTTTTTAACTCACTAAAAACTTCTCTTCCAGAAGTTGAGCCAAAGAAATGTCTCTAGCTAGGTTATTCATATCTCCCCAAACTAGATCCCTCAAAGAATGCTCAAAGAGAGAGCTTACAGTAATATATGAACATAACCATTAAACTCTACAGATCTTAATGAAAAATAATATGAGGTATAATAAATGAATTATTATATCAGCAATAATATACAAGAAAATCATGAGGTACAAGCCACTCAAGCTATGAGAACGAATCTCCAATGATCAAGCAATGAAATACAGGAGTTGCTACAATTTCACAAAATGTCGGGAAGCTGTGACTATGCTATCTCTATGAGAGTAGCAGCTGCTGAATGTATAAAAAATGATAATATGGCTTATACATACAAATAAATGCCCAGGAATAGAAGAACGGGCTCCAATACAAGATTTCTAGCCAATCTAGGAGAGATTGCTAGAAATGCCAGAAAATGTACAATGTGACAAATAACTTGTCACTGCAACTGAATAAAAATGAGAATGAGGCTATGGCAGATCTGAAATACTCATGCCCTCCTCTGATAATTTTATCAAGCAAAGGGCCGATCCCTTTCACTCAAAAACACTCCTCCTGCTAAGCACAAATGGCTCTCCTGGAAATTGCCTCTGAAAATAACGCAGTTTCTACCCTAGACTGCACTGTGAGAAAGGTGAGTGTTTTGCATAGTGCCAAAGATTTGAAATGAATCTTGGGAGTCTCCTCTGCTACTTTTCAGAATAATATGCAAGACCTCCACTGAAGAACAGGCCAAGGAATGACTCTCTGAGTTCCTCTGTTGTGGCACCCAGCAACACAACATTTTCTGCTGCAGAAATAATGTTGTAGTTGAACAGATAAGCTTGGCCAAATGACGTAAGGATGAAATGTAGCTCAAATCCTCTCCTTCCTTGAGGATGAGGTAGGTATTCCTGAATAGGAATACCCTTGGGTGAAGAACACTACAACCCTGCTAAACAGCCCAGGGATGCAAGTCTTTGCAGACCCAACAAAATTAATAAGCTAATGCATAATGAAAATTGGCTGCCATCTCCTCCTTATAAAGCAAATGAACTCTTCTCACCATGGGTCCCATTCACACTTGCTTCTAGCTCAAGAAAGTGGGGCCTCCACTAAAACTGCGTTGTCCAAGTAGGTGCAATGTATCTAGACAATTTTAGTTGACTTGGTCAAAATGAATAGATGAAGCTCGATCTAATCTTGTTCACACCATGTGGTGCTCAATTCAGCTGCATTATTATTCCTCCTTTCACACAAGGAGTGTTATTTCTCCATCAAAAGGGGTTAAGAGGTCTCTTTACCCATTTTAATATATGCTAACTATAATGTTCCATTTAGCTTGAGGCTAAAAATTTGGAACACTACAGTCCTCCCCTCCCACATGTTGCTTGTCCTCAAGCAATTTCATAGAGAGAAAAAAATTTGCCCCTCTTCTTCTCTTGTGGCCTCCTCATCAACAATTTCCACCACTGCTCAAGATATGCTGCAATAAATCTATCCTCCCATGCTTCCTCCAAATATGCAAACCAGAATGGTGCTCATCATGGAAAAATAGAAGGTGTAGGTGGAAACCTTCTTGCTATGATGTGGGCTCCTCAAGGTAGGAGTGATGACATGCATGGAAAAATGTATCCCCAATGATGATCCTCTCATCCATGCTATCATCCAAATAAAAGTCTCAACCCATGGTATATGCAATGTGTTGGGGCTGAATGGAGAGTTGGGCTTTTGATTCCCATGGTGTTTCTCTCTCCATTTGTGGTACACATGGGGCTTCCTTTGTCCTTAGGCTGAAATGGTATGGCCTCCAAGAATTTCCCAAGCTTCCCCATCAAGAAAATTAGCCATGAAGTGCCCCCTCAAGTTCTCCAAGTGGTTTTTCCCATAAGAAGAGGAAAATAGCAATGTGGAAATCATGGTTTTCCCATGGTGTCTCCTGCAACATAAATCATGTACAATGGGGAGAATCATGCTCCAAATGGGCTATCCCAAAATATAAAACACTCTCACAATAGTTCTCCTTGTCAATGTATAAACATCAGCAATACAAGGAGGAAACATGCAATAAAAACAAGCTGTCACAAGACAACTAGAGAGTGGGTCACTGCTCCACTCATGGGACCAACGCATCGCACCTGTTACCTGCATCAAAACTAAAAAAAAACAAGTGCTTTTCCATCCACTTTTTTGCTGCCACAAACATCTCATTATATGGAAACATGCAAATACAAATTGGTGCCAATGGTGCACACTAAGAAGCATGCAGCTCCCCCAACAAACCATCATGAAAATATCCACTCCCATTTCTGCAATGGGCCACAAGTACATCATAATAAGGAGCATAAGGAGATGTGATCATCCTTAGCTCATCAAGCTGCTCATATAAATTAAAGAAAGGTAAACCAAAATAAAAACATATACCTTCTTTACCATGTACTCTGGTCCTTGAGCTGAAATGGCTCATCTGAATGCTCTCCCTCACCTCAAATGAGTAGGGAAATGGTTGTGAAAACCTCTCAAAAATCATCGGGGCTATGCATATGTCCATATGCTGATATAGATCATGCTGAATTCCCTCCCAAATGAACTCCTCTATCAAAGCAAAATATGCATCCAAGTGCATAGCTAGAAAGTCCTCATGTGTTGCATGCAATAGTTTCTCCTTGAGACTAGAAGCTCTAGCCAAGAAGATTTTTCCATAACAATAGATGACCATATCATCCTCCATTTATCTGTCATCTCCCTCCAGGTCATCAAGAATCATGCATGCACCAAGATCCTGGGAGTACTTTACCAAGAGTTGAGTCCTCAAATCTAGATCCATCCTCCTCATAATCAGCGCTAGTAATCTGCAATGTAGTGCTCCCCTCATGCTACTACTTGCTACTTTGACATCCCCCATGCCAAATTTATCCTCCAAAATGATGTCATGTCCATCATGTAGCTGCTCATGCTCAAATAATAATAGTGATCCTGGGAAGTTGGCCTCCCATGAGAAGTTGTCATCCAACAGGAATCTCCCAAGCTGGGTCAAATTAAGCATGAGTGGCATCCATCCAATCCTATGTATGAAAGAGTCTTCCATCAAAGGAGGTATCCTCCTCCTCATCAAATATGTGGAGCAGTCATCCTGCATCATGAAGATGCAATCCTTCATCCCTTCAACAAACTCTGTCAGCGCAATATAACTGGTGAGAGTGGGTGATAATGAAAATGAGAGAGTGTCTCTCTCCTCCTTGGGTCTATCCAAAACTCTCTGTACTATGTTGGACTCCTCCAATGTCTTCACCTCTCCATAATCCAAGAGTGGTGAACCAACTGACAATATGCCTCTCATCAACTCTAGATCAGGTGGCCTCCCAGGTAAAATGCCTCCATATAGTGAGACATCAAGCTCGGAAGTGGACGGTATGTATAAGAGGACAGATTTTTCCCTCTCTTCACTGTGTTGTACAGTCTCTCTCCCTTGTGCAAAGACTCTCTGGAATAGATAAGTGTGTATCAACCCTTGATGTTGATCCTTCTCTTCCTCCTCCATCTTACAATCCCCATTAGTTACTGCAAATGACTCCAGAATTGTGCCATGGTTCCCACACGTTAAAATACTTGGAATCCCTTGCATAGAAACACGGACTCCTCCCATGGAATAAATGGCTCCCCTCTCATCTCCATGTGGTGATGGATCTTCCTCCAATATGACAACGTTGTGGATTCTTTCATGCACATTCTCTTCATCAATATGTGAATATGTCTCCCCTTCAATGAGAGACCATGGATTTTGGTCTCCTTCTGAAAGAGGGATCTCCATATTATCATAAATAGAAGAGTGCCCTTCATATAATAGGGATCTTGCCCTTGGCATGCCATTATATGTGTTTTCATCCCTTTCAGAAGTAAGGAAAGGAGTTGGATTTATGGTTCCACCCAATGCATGAAAAGTGTTTGAAGTTATGATATAGGATGATTCACATTGATTTTCCTCAAAATTCTCCACCAAACCCTTAGTGAATTCATCATATACATTTGCATGAAAATATGAAACAGAATCTTTAAACCAAAAATCACGAGCCATACCTTTAAGTTACAGCGTTGCTGCTCCAATGGCCTCATCTTCTTCCTCTATTATTCCGGTAGTAAAAGTAGTCAATGAACTGCGTTGTGGATCTACATGTGGGGCTGAATGTTCACACCCATCACAATAATAGCTAGGGATTGTTTCATCCACAAACCCTCTCAGAAAATATTTTCAATTTTCCCTTTCTTTCTCCTCAAGGTCTTCAATGATACCCTCTAGGGTCTGGAAAAGAAGAAGGGAAACGTCCTCTTCCATCATTCCTCTTTTGTTTTTTTTTTCTGTACATATCCTCTTCCAAATGAATAGCTTCTCCTTCTAATGGAATTTTATCTTGGGTTGCACAACTGTAAAGTTCCCTTTTCAATAATATCAAAATTCTATTCCAGACTGGAGCGACATTTACTGGATATTTCACCTTTGAAAAAAGGATGAGATCCAGAGGCTACCTAGCCATCTGTAGGCTCTGTCTATAGATATTGAAATATTCCCCTTCAGGGATTCAACACTTTGACTTGAAGCCACAGGTTGAGCCAAAGATCATGCTCTGATACCACTGTAATATTCCTTTTTCGAGAATTTTTGAAATGTGGTCCTAAAGGATGCTGTATAAGAGAGACAGTATAAAAATAAGCTGAAAGGGGGCTTGGATCCCCTTTTTAAATCACTAAAAACTTCTCTTCCATAATTTTATCCCAAATAAATGTCTCTAGCTGGGTTATTCAGATCTCCCCAAACTAGATCCCTCAAAGAATGCTCAAAGAGAGAGCTTACAGCAATATATGAACATAACCATTAAACTATGTAGATTTGAATGAAAAATAAGATGAGGTATAATACATCCAACTTTATATTATTATATCAGCAATAATATACAATAAAATCATGAGGGACAAGCCACTCAAGCTATGAGAACCAATCTCCAATGATCAAGCAATGAAATACAGGAGTTGCTACAATTGAACAGAATGTCGGGAAGAAGTGACTGTGCTGTCTCTATGAGAGTAGCAGCTACTGAATGTATAAAAAATGATAATATGGCTGATACATACAAATAAATGCCCAGGAATATAAGAATGGGCTCCAATACAAGATTTCTAGTCAATCTAGGAGAGATTGCTAGAAATGCCGGAAAATGTACAATGTGACAAATAACTTGTCACTACAACCGAATAAAAATGAGAACGAGGCTATGGAAGATCTGAAATACTCATGGCCTCCTCTGATAATTTTCTCAAGCAAAGGGCTGATCCCTTTCACTCAAAAACACTACTTTTGCTAAGCACAAATGGCTCTCCCAGCAACTGCCTCTGAAAATAACGCAGTTTCTACCCTAGACTGTGCTGTGAGAGATGGTGAGTGTTTTTCCTAGTGCCAAAGATCTGAAATGAAGCTCGGGAATCTCCTCTACTTCTTTTCCGAAGAATATGCAAGACCTCCACTGAAGAACAAGCCAAAGAATGACTTTGTGAGTTCCTCTGCTGTTGCACCCAACAACACAACATTTTCTACTGCAGAAATAACACTGTAGCTCAAGGGATAAGCTTGGAAAAATGCCAAAATGAGGAAATTTATCTCAAACCCTCTCCTTCCTTGAGGATGAGTTAGGGATTACTGACCAGGAACACCCTTGGGTGAAGAACACTACAACCCTACTAAACAACCTGGGGATGCAAGTCTTTGCAGACCCAACGAAATTAATAAGCTAACACATAATGAAAATGGGTTGCCATCTCCTCCTTATAAAGAAAATGAACTCTTATCACCATGGGTCCCATTCACACTTGCTTCTAGCTGAAGCAAGTGGAGCCTCCACTAAAACTGCATTGTCCAAGTAGGTGCAATGTATCAAGACATTTTTAGTTGACTTGGTCAAAATGACTAGATCAAGCTTGATCTAATTCTATTCACACCATGTGGTGCTCAATTCAGCTGCATTATTATTCCTCCTTTCAAACAAGGAGTGTTATTTCTCCATCAAAAGGGGTTAAGGGGTCTCCTTACCCATTTTATTCAACAAAATAAAAATATACTAACTATAATGTTCCATTTAGCTTGAGGCTAAAAATTGGGAACATTAAAAATGAAGAGTGCTACAAACTTTCGCTAAAAACTTGCCTAAAGTCCTCTGTTTTTGCAGTGAAGGAAAATTCAAATTTTTTCAAGAATTTAATGGATTTTTGGAGCACATTAATCATCTAGATTAGTAAAAGAGTATCAGTGGAGACTTTGGTTAATGATAACACTCATCATGGAACGTGATTGGGCTGTGAGCTCATCAATTTTAGACACGTCATCATCTATGATAGGACATCCCCAAAATCCAAGGAGCGGACCCTTGATGTAATTTTGGTTTTTTTATTTTTTAGTTATGGGCATTGCCACCTCATACAATGTGGTTTTACTCAATAAGTGTCATCATAAATGGATCATGTAAAATTTGTTAGTGAAATAAATAGTGTTAGAGTCCTAGTAGGTTTTTAACTCTTGAAAATAGAAATATCACTAGATTACCTCCTCGTAATTTGTTTCTTGTTTGGATAAGATGTGTTTGGGAGAATTTGAAGGTCTAACGAGCTTGCAGAATACATGTAAATATATCTAATTTTATAAATAGGCATATAGGAGCATTAGATAAGGTTTATTGATGTCATGCTACAAGCTACTTTTGTGATATTTTTCAATCAGTAATATACATAGAACAGAACAAAGGCGTTATAAAGCAGGCAAGGAATACATTAGCCGCGTTAGTAGCTAGGGCAACGCTCTGTTTACACTAAAAGGTCGCGTTACCCGTGTTTTAAGTTTGAATTGGGAAAAGAGCGCGGAGAAAGATTTGAATCTCCGACTTTCCCTCACGAAGGAGTCAGTGCACAGAGGAAACTGCAGAAGCACCAGTTCATTATTGGGCATTGCCATAGAAGACTGAACTCCAAGAGAGGCAAAATCATGGAGATCAAGGAAACATCTACGCATTTTCCATTCCAAACTAGTGGAAAGAGAAGGGCAACTATGGCTTTCTCCCTCTCCTATAAAAAGGAGCTGAAGGCTCTTAATTAAAGGTCGAAGGATTGCTCAAAAGTTCTTGCATACTTGTGGAATAGAGAATAGTGTGACATTGTGAAGGCCAAGAGTCAAAGAGGCTCCTAGAGAGCTTTTTGGCTTGGACTTCTTCACTTGGTAGAGAAGAGAGATTGGGAGATTGAGGAGGGCTTGGTACAACCGATGGTTGTAATCCTCCTTCTTTCAAAATCAATAGAACTATGTTCGTTTTGTCCATTCGATGCTTAATGCTATATTGTTATTTCAATATTTTTTTAGTATGATATGAATGGCTCAGATGTGTATAATCTAGATGTTTATTGTTGATTTGATTGATAGAATACTTGTTATATTAGAAGTTACGCGGGTGCTTTGACTGATTGCAGGTCTCGGATTTGGAGCCAGCGAAGAAGGACTCTTACTTTGCTGCACTGCACTCTCCAAGAGATCACGAAACCGTCAAAGAGGTAATTCCTTATTTTATTCTTTCAAGTTACTTCGAGTTAATATGAACATGCTCATGCCATCTTTGTGAACAGCATAGCTAATCTGACTGTCTGCCTCGGGCACCGGAAAGCCCTGAGAGGGATCCACGAAAACTAACCACCCAAGCAGTTTACCCTAAAGCAGAATTGGCGACTCCACTGGGGAGTTGTTCCCCATAGTTTCCGGGCTATTTTTCCCCTCATTTCTTCTCTCCTCTGTTCTGTATCCTTCCGACCATTTTTTGATGCCCTGTAGACATACCAATCGCTTGCAGAGTTCGATCCTGTGCCTGTCTGGCCAACTGAAGAGCTTTTCCCTGGTTAACGCGACCTATGCAGTGTATCCAGTGCATTATAACGCAGTCTAGGCTTAAATACAGTGCGTTATAACGCTGTATTTTCTCACAGACAGAGCGTTACCCAGCCAAAAAACCCTGTTGTTCACTACCGTGACTGTGTTTTAGCTGTGGAGTTTTTTGGCCACCAGTACCTTTCACAGACCGAATCCCTGTGCTTGTCTGCTGAACTGGCATTGATTATTTGTTTCTCTTATTTAGTTAAGTGTGCAAAGCATTTACTTTTTTAAAAGAGAAATTTTTTTTTTATCTTTCTGCATTTAGATGAGTTTATTCTGAAAAGTTTGATTCACAGACTGTTAAAAGAGGTAGATAGAAAGCTGAATCTTTAAAGTTGAGCTGTGTTATTTACATGTTGGTGCATGGATGATTGATAAAGAAACCTCTCCTTGTAGAAACATTGTTCATTGAAGTTAATATCTAGAGCATGTTTTGCATGGTTTATTGAGTCCGCGTCTCACTATACTTCATACGTCCATTTCCCCTCCGCCAGACTAATAACAAAGTACACTAAAAACAAAGCGATAATAAAATCAATATAATAACTCTTTTTTGAGCTCACACAAACAGTAGTTCAGGCTAGGATCTTGGGTTAGGAAAGTGAGAAAACTACCCAAGATCTCAAAACTTGAAAACTAGAGTCATTAACGAGTGAAATCCTGCTGCACTCACATTATTGGGACCGTTCCTTTACCGGAGCTCAGTGTGAGACAACACTTGGGTGCACTAGAAGGTAGCCCGCCTTCGACTGCATCCTGTGGGTGTGTTATATATTGGGGTTCCCTTCGGGGATGTCGAAACTAGATCGGGGATCTAGGTATTCTGCCCATATAGCACACTGTCCTTGACCGTGGACCCCCCTGATAGTGTCTATAATTTGAGGTATCCTTAGTGGCTATACTTTTAGGGACTTACACAAGGTGACTAGGACGGGCTGTCCTGGTACCTGAAACAGACGGACCTACTCTGTCTTCAGTCTTTAGGAGGGTACTCGTCTTCACGAGAGTGCTTACACCTATCGTCTGGGGTTCGGGCGAAGCTCTAGAGTAACCATAACTGTACTTTCGACCAACCCTCTCTGTATGCTATTGTGAGACTGGATTTCATCACCAGTGAACGGTAGTACTCAGATAGGGCACCCTATACTGGCTGCTTGTTGATTGATTTTAGAGAGTATTTTTTCTTTTTAGTAAGTGTGTGGTTACTGTCACTTGAGACTTCATAATATATCACATTTTAAAATAAAATTTGTTAAAATTAAACCGGTCACCGTGGCATCCCCTGACCCATGCCGTCAGTCTAGACGACATCAAGGTCTACCTCCTCTCACCTTAGAGGAAAGATTGAACCTTGGTGAACCCGGGCCTTCTACGGAAGAGCAGTCTCCTTTGACTAATCTGGATTATCACATAGACCCTTATTAGCCGGAACTCCCGGAGGACCCTTTCACTGAAGGCGTTGTACCTAATTACAATCCTCCGCTCACTGATCCGTTAGGACCGGTGATAATCCAGATTCCACCGCGCCAAGATATGTCTGCGGCAACACCAACATCTATTTCACCACCGGTATCCACAGAGTCGATACCAATGGCAACCATTCCTAGTTCGCCATCATCCTCCCCGTCGGTGGTCAGTTCTATGTCATTACTGGGTAACCCCAGTAGTCAACATATGCCTACCCCCAACCCTATGTTCAACACAACTGTCAGTAGTTTACCGAACCCTTCGGCATCTACTCCTACCGTGACCACGTTGGGGACAACGGTAGCTCCTCCCACGAGCACGACTACTTCAGTGCCCTTTAGCAACCCTTTCGGTTGGAACCCTCTGTTGAGTTCAAACCCCCTGGCCACTATGCCAGGGGGCAGTGTTATCAGTACACAGGTAGCAGGGACTATTTCTCTTCCTATGCAATCCTTAGGACAAATGGGACAACCCATTGTAAATACTATCCCCTTAAGTGGTTCAAACATAGGCGTAGGATCTATACCGTTGCCAAACTATGAAAATACTAGTATGCCTCCGGGAAACTCTATTGCATCCATTTGGACTAACCAACCCCAACCTCCGTCTGGAGTGGGAGGGCATTTTTACGCTGGAGGCAACCAACCATTTGCCCCTCAATACGCTATGCCCTATGGACAGCAATCGTATGTTCCTACTCCTCCTTATATGGGAGGTTTTTATCAGAGTCCCACTTACCCTTCTGGTAACACGTGGATGGGGGACCACATGGTTGAAGTAGTATTTACTCTTTGCCTTGGTTAGACGGATAGACCCATGAGATTCCCTTGTAAAATGCAATGGGAGGACCACTTGACATACAAATGTCTCGGTTCCCGGGAATGCGCGGTTTATCGCTAACAAGGACTGCAGGAGAACACCTGCCGTTCTTCACAATCCTTTCCCCAATCAACAACAGCAACATCAACATATGGTTGACAACCCGCCACAACCCCATCAACGGGGAAATGGTGGTTCGTATCCTTCCGGCGAAGGACCATCTGCCATTTATGGCATCGAGAGTATTGACCTTCAAACTCGCGCCAAGCTTTATGGAACTCCTACCATAGATGCTCAGGAACCTGGAACTAGTTCCAATCCACCGCCGCCCAACGATTTGCATATCGAAAGGCCTACTGTTGAACCTGTAATTCGTCCCCCCAAAGGGACACTTTGACGCACGACTCATAATACCTCTGCACGTGCAGCCCAAAACTACAATATTGTAGAAGATTTGGCGCAGGCACCGTCAGCCATGTCTGCACTTGAAGTATTACAAACCTGTCCAGCACAAAGGAAAGCCTTGCTTTCGGCCATTGGCGGAATAGATCCCCGGGATTCCATGCTAGCAGTCTTTGATATGGAAAAGGCTAAACCTCGCCTCTCGCATCAACTCGCATTCCAGGTGCAGGTTGTGTCGAAAGGGAGACCCATCCATCACACTGTCATAGATGAAGGTGCTTCGACCTGCGTTATGTCACAAGCTTGCTGGCTGAATTTAGGTTCTCCTACTCTAACCCTGCCATCGAATTCCCTCAAAGCTTTCGATGGCCACACTTTCCTACCAAAAGGATACCTTGCTAGCTTTCCCATCACTCTGAGTGGGAAAATGGTAAACGTGGATGTTGAAGTCGTAGAGTGTCATCTCGACTATAATCTATTGCTCGGTCACAGTTGGTCTTATGCTATGACCGCCATCGTGTCTTCGGTCTTCCGACTCATCCTATTTCCATTGGATGGGAAAATAGTCACGGTCGATCAGCTATCCTTCTGCACCCCTGATTATTCCACTTTACCAAGTAGCTCGGTACCCTTAATAGGAGGTGTCCCTGACTCTTACGTCAGTATCGGTACTGGTCTTCTGAAGACATCTTCCCTACTAGGTTGTTTTCCTCTTCCGCCGCCTCAGATCCCAAACACGGTTGCAATGATATCCACCTCTTTGGATGGCTCTATCGACCCATGGATCATTCCGGCACCTTCAGAAATTGATTCCTATGGAGATCAGATGCCGCTTTCGCCGGTTGAGTTGGCTTACCAAGCCATCCAAGTCGCATCTGAACCCTCCACTGATATGGTTTCGACCACAAGTACACCCCTCCCTCCCATAACGGTTCTCTCTAAGGATCTCCTCAATGAAGTCTGGCCTACAGATGAAGCTATTCGAGAGATCATGTCATTAGAAGAACGACCTTGGGGAGAGTTCCACCATCGCGCTTCGACGATTGATTCGGAGGTGATAAAAACTAAAATCCCGTTCTTTGACCAACTTGAGATCGTTCCCTCCTCTTATACGACTGTCCACACTATCGATTCAGAAGGGAACATGGGTAATCTTTCCAAGACACTACTCATTGATATCTCGGTCAAGACAGGTATCATGGAAAATATTCCATATTGCTTTTCAAATATCATACCTTTCCAACTTGCTTTCGGCCTGGAGGCAGTACTTCCGATTGAGTGCGAAATCCCATCGCTTAAACTAGCTGTTGAACTCCTGCCTGGCACCACCGCCACAGAAGAGCGCTTGCTCTCGCTCGATCACTTGGAAGAAACTCGTCGAGATGCTACACTAGCACTCGAAGCTCACCAACGCCGAGTTAAAGCTCAATACGACAAATCTGTCAAGCCTTGTTCTTTCCAAGAGGGCGATCTTGTTCTACTTTATGATAAAAAACACGACCTCTTGGGGGCAGGAACACTCCAACCTTTATGGCTCGGTCCTTACATCGTTACTAAAGCCCTCTCAAAAGGAGCTTACGAACTACAGGACTGTAATGGAATTCCACTCGAGGAGCCCCGCAACGGGCTCTATCTGAAGAAGATTTTGCCTAGTTTCACACTAGGCATATGCTTTGTAATTTTATGTATACAAGTTTTGCATATTTTTATTTTGATGCTTTTGGATTCCTTGTTTGGTTTAAAGTGTTTTTCTCATGTAATCTTTTTCTTTCGCACAGATGTCATCACACTCGTTATCATACGTTGGGTATGCGGACGGTGCTAGTCGTCACACTAGACACATTGCTTCAGCTGCTTGGGTTCTTTATACTCCCGAGTCGGACCTCCTTGGTTTCGGGGGGATCTTCCTGGGTAACGCCACCAACAATGTTGCCAAGTACATGTCAGTGATCCAACTCCTCACGGAAGCGGCATCTCGTGACATCTCCGATTTAGTGGTCAGGTTAGATTCCCAACTCATCATTATGCAGCTAAACAATCATTACCGCGTCCGCCACCCTGTATTGTTGCGTTATTTTTTACGAGTACGACTTTTAGAACGTCAATTTCAAACAATCACATTTGAGCACGTTCCTAGAGAATTTAATGCATTAGCCGATTCTTTGGAAAATTATGTGTTAGATTGGCATTTGTCACATTTATTGTAAAAGATTTACTCATGAGTACATATATTTTTATCACATCAAAAAATGCATAAAAATTTAAAAACACAAAATCACCAAAAATATATATATATATATAGATATATGTCGTGTCCTGTACATAGAAAACATCAAAAAGAAAATCTCCCAAAACTTGGGGTGTTTTACAAAATTTGGCTCACTAAGCCATGCTCTGACACTAATACATCTACTCCAAGCAGCTAAGCCTGATGCTCATAATAGCATACAACTGCTCTAGCTATCCTCCTCAGAGGAACCAGGTATCTCTCTGGCACACCCAATGTATGCCGTTGAAGACGAATTGGAACCTCCCGCATAGGAAGCGGCGGTATACCCATACTCAGACCCTCCAGGTTCCTGGAGAGTTCATGTAAAATCTGGGTGTCATCGTCGTCGCCGGCTTCCGCCTCCTCTATAGGTGCGCCAGCCGCGGGTAGCTGCAATCCTCGCCGTGCATGGCGAGGGGCCCCAGCTGGACGGACAGGTGCCACATCTGTGTCAAGCAAGCAAATGTTTCATGTCAAAACTTAATTTTCACCCCTTTTTCAACCAAAAAAAAAAAAATAAATAAATAAAAAAAAAAATTACATAAACATTCAAAAGCTAAAAACAATTTTTTTTTGAAAACACTGTTTATTTCT
Source organism: Pinus albicaulis (assembly GCA_034641835.2). NCBI lineage: Eukaryota > Viridiplantae > Streptophyta > Pinopsida > Pinales > Pinaceae > Pinus > Pinus albicaulis. The sequence goes on along the minus strand of CM076575.1, from coordinate 2,004,179,393 downwards.
TACCATCGGGCCCCCACTGGGTGCCAGGGGGCAGGATTAGCTCGGGATCGCCTGTGAAGTTCATCCCTGCATAGGGATAATCCTCAATCATGATGATCTGTGAGTCCAGCCAATCAAAAAATCCCTCATCAAAACAGTGACGGACGGGACCCTCTCCAGTCCGTGGAAGCAAAGTGGCCCACCGAGCCTGCCTCGGCTCGCGTGGACCCAATGGCGCTGTTGGGATCCTGGGCCTCATCAGTGGTATCCGCTCCAATATGAAAGAAACAATGAGTGTTCCGTACCCAAATTCTCTTTGAGTACGGGTCTTACATGCAGTAAGCTCTGCTCGGACCCGACGGACTACACCGTCACACCAGTCGAAAACCTGAGGCTGCATACAATCCAAGGCTAAGAGCATCTGGGCCTTGGTCGCCACATGCTGACTCTTGGCACCAGCCAAGCAGACGATCATCCATAGAATAGACCTCAAGGGTCTCAAAGTCACCTGTGCAATCTGTATCCGGTTACTCACGGCCTGGGTGTCACGTATGCAGTGCGCACGGATCAAATCAGCAGTAGAACGAGGGTCAGCTCTGGACCCCGTCAAGTTGGGCCTCGCCCCACGACATGACAAGCCGGTCAAAAAGTAAACATCATCCTTTTCGATGGTGAGCTCGTTGCCACCAATCCGAAAGACATGATGTCTCTCATCCCACTGCTGGATCAGCCACCTCAGGAGGTCCTCTTGACCCCTCATCAGTTCTAAACGGGCATACTTAAGCAATCCGCATCTCCGGAGAGCCATTAAAGTTGCCGCATCCGTCACCATTTCTCGTTCTTCCCGCTCATGCTCTCTTTCTCGCCAGATACTCATATTTAACAGCTGAACACCTGCAAATGAAACATTTCCAACCGATTAAAATTTGCCGGAACCACTTCAAGAATGAAAAATTTGAATTCTTAGAAAGCATGTTGCGCCTAACGCGGACATTAGTACAAAACAGAGCGTTCTAACGCGCTGTTCCCTCACGGGTTATGCGTTTAACGCAGCTGTTATACTCTTGACCCGCGTTAGGCGCAAATATTTTTCTAGGGCCTCAAATTTTCCTAATTTTGAACCAGCAAAAACTAAAAAATTGGCAATTAAATAATAACAGGAGGTTCCAGCTCTTACCTGGATCTCGCGGAATAGAAAACTGTTGCCCGGATCGACCGCAATCACCAGCTGAAGTTTTCACCCCTTTTGCACTCCAGAGCTTCTTCACAGCACTCGAAACAGTGAAAATGAATGTCTCCTGACCTTCTTATAGCAATTTATGGGGCATGACTCTCTTAAGTTAGTAGACAAAAGTCGTGATTCCTCACTGTACACATGTCGCAACTCTTGAGATTTGGTACTGATGATTCTAATAAGGGATCAAGATTTATGAGCAGACACACTCATGTTTTATCGAGCATTCTTTTTACGGTATTTTTCTTGCTCGTTAATCCGAAAAACCTCGAGTTCTCTTCTTCGGACTCGTTAAAATTACACGAAGTTGGCATCGAGCGTTCTTTTTATAGTCTTTTCTTGCTCGTTAATCCGAAAAACTAGAGTTTTCTTCTTCAGACTCGTCAAAACCATGAAGAAGCTCTGAGCATTCTTTTTAGGAATCTTTTTCTCGCTCATAAAACCGAAAAAATCCCGAGTCATCTTTGTCAGCCTCGTTAAACTACTGAGACAAAGAACAAGGAGCCATTCTTTTCCTCTTTTTTCAAAGCTCTTTAAACAGAAAAAGTGTATCGAGTTTTCTCCGCGTGACTCGTTAAAATTTCACAGAGGTATCGAGTTTTCTCCGCGTGACTCGTTAAAATTTCACGGAGGTATCGAGTTTTCTCCGCGTGACTCGTTAAAATTTCACGGAGGTACCGAGTTTTCTTCGTTGGACTCATTAAAATTTCACAAGGAATATTGAGTTTACTTCGTCTCCTCGTACTCATAACAAAATGAGGTAGACGTCCATTGAACATAGATTTCTCACTTTTCCGGATTTGATGGACTAGCTAAACGGAAAATGAAGTGTTTCGGGCTTACTATTACCCCTTTGACGTGCCCGGTTATCAAGACATGACAAAGGTACCCCAATGGAGCCGTCTTTTACGACATTTTTCAGACTCCCTAAACATGAAAAATTCACCGATTTTTCTCGTCTGGACTCGTTAAACCTAATCAGACAGGACATGGAGTTGTCTTTGATGACATTTTTCAGACTCTCTAAACATGAAAAATTCACCGAGTTTGCTCATCTGGACTCATTAAATCTAATCAGATGGGGCACAGAGTTGTCTTTCCTGACATTTTTCAGACTCTCTAAACATGAAAAATTCACCGATTTTACTCGTCTGGACTCGTTAAACTTAATCAGACGGGGAAAAATTTGGACAAAATGGATATTACCTCTGTTACATTTTCAAAAAGGTCGATTTGGCAGCAAAATTCTTGAACATGGCACTTCCCAGAAAACTCTTTCGCAGTTAGCCGAACCCTACCATCTATGAGTATTAGCCTTCATTTCCCAGTGTCCCTGCACCGATAAAATCCTAACACACTCTTTGGTGTTGAACACGCTTCAGCTGCCTAGTACCCTGCTAGAGTGCCTTCTATTGTTCAAGCAGATCTCGCTCTCTACTGCTCCTGTTATCAACCAAACCATTCATTATGCCAGAAATTATTTGTCGTCTGACGTTCCCATTTACTCTTCCTTATCTCAAATCATAAACAAAATCATTTGGTTTCCGTTTCGTGTTGACTGATGTAGGACGCCTCAGTGCCTACCTCTCAACAGATCACTTCCTATCGACTTCAACACCTTATCTAGGAAGTTGATCCAGAAACACATCAGTACCCAGATACTTGCAGACATCAGTGGCAGGTAGTCTTGTGTTTGATCAAGGGTCTTCATCATTGGCTCTTGATCGAATGATTCTACGAGTGTTCGACTTCAACTCCTTTTATTCACACTCGCTAGATTGTACTGGGCATCTTAGGGACCATCATCATTATCGGTGGCCACCTTCGCGTCTGTTAACAGTTTTCATTATTGACTGGTAATCAGACGATTTCTCACATGTTCGACGACAACTCCTTCATTCACATGTTGAGAAATATGCAGTTTAAGTGAATCGGCAGTCAAGACCTTGGGGCAAAAGGCTACACCATTAAAGTTGTGTTCCCTTCCCCAAGCTGCGATATTTTTTATGGAGACAGCTTCTTCAGCCTGATCCTGTTATGACAGACACTTCCACATTGTGCCTATTGGTGGATAGATTCTTCATATCTCTATTCTAGAGAAATCATGTTGTTTAAAGCTACTGAGCATGGGACATGCCCGACTCTTGGCAAATACTATATTTTATGACATATGTTGTTGTTTCAGGTTTTCCTCAGTCTTTCAATCTCTCTCTCTCTACAAATTATAAAGTATTTCGGCCATCGTCTTCGTCTCTGACCTCACACTTTAGGGGGCATCTGTTACAGGTCAAACTACCTCCTCATCAGCTCAGAGGGGAAGACAAATATGGAAGAAGTACAAAGACCTAAATTAAACCTATTTCTGTCAGGGTAACGCATACATAGAACAGAACAAGGGCGTTATAACGCAGGAAAGAAATACATTAGCCGCGTTAGTGGCTAGGGCAACGCTCTGTTTACACTAAAAGGTCGCGTTACCCGTGTTTTAAGTTTGAATTGGGAAAAGAGCGTGGAGAAAGATTTGAATCTCCGACTTTCCCTCACGAAGGAGTCAGTGCACAGAGGAAACTGCAGAAGCACCAGTTCATTATTGGTGATTGCCATAGAAGACTGAACTCCAAGAGAGGCAAAAGCATGGAGATCGAGGAAACATCTAAGCCTTTTCCATTCCAAACTAGTGGAAAGAGAAGGGAAACAATGGCTTTCTCCCTCTCCTATAAGAAGGAGCTGAAGGCTCTTAATTGGAGGTCGAAGGATTGCTCAATGTTCTTGTATACTTGTGGAATAGAGAATAGTGTGACATTGTGAAGGCCAAGAGTCAAAGAGGCTCCTAGAGAGCTTGTTGGCTTGGACTTCTTCACTTGATAGAGAAGAGAGATTGGGAGACTAAGGAGGGCTTGGTACAACCGATGGTTGTAATCCTCCTTCTTTCAAAATCAATAGAACTATGTTCGTTTTGTCCATTTGATGCTCAATGTTATATTGTTATTTCAATATTTGTTTAGTATGATATGAATGGCTCAGATGTGTATAATCTAGATGTTTATTATTGATTTAATTGATAGAATACTTGTTATATCAGAAATTACGCGGGTGCTTTGACTGATTGCAGGATTAAGATTTGGAGCCGGTGAAGAAGGACTCTTGCTTTGCTGCGTAGCGCTCTCCAAAGGATTCTAAAAGTTGTCGAAGAGGTAATTCTCTATTGTATTCCTTCAAGTTATTTCAAGCTAATATGAACATGCTCATACCATCGTTGTGAACAGCATAGCTAATCTGACTGTCTGCCTCGGGCACCGAAAAGCCCTGAGAGGGATCTACGAAAACCAACCACCCAAGCAGTTTACCATATAGTAGAATTGGCGACTCCGCTGGGGAGTGTCCCCATAGTTTCCGGACTTTTTTCCCTTTTATTTCTTCTCTCCTCTGTTCAGTATCCTTCCGACCATTTTTTGATGCCCAGTAGACATACCAAACGCTTGCAGAGTTCAATCCTGTGCCTGCCTGGCCAACTGAAGAGCTTTTCCCTGGTTAACGCGACCTATGCAGTATATCCAGTGCATTATAACGCAGTCGAGGCTTAAATACAGTGCGTTATAACGCTGTATTTTCTCACAGACAGAGCGTTACCTAGCCAAAAACCTTGTTGTTCACTTCTGTGACTGTGTTTTAGCTGTGGAGTTTTTTGGCCACCAGTACCTTTCACAGACCGAATCCCTGTACTTGTCTGCTAAACTGGCATTGATTATTTGTTTCTCTTATTTAGTTAGTGTGCAAAGCATTTACTTTTTTAAAGAGAAATTTTTTTTTCTATTTTTCTGCATTTAAGCTGAGTTTATTCTGAAAGTTTGGTTCACAGACTGTTAAAAGAGGTAGATAGAAGGCTGAATCTTAAAAGTTGAGCTGTGTTATTTACATGTTGGTGCATGGATGATTGAAAAAAGAAACCTCTCCTTGTAGAAACATTTTTCATTGAAGTTAATATTTAGAGCATGTTTTGCATGGTTTATTGAGTCAAGAGTCTCACTATACTTCATACGTCCATTTCCCCTCCGCCAGACTAATAACAAAGTACACTAAAAACAAATCGATAATAAAATCAATCTAATAACTCTTTTTGAGCTCACACAAACAGTAGTTCAGGCTAGGATCTTGGGTTAGGAAAGTGAGAAAACTACCCAAGATCTCAAAACTTGGAAACTAGAGTCATTAACGAGTGAAATCCTGCTGCACTCACATTATTGGGACTGTTCCTTTACCGGAGCTCAGCGCGAGACAACACTTGGGTGCACTAGAAGGTAGCCCGCCTTCGACTGCATCCTATGGGTGTGTTATATACCTGGGTTCCCTTCAGGGATGTCGAAACTAGATCGGGGATCTAGGTATTCTGCCCATATAGCACACTGTCCTTGACCGTGGACCCCCCTCATAGTGTCTGTGATTTGAGGTATCCTTAGTGGCTATACTTTTAGGGACTTACACAAGGTGACTGGGACGGGCTGTCCTGGTACCTGAAACAGACGGACCTACTCTATCTTCAGTCTTTAGGAGGGCACTCGTCTTCACGAGAGTGCTTACACCTATTGTCTAGGGTTCGGGCGAAGCTCTAGAGTAACCGTAACTGTACTTTCGACCAACCCTCTCTGTATGCTATTGTGAGACTGGATTTCATCACCAGTGAACGGTAGTACTCAGACAGGGCACCCTATATTGGCTGCTTGTTGATTGATTTTAGAGAGTCTTTTTTCTTTTTAGTAAGTGTGTGGTTACTGTCACTTGAGACTTCATAATATATCACATTTTAAATAAAATTTGTTAAAATTAAACCGGTCACCGTGGCGTCCCCTGACCCACGCCGTCAGTCTAGACAACAGCAAGGTCTACCTCCTCTCACCTTAGAGGAAAGATTGAACCTTGGTGAACCCGGGCCTTCTACGGAAGTGCAGTCTCCTTTGACTAATCTGGATTATCACATAGACCCTTATCAGCCGGAACTCCCGGAGGACCCTTTCACTGAAGGCGTTGTACCTAATTACAATCCTCCGCTCACTGATCCGTTAGGACTGGTGATAATCCAGATTCCACCACGCCAAGATATGTCTGCGGCAACACCAACATCTATTTCACCACCGGTATCCACAGGGTCGATACCAATGGCAACCATTCCTGGTTCGCCACCATCCTCCCCGCCGGTGGTCAGTTCTATGTCATTACTGGGTAACCCCAGTAGTCAACATATGCCTACCCCCAACCCTATGGTCAACACAACTGTCAGTATTTTACCGAACCCTTCGGCATCTACTCCTACCATGACCACATTGGGGAAAACGGTAGCTCCTCCCACGAGCACGACTACTTCGGTGCCCTTTAGCAACCCTTTCGGTTGGAACCCTCTGTTGAGTTCAAACCCCCTGGCCACTATGCCAGGGGGCAATGTTATCAGTACACAGGTAGCAGGGAATATTTCTCTTCCTATGCAATCCTTAGGACAAATGGGACAACCCATTGTAAATATTATCCCCTTAAGTGGTTCAAACATAGGCGTAGGATCTATACCGTTGCCAAACTATGCAAATACTAGTATGCCTCCGGGAAACTCTATTGCATCCATTTGGACTAACCAACCCCAACCTCCGTCTGGAGTGGGAGGGCATTTTTACGCTGGAGGCAACCAACCATTTGCCCCTCAATACGCTATGCCCTATGGACATCAACCGTATGTTCCTACTCCTCCACCTATGGGAGGTTTTTTTCAAAGTCCCACTTACCCTTCTGGTAACACGTGGATGGGGGGACCCTATGGTCCAAATAGTCAGCCCATACTGCCTTGGTTAGACTCGGGGGCAAATCCACAATTTCCTTTCTTGGCAGCTTTGGACATACCCGACATCCATAAGCTGACAAACGACCCCATCAATCACAACTCGCTTTGGCCTCCTATACCGCATAAGATTCCTTCAGATATCCCGAAGTTCAACGGGAAGCATGGAGATGACCCGGCTGCACACATCACTACCTTCCATTTGTGGTCCATATCCAATTCCATGGTAGATGATAGTGTCCACCTTCGACTGTTTTCCTGCACCCTTACAGGCAATGCCGCCAAGTGGTACATTGAATTACCACGCGCCACCATCAATACGTTTGGCGCTTTAGCGACGGAGTTCTTAAAGAACTTTCAACTACCAATTAGAGTGGAAACCGGCACAGAATTGTTAACATCATTGCGCCAAGACACCGCCACCCATATCTCCGACCATATTCATGAGTGGAGACGTAGGAGGAGGCTTGTCAAAGCGCCAATTCCGGACCATCTCTTGGCAAATTGGTTTTGCAAGTCCCTTTTACCCCATATCTCTAAAGACATTGGCCTTTCCGGTGCGGTGACAGAGGATCAATGTATTCGTCGTGCCCAGCACCTGGATTTAATCTATTCACAATCCGGCACGCTTTACGATCTGCTCCCCCATGCCCCTGGTAACCCGAACCCTCCGGCTACTAAGAAAACCGGAGCTCATGCCGATGGTCTCGTTGGCGCGATCTCTGGTGTAGCCACCAATCAGTCTTGGGGGCAAACCTTCCAGCCATCCTCGGCTGCCACCGCCCCCCATCAAACGACTCCTCTCCCTTCCGCTGAGGTAAATTCGGTGCAAACCTCACAAAAACCCAATGGGAAAAATAGGAAGAATAAGAAGAAAACATCTTCTTCGGAAGAGTAGTCGAATAATCAGAATAACTCCAATCAGAAAAATGATGCAAACGAAAAAGGAAAGGATAAACCCATGAGATTCCCTTGTAAAATCTATGCGGAGGACCACTTGACATACAAATGTCCTCGGTTGCAGGAATGCACTGATTTTATCGCTAACAAGGACTCTGGGAGAACACCTGCCGTTCTTCACAATCCTTTCCCCAATCAACAGCAGCAACATCAACATATGGTTGACAACCCGCCACAACCCCATCAACGGGGCAATGGTGGTTCGAATCCTTCCGGCGAAGGACCATCTGCCATTTATGGCATCGAGAGTATCGACCTTCAAACTCGCACCAAGCTTTATGGAACCCCTACCATAGATGCTCAGGAACCTGGAGCTAGTTCCAATCCGTCGCCGCCCAACGATTTGAATATCGAAAGGCCCACTGCTGAACCTGTAATTCGTCCCCCCAAAGGGACACTTCGACGCACGACTCATAATACCTCTGCACGTGCAGAGCAAAACTACAATATTGTAGAAGATTTGGCGCAGGCACCGTCAGCCATGTCTGCACTTGAAGTATTACAAACCTGTCCAGCACAAAGGAAAGCCTTGCTTTCGGCCATTGGTGGGATAGATCCCCAGGATTCCATGCTAGCAGTCTTTGATATGGAAAAGGCTAAACCTCGCCTCTCGCATCAACTCGCATTCCAGGTGCAGGTTGTGTCGAAAGGGAGACCCATCCATCGCACTGTCATAGACGAAGGTGCTTCGACCTGCGTTATGTCACAAGCTTGCTGGCTGAATTTAGGTTCTCCTACTCTAACCCCGCCATCGAAGTCCCTGAAAGCTTTCGATGGCCACACGTTCCTACCCAAAGGATACCTTGCTAGCTTTCCTGTCACTCTTGGTGGGAAAACGGTAAACGTGGACGTTGAAGTCGTAGAGCGTCATCTCGACTATAATCTATTGCTCGGTCGCAGTTGGTCTTATGCTATGACCGCCATTGTGTCTTCGGTCTTCCGACTCATCCTATTTCCATTGGATGGGAAAATAGTCACGGTCGATCAACTATCCTTCTGCACCCCTGATTATTCCACTTTACCAAGTAGCTCTGTACCCTTAATAGGAGGTGTCCCTGACTCTTACGTCAGTATCAGTACCGGTCTTCTGAAGGCGTCTTCCCTACTGGGTTGTTTTCCTCTTCCGCCGCCTCAGATCCCAAACACGGTTGCAATGATATCCACCTCTTCGGATGGCTCTATCGACCCATGGATCATTCCGGCACCTTCAGAAATTGATTCCTATGGAGATCAGATGCCGCTTTCGCCGGTTGAGTTGGCTTACCAAGCCATCCAAGTCGCATCTGACCCCTCCACTGATATGGTTTCGACCACAGGTACACCCCTCCCTCCCATAACGGTTCTCTCTAAGGATCTCCTCAATGAAGTCTGGCCTACAGACAAAGCTATTCGAGAGATCATGTCATTAGAAGAACGACCTTGGGGAGAGTTCCACCATCACGCTTCGACGATTGATTCGGAGGCGATAAAAACTGAAATCCCGTCTTTTGACCAACCTGAGATAGTTCCCTCCTCTTATACGACTGTCCACACTATCAATTCGGAAGGGAACATGGGTAATATTTCCAAGACATTGCTCATCGATATCTCGGTCAAGACAGGTATCATGGAAAATATTCCGTATTGCTTCTCAAATATCACACCTTTCCAACTTGCTTTCGGCCTGAAAGCAGTACTTCCGATTGAGTGCGAAATTCCATCGCTTAAACTAGCCGTTGAACTCCTGCCTGGCACCACCGCCACCGAAGAGCGCTTGCTCTCGCTCGATCACTTGGACGAAACTCGTCGAGATGCTACACTAGCACTCGAAGCTCACCAGCACCGAGTTAAAGCCCAATACGACAAATCTATCAAGCCTCGTTCTTTCCAAGAGGGCGATCTTGTTCTACTTTATGATAAAAAACACAACCTCTTGGGGGCAGGAACGCTCCAACCATTGTGGCTCGGTCCTTACATCGTTACTAAAGCCCTCTCAAAAGGAGCTTACGAACTACAGGACTGTAATGGAATTCCACTCGAGGAGCCCCGCAACGGTCTCTATCTGAAGAAGTATTTTGCCTAGTTTCACACTAGGCATATGCTTTGTAATTTTGTGTATATAAGTTTTGCCTATTTTTATTTTTAATGCTTCTGGATTATTTGTTTTGTTCGAAGTGTTTTTCTCATGTAATCTTTTTCTTTCGCACAGATGTCATCACACTCGTTATCATACGTCGGGTATGCAGACGGTGCTAGTCGTCACACTAGACACATTGCTTCAGCTGCTTGGGTTCTCTATACGCCTGAGTCAGACCTTCTTGGTTCCGAGGGGATCTTCCTGGGTAACGCCACCAACAATGTGGCCGAGTACATGTCAGTGATCCAACTCCTCATGGAAGCGGCATCTCGTGACATCTCCGATTTAGTGGTCAGGTTAGATTCCCAACTCATCATTATGCAGCTAAACAATCATTACCGCGTCCGCCACCCTGTATTGTTGCGTTATTTTTTACGAGTGCGAATTTTAGAACGTCAATTTCAAACAATCACATTTGAGCACGTTCCTAGGGAATTTAATGCATTAGCTGATTCTTTGGCAAATTATGTGTTAGATTGGCATTTGTCACATTTATTGTAAAAGATTTACTCATGAGTACATATATTTTTATCACATCAAAAAATGCATAAAAATTTAAAAACACAAAATCACCAAAAAATATATATATATATAGATATATGTCGTGTCCAGTACATAGGAAACATCAAAAAGAAAATCTCCCAAAACTCGGGGTGTTTTACAAAATTTGGCTCACTAAGCCATGCTCTGACACTAATACATCTACTCCAAACAGCTAAGCCTGATGCTCATAATAGCATACAACTGCTCTAGCCATCCTCCTCAGAGGAACCAGATATCTCTCTGGCACACCCACAGTATGCCGCTACAGACGAACTGGAACCTCCCGCATAGGAAGTGGTGGTATACCCATACTCAGACCCTCCAGGTTCCTGGAGAGTTCATGTAAAATCTGGGTATCATCGCCGTCGCCGGCTTCCGCCTCCTCTACAGGTGCACCAGCCGCGGGTAGCTGCAATCCTCGCCGTGCATGGCGAGGGGCCCCAGCTGGACGGACGGGTGCCACATCTGTGTCAAGCAAGCAAAAGTTTCATGTCAAATTTCATTTTCACCCCTTTTTCAACAAAATTTTTTTTACATAAACATTCAAAAGCTAAAAACAAAAACTTCTTTGAAAACCACTGATCATTTTTCTTACCATCGGGCCCACACTGGGTGCCAGGGGGCAGGACTAGCTCGAGATCGCCTGTGAAGTTCATCCCTGCATAGGGATAATCCTCAATAATGATGATCTGAGAGTCCAGCCAATCAAAAAATCCCTCATCGAAACAGTGACGGACAGGACCCTCTCCAGTCCGTGGAAGCAAAGTGGCCCACCGAGCCTGCCTCGGCTCGCGTGGACCCAATGGCGCTGTTGGGATCCTGGGCCTCATCAGTGGTATCCGCTCTAGTATGAAAGAAACAATCAGTGTTCCGTACCCAAATTCTCTTTGAGTACGGGTCTTGCATGCAGTAAGCTCTGCTCGGACCCGACGGACTACACCGTCACACCAGTCGAAAACCTGAGGCTGCATACAATCGAAGGCTAGGAGCATCTGGGCCTTGGTAGCCACATGCTGACTCTTGGCGCCTGCCAAGCGAACAATCATCCATAGAATAGACCGCAAGGGTCTCAAAGTCACCTGTGCAATAGGTATCCGGTTACTCACAGCCTGGGTGCCACGGATGCAGTGCACATGGATCAAATCAGTAGTAGAACAAGGGTCAGCTCTGGACCCCGTCAAGTTGGGCCTCGCCCCACGACATGACAAGCCGGTCAAAAAGTAAACATCATCTTTTTCGATGGCGAGCTCGTTGCCACCAATCCGAAAGACATGATGCCTCTCGTCCCACTACTGGATCAGCCACCTCAGGAGGTCCTCTTGACCCCTCATCAGTTCTAAACGAGCATACTTAAGTAATCCACACCTCCGGAGAGCCATTAAACTTGCCACATCCATCACCATCTCTCGTTCTTCCTGCTCATGCTCTCTCTCTCGCCAGATACTCATGATTAACAGCTGAACACCTGCACATGCAACATTTCCAACCGATTAAAATTTTCCTGGACCACTTCAAAAATGAAAAAATTGAATTACTAGAAAGCATGTTGCGCCTAACGCGGTCACTAATACTCCTGTCCCGCGTTAGGCGCAAATATTTTTCTAGGGCCTCAAAATTTCCTAATTTTGAACCAGTAAAAACTAAAAAATTGGCAATTAAATGATAACAGGAGGTTCTAGCTCTTACCTGGATCTCGCGGAATAGAAAACTGTTGCCTAGATCGATCGTAATCACCAGCTGAAGTTTTCACCCCTTTTCTACTCCAGAGCTTCTTCACAACACTTGAAACAGTGAAAATGAATGTCTTCTGACCTTCTTATAGCTAATTATGGGGCATGACTCTCTTAAGTCAGTCGGCAAAGTCGTGATTCCTCGCTGCACACATGTCGCAACTCTTGAGATTTGGTACTGATGATTCTAATAAGGGATCAAGATTTATGAGCAGACACACTCATGTTGCATCGAGCGTTCTTTTTATGGTATTTTTCTTGCTCGTTAATCCGAAAAACCTCGAGTTCTCTTCTTCGGACTCGTTAAACTCACACGAAGTTGGCATCGAGCATTCTTTTTTGGTCTTTTCTTGCTCGTTAATCCGAAAAACCTAGAGTTTTCTTCTTCAGGCTCGTAAAAACTATGGAGAAGTACTGAGCATTCTTTTTAGGAATCTTTTTCTCGCTCATAAAACCGAAAAAATCCCGAGTCACCTTTGTCAGGCTCGTTAAACTATTAAGACAAAGAACAAGGAGCCATTATTTTCCTCTTTTTCAAATCTCTTTAAACAGAAAAAGTATATCGAGTTTTCTCCGCGTGACTCGTTAAAATTTCACGGAGGTATCGAGTTTTCTCCGCGTGACTCGTTAAAATTTCACGGAGGTATCGAGTTTTCTCCGCGTGACTCGTTAAAATTTCACGGAGGTATCGAGTTTTCTCTGGTGGACTCGTTAAAATTTCACAAAGAAGTTTGAGTTTACTTCGTCTCCTCGTACTCATAACAAAATGAGGTAGACGTCCATTGAACATAGATTTCTCACTTTTCCGAATTCGATGGACTAACTTACGGAAAATGAACTGTTTCGGGCTTACTATTACCCCTTTGTCGTGCCCGGTTATCAAGACATGACAAAGGTACCCCAATGGAGCCGTATTTTATGACATTTTTCAGACTCCCTAAACATGAAAAATTCACCGAGTTTGCTCATCTGGACTCGTTAAACCTAATCAGATGGGGCACAAAGTTGTCTTTCCTGACATTTTTCAGACTCTCTAAACATGAAAAATTCACCGAGTTTACTCGTCTGGACTCGTTAAAATTAATCAAACGGGGAAAAATTTGGACAAGATGAATATTACCTCTGTTACATTTTCAAAAAGGTCGATTTGGCAGCAAAATTCTTGAACATGGCACTTCCCAGAAAACTCTTTCGCAGTTAGCCGAACCCTACCATATATGAGTATTAGCCTTCATTTCCCAGTGTCCCTGCACCGGTAAAATCCTAACACACTCTTTGGTGTTCAACACGCTTCAGCTGCCTAGTACCCTGCTAGAGTGCCTTCTATTGTTCAAGCAGATCTCACTATCTACTGCTCCTGTTATCAACCAAACCATTCATTATGCCAGAAATTATTTGTCGTCTAACGTTCCCATTCACTCTTCCTTATCTCAAATCATAAACAAAATCAGTTGGTTTCCGTTTCGTGTTGACTGATGTAGGACGCCTCAGTGCCTACCTCTCAACAGATCACTCCCTATCGACTTCAACACCTTATCTAGGAAGTTGATCCAGAAACACATCAGTACCCAGATACTTGCAGACATCAGTGGCAGGTAGTCTTGTGTTTGATCAAGGGTCTTCATCATTGGCTCTCGGTCGAATGATTCTACGAGTGTTCGACTTCAACTCCTTTTATTCACACTTGCTAGATTGTACTGGGCATCTTAGGGACCATCATCATTATCGATGGCCACCTTCGCGTCTGTTAACAGTTTTCATTATTGACTGGTAATCAGACGATTTCTCACATGTTCGACGACAACTCCCTCATTCACATGTTGAGAAATATGCAGTTTAAGTGAATCGGCGGTCAAGACCTTGGGGCAAAAGGCTACACCATTAAAGTTGTGTTCCCTTCCCCAAGCTGCGATATTGTTTATGGAGACAGCCTCTTCAGCCTGATCCTGTTATGACAGACACTTCCACATTGTGCCTATTGGTGGATAGATTCTTCATATCTCTATTCTAGAGAAATCATGTTGTTTAAAGCTATTGAGCATGGGACATGCCCGACTCTTGGCAAATACTATATTTTCTGACATATGTTGTTGTTTCAGGTTTTCCTCAGTCTTTCAATCTCTCTCTCTCTACAAATTATAAAGTATTTCGGCCATCGTCTTCATCTTTGACCTCACACTTTAGGGGGCATCTATTACAGGTCAAAATACCTCCTCATCAGCTCAGAGGGGAAGGCAAATATGGAAGAAGTACAAAGACCTAAATTAAGCCTATTTCTGCCAGGGTAACGCATATATAGAACAGAACAAGGGCGTTATAACGCAGTCAATAAATATATTGGCTGCGTTAGTGGCTAGGGCAACGCTATGTTTACACTTGATGGTCGCGTTACCCGTGTTTTAAGTTTGAATTGGGAAAAGAGCGCGGAGAAAGATTTGAATCTCCGACTTTCCCTCACGAAGGAGTCAGTGCACAGAGGAAACTGCAGAAGCACCAGTTCATTATTGGTCATTGCCATAGAAGACTGAACTCCAAGAGAGGCAAAAGCATTGAGATCAAGGAAACATCTAAGCCTTTTCCATTCCAAACTAGTGGAAAGAGAAGGGCAACAATGGCTTTCTCCCTCTCCTATAAGAAGGAGCTGAAGGCTCTTAATTGAGGGTCGAAGGATTGCTCAAAAGTTCTTGCATACTTGTGGAATAGAGAATAGTGTGACATTGTGAAGGCCAAGAGTCAAAGAGGCTCCTAGAGAGATTGTTGGCTTGGAATTCTTCACTTGATAGAGAAGAGAGATTGGGAGACTGAGGAGGGCTTGGTACAATAGATGGTTGTAATCCTCCTTCCTTCAAAATCAATAGAACTATGTTCGTTTTGTCCATTCGATGCTCAATGTTATATTTTTATTTCAATATTTGTTTAGTATGATATGAATGGCTCAGATGTGTATAATCTAGATTTTTATTGTTGATTTAATTGATAGAATACTTGTTATATCATAAATTACGCGGGTGCTTTGACTGATTGCAGGATTCAGATTTGGAGCCGGTGAAGAAGGACTCTTGCTTTGCTGTGCAGCGCTCTCCAAAGAATTCTAAAAGTTGTCAAAGAGGTAATTCTCTATTTTATTCCTTCAAGTTATTTCAAGCTAATATGAACATGCTCATACCATCTTTGTGAACAGCATAGCTAATCTGACTGTCTGCCTCGGGCACCGGAAAGCCCTGAGAGGGATCTACGAAAACCAACCACCAAAGCAGTTTACCCTATAGCACTAGGGTTTCAAGATGAGGAAGGTCCATGTACTTTCTATTAGCCAAAAGAAGATATGGTATTTCATAGAGCTCTAAAGAAACATGTTATACCCTTTTCTTTTAAAGACAAGTGGCATGAAGATGGAGGAAACTTAGATCATGAGATTCTAAGTGAGTATCTTGCAAAATATAAGTCTCAACCTAGAGTTTTCAAGGAGAATCTAACTATCCCATAGTTCATTCAGCTCAACGAAGAAAGGAGACCTTACAACAATAGAAGAAAATAGGGCAATAGATTTCTATTGTCTACCTTTGATGGGTCATCCACATGCACAGCAAGGGCTTGGGGAATGGAGTTGGTTTCATTTTTTCCTGCTACATCTAGTAGTAGAGAAATAAGATGTTGAGATTGCAGCGCTGTACCTTGAGGGTGAAGAAAACATTTGGTGGTTCAATCATTTGAGTCATGCAAAAGTGAATGCACATGCAGATTTTACTCAGGATGATCAATAAGTTTGACAAGAATAAATCAGAGGAGAAGAAGCCTTCACCACCACTTGCTATAGGAGCACTTGCATCAGGAGAAAGAACCCTTCCATCTTTGCAAAGTGGTCTTGATCTCTTGACATATAGAGTCCCAAGCACTATTCTGGATATGCATGAGGAAGAGGAAACTTATACCAGTGCTGATGCAGCCATAGAAGACTAGCCATCATCATCAGTAGTTGGGGAAGCCATCACACCGGAAGAAGGAACCCTTGTAGTAGTAGAAGATGTTACCAAGCTTTACCAAGGTATGCACATGTTTCCAATTTCTATTATTTCAGCACATCATATGGAGGATTGTGGGAATGTATTTCTGCATGACCTAGGGTCAAGGTACATTACTGATTTGGAGTAGTAGACTATCACTGCGCTGAGCAGCCTTGATTTTTTCAAGGAGGAGATATACAGTCATCCTAGTGCATTATTGTTGAGTTACACACAAACCTTGGGGTTGGAGTGTATATTCTTGGAGGATGGGATGAGTATTGTCCTGAACAATGCAATGCAGATTTATATGTTCAACACGAAGCATGATCTTGAGACAACATATGCACCATTATGGAGACCAATAGTGCTATCATTGAGCAGCAGTGATGAGTTGGTGGGCCAACCATTAGTGGTGCATTCCAATTACCTTTCTACATGCATAGCAAAGGATAGGTATATGGTTGATGAGAGGCATCTTATATTCCATTGTTATGATGGATCTTTCTTGATCAACACTTTATCCCTCAATGAGAAGATTTTTCCTTCAGTATATTTGGATCCTTATGGGATCAACTTGGCCATTAAGGAGTGGTCTTCATTTGGAGATCTCCAGGAGATTTCATTTCAACATCCCATGAAATGCAAAGATATAAATCTGATTTGGGAGGATGGTATTCTCCATTGGAGGGATGCCAATTTTTAGCATGATGATAGACACTCACAATTGGTTGGATGGGTGATGTTAATGACCAACAGGCTGGGAAGCCACTTGAATATCTATGACACAGGGCAGTGCTATAGGACAGATTACCTCCTCATTAGTTCAGAGGAGAAGGTAACATGGAAGGAAGAAAATGACCTAGATAAGACCCATTTTTGCCAAGGTAACACACCCCAAAAATAGCTAGACAGAGTTATAATGCACCTGAGCCATGCAAAGGGAGAATTAATGCCTAGGGTAACACTCTGTCTTGCATAAGGGGCAACATTAACCGTGTTTAAGTGTGAAAAGGGAAATATATTGCGGAAAAATAACTAGCATTTCTAGCTTTCTCTCAAAAGGGAATCAGTTCAAAATAGAAACTAAATGGCACAGCCATTTTATTAGGCATTGCCAAACATAACTAAACTCCTATGGAAGGAAAAAGCGAGGAAAAGAAAGGACACATCTAGATCTTTCCCGATTTGAACATGTTGAAAGAGTTGGCAAGGTTTGTCCTCTCCATCTCCTATAAATTGGAGCTGTGGGCTCTTGGTATAAGGTCGAAGGTTTGATTATATGTGGAGAAAAATTTCATTGTTATAGTGTGAGGCTTGAAGATTGGCGAAGTTCATTCAGAGCTTTCTACCTTGAGCATCATCACACTCAGAGATAGAGAGAGAGAGAGAAGAATTGGAAGATTGAGGAGGGATTGGTGCAATCGATGGTTGCAATCCTCCTTTTTATAAATCAATAGAACTATATCTGTTTTTTCCATTCGATGCATCAATGTCACAATTGTTGTTCAATTGTCTATGTAGAATGATATGAATGGCTTATATCTATATTATTTTATGTTTATTATATGCTAGTTTAACTGATAAGAAGCTATATTGTTGTAGAGATTACGCGAGTTCTTTGATTGATTGCAGGATTTGGATTTGGAGCCGATGAAGAAGGATCTATACTTCACTGCTTGGCATTATCCATAGGATATGATATCCATAAAGAAGTAATCTCTCCATCTTACTTTGTCAATTATATATATGAGCATGAACATGTATGCAACATCTTTGTGAACTTTACAGCTAATCTGACTGTCTACCTGGGGCACCAGAAAGCCCTGAGAGGGATATTCAATAACCACCACCGAAGCAAATTACCCTATAGAAAAATTGGCGACTCTGCTGGGGAGTAAACCCCAAGTTTCCGGGCTGTTCCTATGACTTTATCTTTTCCCTTCTATTCACATATCCTTCTGACCAGTTTATATGCTCAGTGAACATCTCAAAAGCTCACAAAGTCCATATTAGACCTGCTTAGCCATCTATGCAACTTTGCCCTGACTGACGCTTCCCCTGTAAGTGTTTCAGAGCGTTATAACGTGGTCTATGCTCAAATACATTGCGTTAGTCTCAATATTAACACTCTGTAGCCTCTTCTTTCCTGTGTTACCCAGCCAAAATCTACTATTTACACCTCTATTGTGTTTCCCTTTGGCTGTGGAGTTATTGGCCATAAAAATAGCTTCTCTTGCTCGATCCCTGTGCTTGTTTACCAGCTAGAATTTTTGTCTTTTGTTCTTGTTTAAAAAAGTTAATGTCAATTGCATCTACTTTTTAAAGAATAAATTTTCTTTTAGTTTTCTGAACTTAGTTGAATTAATTCTGAAATTTTTTGGCTAAAAAGCTGTTAAGAAAATATAGATAGATGTTTGAATGTTTAAAAGTTGAATTGCATTATTTGAATGTTTGATGCACAAATGTTGAAAGAAATATCTCCTTGTAGAAAAACTCTTCATTGAATTGAATATTTAGAGCATATTTCTGCATGGTTTTTTGAGTCAGAGTCTCATCACATTTCATACGTCCACTCCCCCTCCGCAAGACTAATAATAAAGTACACTAAGAATCAAGCGATAATAAAATTAATCATATAAATTTTTCTGAGTTCACACCAACAGTAGTTCAGGCTAGGATCTTGGGGTAGGAGAAGTGAGAAAATCACCCAAGATCTCAAAACTTGAGACTAGAGTAATTAATAAGTGAAATCCTACTGCACTCATATTATCGGGACCACTCCACTACCACCGGAGTTAAGCATGAGACAACACCAGGGTGCATGAGAAGGTAGCCCACCTTCGAGTGCATTTAGTGGGCATGCTATATATTGGGGTCCCCTTCGGGGATGTCGAAACTAGATCGAGGATCTAGGTGTTCTGCCCATATAGCATGTTGTCCATGACCATGACCCCCCTGATGATGTCTGTGATTTGAGGTATCTTTAGTTGCCAAAATTTTTAGGGACTTACATGAGGTGACTGGGATGGGCTGTCTTGGTACCTAAAACAGACGGACCTACTATGTCTTCGGTCTTTGGGAGGGTACTTGTCTTCACTAGAGTGCTTACACCTATTATCTGAGGTTTAGGTGAAGCTCTAGAGTAACAATAATTGTATTTACGACTAACCCTCTCTGTATGCTATTGTGATACTGGGTTTCATCTCCAGCAAACGGTAGTACTCAGACAGGGCAATCCTGTTCTGGCTGCTTGTTGATTGATTTTAGAAATTCCTTTTTTCTTTTTTCTTTTTTTAGATGTGTGTGGTCACCATGGTGTCTTTTGACCCTAGCCGTTTGTCTTGACGATAGCAAGGTCTCCCTCCATTAACATTGGAGGAGGAGTCGAGTATCGGTGAACCCGTGCCTTCTTCGAAAGAGCAGTCTCCAGTGACAACCCCTGATTTTCACATAGTCCCATATCACATGGAATTTCCAGAGGATCCTTTTATGGAAGGAGTCATACCTCCTTGCAATCCTCCACTCATTGATCCATCAGTGACAGTGTTAGTTCATATTACACCAAGCCAAGATATGTCTTCAGCTGCACCAACATCTGTTTCACAACCAGCACCCATGGGTTCGATGCCAATGGAAACCAACCCAGGTTCGCCACCATCTTCCTCATTGGTAGTCAATTCTATGCTAATAATTGGTAGCCCCAGTAGCCAGCCTATGCCTGGTCCCAACACTATGGTCACCACAACTGCTAATGGATCTCCGAATCCTTCAAGATCTCCTCCTATGGTGACTACACCAGGATCCACAGTTCCTGCTCCCACGAGCGGGGCTACTTAGGTTCCTTTTAGAAACCCTTTCGGTTGGAACCCCTTGGCCACCATGCTAGGGGGTAGTGTCACCAACACGTAGACGACAGGGGGAACTTCAGTACCCTTGCAGTTATTAGGACAAATAGGACAACCTATTATTAACATTGTTCCTTTGAGTGGTCTAAATTTCGATGCAGGGTCTATGTCGTTACTTAACTATGTGAATAGAAACATGCCTTTGGCTAGCTCTATTGCATCCATATGGGCAAACCAACCCCAAAATCCATTTGGACAAGGGGGAAACTTTTACACTGGGGGTAACCAACCATTAGCCCCCTAGTACAATATACCCTACAGACATCAACCATACATCCCTACACCCCCACCAATAGGGAAATTTTATCAATAAAGTTCTACTTATCCTACTGGTAACACATTGATGGGTGGACCCTATGGTCCGAATAGTCAGGCAATAATTCCTTGGCTAGATCTGAGGGAAAACTTGCAATTTCCATTTTTGGCAGCTCTAGACATCCCCAACATCTACAAACTAGCCATTGATCCTATCAACCACAACCCACTTTGGCCTCCAGTACCGCACAAGATTTCATCTGACATCCCTAAATTCAATGGGAAACATGGGGATGATTTGGCTATGCATGTCACCACCTTTCATCTATGGTCTGTTTCTAACTCCATGGTGGATGATAGTATCTGGCTTCGACTTTTCCCCTGTACTCTCACATGAAACGCTGCCAAATGGTACATTAAGTTACCACGGAGAGCCATCAACACTTTTGGCACCTATTGTAGCCCCTACAACACCCTCCAAAAATACAAAAAAAAAAATAACACACACTTCAAAATTTTTGGAGCCCCTTTGAAACTAAAGAAGAAAAGCCAAGTAAAGTTTTTAAGAGCAAGTCACTAAGTCGTGAATCCGTGATTTGCGACCCATGCGACCTATGCGACTCTGCGACCCTAAGGTCGCCAGGTCGCCAGGTCGCAAGAGTCGGAAGTCATGCAACTTGCGACCTTGCGACCCAGCGACCTTAAGGTCGCGAGGTCGCAAGGTCGCAAGGTCGTAAAATTAAGTAATTAAGGGAATTAGCAACTCAGCGACCTTGCGACCCAGCGACCTTAAGGTCGCGAGGTCGCAAGGTCAGAAACTATCAACTTGCGACCTCATTTAGTGCTCACACGTGCGACTCCTTTTTATAAGGGCGGGTCGCTAGGTCGCATTTGTGACTCGCGGCGAAAATCGTGGAATTTCTCTGACAGGTCGACTGGTGCGTTTTCTTCCGGGTAAGTTTCCATTTCCTCCCTGTGTTTCCTTCCCCAGCATTTCTTGCTAAAATCTAGCCACCCCATGGTCTTAATTACTTGTTGGTGAGGAGGTAGGGTTTCCGGTTGAGTTTTATTTTTGTTTTGATTCTCATAAACCCCAAGGTCACCTTTGTCTTTCCCAGATCCTCATGGCTGTGTCCTATCTCCTGTTTAGACCCTTTCCAGCCGTGCATGTTTCCCGTTAGGGAGAGATTATCCGCAAAACCGCGCGCGCGCGAAACCCCCCCGGCAGACCCAAGTGCGACCTGCGACCCAGCGACCAGGTCGCAAGGTCGCAAGGTCGCGAGACTCTCTGTTAGAGACTCTGCGACCCTGCGACCTAGTCGCAAGGTCGCAAGGTCGCATGTGAGGTATTTTGTAGATCAGCGACCCTGCGACCCCAAGAGAACAGTCAATTAAACTCTGCATGCGTAAACTGTGTTTAGCCATTATCATCATGTCTTTCTCATCCTGGGATTCTTTCCTGAATGAAACAGGTGAATTTGGAGCAGACACGATACCGGTCCTCTCCGACTCTAGCAACATGGCACCCCGGGTGTCCCGAAAGAAGAGTAGGCAGGTGGTGGAAGAAGAGTCAGACACAGACATACAAACATCCCCTCCACCAATATACAGAGACACTCTTTGCACCTTCGCAAAGGGAGACAGCCTCAGGTGGTATGAAGTATACCGCGAGTTCGCCATACCAGAAGATGAGTTTCCAGAAGATCTCCCGGACTGGGAGGTATACCTGAAGGTCAAGAAATCCAAATTGCACCTAGCAGGGTCACATCCCGCCATCTTTCCGTGCCCAGAAATGTTAGACTGGATCATACAGAAGACGGATCCTAAGAATTTCGCAATCCGAGATAGTGGAGGTAAAGCTTTTGCAACGTTGGAAAGCTCAAAAGCACAGGTCTACTACTCGCTACCCCAACCAGAGGTAAATTTTACCCCGAGATGGTTTTCCGCAAATGAAGTACCGATGGTTGATACAATCAGAAAATGGTGGGCGGAACCAGATAAATTTAAAGTCAAGAAAGACCAGGAGTACCCGGTGGCCAATCTGAGGAAAGTGTATAAGTTAGTGGCCGCCATGCTGTGCAGAGTATACGGACATTCGGACGCCACCACTTTCAATGGAGCATGGGCAACCATTATGGAACACGTAACGGCGCACGGCACTCGATTCAATTGGGCTGGCATATTAGTGGGCTCAATGCAAACAAATTTGGCTTCGGCTTTAGCTCCAGATGAGGGAACGTCGTCAGAATTTTATATGGCTTTGTATTTATTAGATGCTGTCTGTGCCCAACTGCATGTTGAGGGATGGCCACATAATTGGGACTCCGAACAGACCCAGGCAATCCATTTGCAGACCAAGGTATTCTGGGAGTCCAGGTACAAGTCAGATATTGAGCAAATCTCTCAGATATTCATTCCCGCTCTTTACGGGAAACTATTTGGTCAAGACACCCCTTGCATGTCTTGGCGAGCAATGGAGACACTAGGTCAGGTGGCACACTGGTTTCCATTCGCTGAATTTACAATCATCCGAGTCTTTGGCACATTCAAAGCACCACATGCTCTGCCTAAGTTTATTACCGATAAGGTGCTCATGCAGGAGGTATGTTTCCAGATTACCTCGAGCTTCTCCAATGTCCTTTCCAAAGGGAAGAAGAAACCTTGGCCCGCTTTACCCCTCACCATTGGTGCTTATACAATCAAGGACTTCAAAGAAGTAGGGCGTGAAGGGGAAGAGATAAAAGGTTACCACTTTAGAAATCTGGATTGCCGAACTTATGACCCAGTCAAGATAGTTCCTGAGCATTGTAAAAGGGAAAATTTTAAATGGAGTTATCAGCATGTCGAGCGTCTGGCAGAGGACGAAAAAAGAAACTGGTACAACGCAGACAGGCATCTAGCTCCGGGGATCGACTCTGACCAAGAGGAAGAGGATCACCAAAATTTAGAAGATAGGAGCCATAAACTAGGAGGCGCTTCTTCCTCCAAAGATAAAAGAACACGGACCAGTACAGGGCCTGACACCTCGGATCAGCAAAGGGCAGCAGAAGCCCAAGCCAAGAAGGAAGAGGAAAAGAAAATGAAGGAGGATGAAGAGAAACATAAGAAAGATGCCAGGACAGAGCGGAAAAGGAAGCAGGCTGAGGAAAAGGAAAGACAGGAAAAGGAAGCACAGGCGGCGGCAGAACAAGCACTTAAGGAAGAACTTGACAAATTCGATCGTCAAAAGAAGGCAGAACAAGCCGCCGCAGCAGAGCGAAAGAGAAAAGCAGAAAAAGAAGCAGAGGCAGAGTCAGAACGCAGGAAGAAGGAGGAACATGACAAGGCAGAAGCCGAGCGCCGGCAAAAGGAGAAAGAAAAAGGACAAACACAGGATAAAGAGGATGAATTGATAGATGATATCGACATATCTCCCCTGGACATTCCTCCGAGTGGCAAGAAAAGTATCCTCCCTGATGACGATTTTCCCGGGGAACAAGAGGAAGAGGTCTTCGACCTGACTAGATTGACATTTGACCAATTCTCTTTCAAAATACGGCAAGAGAGAAGAAAAGCCTTGGCGCAAAGCCATTCCACCATATCTATGGTAGCCAATGGAAAGGACATAGTCCCAGATACAAGGACTAACCCTGTAATGATAGCATCAGCAGGTACCGCTTTTGCCGCAGCTACGGACGAAAATGTCACTAGAATGAGCAGGGAGATTATCTCACTACAAAACAGGCTAAAAGCAATGGAACAGGAGAAAGCAGTACTGGAGAGTGAAGTGCGACAGCTCCAAAGTAAGCCTTCCCAAGTCAATGAAGTCCCACTAGCAGTCATGAAAGAATGTGACGTATTGGAAACGACCATGCAGCAAGTATACAGAGAAATGCTCACCTTAAAACAAACAGTGGCCCCATTAGCAGAGGCACGAGCGGAAGCCAAAGTGAAGCATGAGCAGCTCAAGGAGGCCTCGGCAGCTTTAGACAAAATGATAAACTGGACAGCACAGTACCAGCAAGCTGCCGAAAATGTGCCTAAGAAGGATTGGGGTCACACACAAGACGCCAAAGTACAAATCCGGATGAAGCTGCAATCCAAAGACAAGCTGGTCAAAGACTTGGACAAGGTGGTGTCTGCATATAATCACCTGATCAGTGGTATAGACTCCATGAACGCTCTTCATCACATTCCGTCGTTGGGGGCACTGGACAAAACTAAAGACTGGGAGCAAGTAGATCAGGAAATTCAGTCCTTTCTGCAACCCTTGAGACAAGCTGCTGCCGCACCAGAATTTGAGGCATCACAAGAGAACCTAAACTGGCTACTTGTCACTCCAGTACAAATTTATACCAAGCTTGCCTCCCTATCCATCTAGATTTCCCAGAAGAAGGAGACTCTGATACCAAATGCTTTGGAATGTACGCATCGGTTAAAAGAAGAAACCTCTCTAGTCTCTCCTATAGCAGCGGATTACCAGGCCTGGCAAGACTTCCTCAAGGAGAAGAAGATAGATGCTCCAGACCTCTCAATTACGCGACCACCTCCATAGCTTAACTGCTGGGTCGCAGGTCGCATTTGGTCCCCCAGGTCGCAAGTCGCACCGGCACCTAATTCGCAGGTCGCAAATCTTCAGGTCGCAGGTCGCATGTTCGGCAAAGGTCGCAGGGAAGTTGAACCGTCGGGAAGTTGAAGCATCGGAAGGCCTAAAGGGCGTTTCTTGAATCTATAAATACCCCTGTGGGGCACATAGTTAAAGGCTCCTCTTTTTTGGACTGAAGGGCAATATTGCATTGTAATTGAAGAATCATACTCTTGGCATATGTAATACAATACATGTTAAAACCCCTTTGATTGGATGATGTGTTTAGCTGTGACAACACTGTGTGTATTCTGCGTACTGTTTCAGAATATCGTTTGATTAATGAATCTATGTTATTAATAGTATCATTCATGCACCATAGCTATCTGTGATTATGTTGATGATGCTCAAATTTATTATTTACTCTTATGATGAATGTTAATGAACTATTTTATTAGCATTTCTTTATATCTTTCGGAAAGTTAAGGGATATTCTTGCCATAAAGAACTGTTTCTTTGGTGGCCAGATTATCTTGCATGCATACCCCATAGATGTGTTGCTAACGATACTCCCTGGGTGTATGCATTTTGTCTATTACCTTGCTACGCATAGTGTCATATATTGGTTTGATACATCAGTCATGCATTCTGTATCATGTGAATAAGTGTATGTTTGCAGTTTCAATCAGGTTGCTCGAGACCAAAGAGAAAGTCATTTAAGTGGTAGCCGGACCCACACCCCGGACGGGATCCCTACTCCAAACGGTTCAAAGTCTAATTGGGACTTTCTACCGGGGAGATCCCCTACTGTTGGCCAGACATATTTTCCCGTCAACAGATTTGGCGCTAGAAGGAGGGCCATGGCATCCTCCTAGCATACAACTGACATTCCGTTGCAAACTCCCCACCGGGAGGTCATAAATAACGAACCTCATCTTCCCCCCTTGGAAGATATTCCAAGGGAGGAGGCTCGATATTTTGAAATCACAAACGAACAGTTGAGATCCTTACGCCCAGTCGCCCGCAATCTCGTCAGGGATTTATGGTATGCTCCAATCATGGAATTCCTAGCCCACACTAGGACCCCAGCCGAAAACGTCACTCGTAATGGCGTGCTAGTCAGCACCATACCTGAACTTGTGAATTCCATGATTGAAGACCTCGGGCGGGCTGTCCAAGAAAATGACCCCATTCTTCAAGACAGTGAAGGTTTCCCTGATACAGAACCTTTCCCCGAACCTCAGCCTGACTTACATCAGTGGAACAACAACCAAGTGTATTCTCCACCAGAAGAAGGAGAAGGGGGTCGAAGAATTGAAAGAGAAGGTAACACAGCCCGAAGAAATGCGGAGGAAGGGAATAGGCCTCGAAGAAATGAGGGTGGGGTCAACAGGGGTCACGGACGTGGAGGTAGAGGAGATATAGTCCTTGGCCGGAGACACCAACCCAACCATCATCACCACCAAAACCAAAATAGGCCCCCTCCCCACAACTGGGAGTATTTTAGAAACATGAATAACCGTGAAAGACACCGAGATGAACACTCTCGCCATCATGAAGGAGCATCAGTGTCAGGAACGGGAAGTGAGTCCGAGGCAGAAACCCGATATCGTCAGCACCCCAGGAGGGTGCAGCCCCTAGCCTGGATGGCTCAATCCCCATTGGCTCTTTTAGGTCCTCTCCATGATATGCCTAGACACCTGGAGAAGCATCTTCCTAAGTTTGATCCTGAGAAAAGTACCTCCGCGGAAGATCATATTAGTAGTTTCTATCTATCCCTACAAATCATGAGAGTTCAGTCTGATGATGTCGCATGTCGACTATTCCCACACACTCTTGTAAATGTTGTAGCCACTTGGTACCGTTCCCTACCCAGTGCTTCTATTACTTCATGGGACCAGTTCCGTCGTGTGTTCCTGCAAAAGTTTGCAGAAGATAAAACACCTTCTATGCTCCTCACAGAACTAAGCACCATCAAGTGTCATAGAAAAGAGAAAGTGAAAGACCTTAACCAACGCTTCGCCACAATATTGCAAAAATTTCCTCCAAACTTAGCATTGGACGATTCTATCACCATCGACTACTATACTAAAGCTCTCCCTAGGGATATTGCCGTTTTCGTCAAACGTGAGGCCCGCACCCTCTGTCCTCACTTTTGATATAATCCGCGGGGGGGAGAGTCTTGCTCCCATTGATATCAACATGGCAGGCAGTCCCAAGGTTCAGCCCACTCGAAATTATAGTCTTAGAAGCAAAGGAACTGTCCCCGAACAATCGTATGAGGACAAGTCTTGCTCCCATTGATATCAACATGGCAGGCAGTCCCAAGACTCAGCCCACTCGAAATTATAGTCTTAGAAGCAAAGGAACTGTCCCCGAACAATCATATGAGGACAAGAAAAGGGCTTTCCTGAGGAAAATTCTTCCTCCTGGAAACGAAGGACAAGCTACGCCAGAAAAGCCCATAAATAGTAATGGCAAAGCAAGTCAAAAGACCAAGCTCCCGGTGGAACCCTCGAAAACCACTACCGAACCTAGTCCCCAAACCGATACTAGCTACAACATAGTGGAGGACATGAAAAAGACCAGAGCTAATATCTCACTCTACGAGTTGGCCCGCATCACGAATCAAAAGGAACTTATTCTAAAAGCTTTCGCCAACAACCAAAATACGAAAAATGTTAGCAACACGTCTGCACAAACTAGTCCAGACATCCAGTCTATAGTGAACGCTGTCAACACGAATTCGAGAGGATCCACCCCTCCCTTCCTTTTGTCTTTTGAGATGTTTAACTTCAACGTTCACAATTGTCTCGTTGACTCTGGTGCATCCACAAATGTCATGCCTCTATCTGTGTGCAAGAAACTCAACATTCTCCCAGAGAAAACTGACGCAAAAATCATTCAACTTGACAGATCACAAGTACCAGCCGTTGGAGAACTAAACAATGTCATCATCCGCCTCTCATCCGACTCTAGGGTCCATCAATGTATTGATATTGTGGTTGTTGACATCCCTGAAGCCTACGGTGTACTGCTTAGCAGGGATTGGTCTAGCAAGTTGCAAGGATACTTTGCCACGGATTGGTCCCACTTATGGCTACCTTACAAGGGGAGAAACAACCAAATCAGAGTCGAAAGTGAACCATACATGAAACACACTGTAACTGATTTGGATGCCACAAATGAACCCATCAGCTTTGCCCAGGAGGAACTTGGTGTGTGTTTTCTAGATTCCATTTTTGGATGTTACCGACCTCCCCAGTCTTCAGTAGGCCCCGAGGTCCTTTCTGAAATGACACTCGTCGCAGAGGAACAAGCCCAAACTGTCTCACACCAAGCCGAAATTCCTCCGCAATCCATTACCCCCAAGGACCCGGAAAGCGACATATGGACCTTGTATTACGACGGTTCCAAAAATCTTGATGGTTCTGGCGCTGGCTGCGTTTTGCTTGATCCCCGTAAGAAAAAATTCTTAGTCTCTTGTCGGCTGGAGTTCCAATGCACTAACAACACTGCTGAGTATGAAGCTTTGATCCTTGGGCTTAAAAAAGCGCTGGATTTGAAGGTAAAATGCTTACAGGTCATTGGAGACTCCGAGATTATCACTCGGCAGGTACGCAATACTATTCATTGTTTGTCTCCACATTTAAAGGTGTATCAACAAGAGGTATGGCGGATAATTTATGCTTTTGACGCTTTTGGAATTAAATCTGTTCTGAGAATGCATAATGCAGCGGCAGATACTCTGGCTAATGCTGCCGCCAGATTTACCCCTTTGAGGGATGGTTTTTCTATTGAAGTTATGTATAAACCCTCCGTGCCAGACAATATCACTAACTTGCGTGTTTTCGATGATGATCAACAGGTGCTGGATTTTATGTGTAACTCAGAGATATTCAAAGACGCTGCTATAGATGAAGATGAGCACGACCAAGCTATGCAAAAGGAGTATGAGCAAGTCAAAGGGAACCCCATGCCTAAAGGGGTGGTATCACTTGAGAAGCTTTTCGATCTGCAAAATCGTTTCCGTGGGCCCCCAAATGCCAAAGTACAGAGCTCTATCTTAGCTCATCGACAAGTGAACTTGGGATCAGAGGATAATCCTAAATTCGTCAACCTTGGGAAGGACTGCACCCCCCAAGAGGCTCAAGATTTCACTCAGCTATTTCGCAAATATCGCGACGTGTTCGCTTGGACATATGAGGAATTACGCACATACGATACTCGAATCATACAACATGTGATACCCATCAAAGAAAATGTAAAACCTTTCCAACAAAAGCTCAGGAAAGTACATCCTACGATGGAACCATTGATTCTGAAGGAACTCAAAAAACTTTTAGATGCACGCATTATCTTCAAAGTTCGACATTCCACATGGGTGTCCAATTTGGTTCCAGTGCGGAAAAAGTCAGGTGAAATTTGCTTGTGTGTGGACTTCCGAAACTTAAACAGGGCCTCGAATAAAGATAATTACCCGGTGCCCCCTATGGAGCAAATATTACAAGCAGTGTCCGGGTCAGAAATGTTCTCTTTGTTGGATGGTTTCTCTGGCTACAATCAAGTACTGGTGGTTGAACCAGACAGGTTAAAGACTAATTTTCGGACTAAGTGGGGAACCTTCGCATTCAGGCGTATGCCTTTTGGATTAATCAACGCAGGAGCAACTTTCCAAAGAGCTATGGATATAGCATTCAGAGGTTTGATAGGCCAAAGTGTGGTGGTCTACTTGGATGACGTTACTGTGTTTTCTAAACATCGGGGGGGATCATTTGCGTCACCTCAGACAGATCTTCAAAAGGTGCAGAAAATACGGTATCTCGCTCAACCCAAAGAAGAGTATTTTCGCCGTAGCAGAAGGAAATCTGCTAGGTCATATCATAACGAAGCAAGGCATTGTCGTTGATCCAGAACGTGCGAAAGCCATTGCTCAAATCCCTCCCCCCAATGGTAAGAAAGCAATGCAATCCTTTTTGGGCAAAATCAATTTTGTACGTAAGTTTATATCAGATTTCGCCCAGATAGTGAAGCCACTGCAGGGAATGATAAAGAAAAATGCTACCTTCAAATGGAATCAACCCGAAAAGGAAGCTTTCGACCAGATCAAGAAAGCTATAGCCGAAGCGCCTTCCCTCCAGAGCCCAGATTTCGACAGAAATTTCAGCTTGTATACGTTCGCTTCGGATTCGTCCCTGGCAGCCGTACTTACACAAAAGGACAGAAATAATGACGAGCGTCCCATTTCATTCATGAGCACCGGTCTGCAGGGAGCTGAATTAAATTATCCCGAAATCGAGAAACATGCCTATGCGGTATATAAAGCGGTCAAACATTTCAGACCATACATCTTGAAAAACCATGTCACAGTTTACGTTCCCCACCCAGCTGTTCGCTCACTGTTCATGCAGCAGGAGCTGGGCGAGAGACGAGGGAACTGGGTTGCGTGTATGCAAGAGTACGACTTAGAGTTTAAGCCAGCACGCACAGTTAAAGGGCAAGGTTTATGCCAAATGGCTGCAGAGGCCGCAAGTTCCCAACAAAGTGAAGAAGATAATTGGGAACAAGAAATTGATATGTACCAAACTGACGTCATGCCTCAGGTAAGGAACCCTTCTTGGTACTCGGATATTTCGGGATATTTGGCACACGGTTTGTTGGACTCAGATCTAGATGCCCGGTAGAAACGTGCAGTCAAACTCAAAGCCGCGTCTTACCAGATAATCCAAGGGAAGCTTTTCAAGAAACATTCCGATGGAGTCATGTTATGCTACCTGGAACATGATGAAGCTCAGAAAGTCTTAACCGAGCTGCACGATGGACCAGCAGGAGGTCATTTCGCCGGGGATACCACTGCCCATAAAATTATGCGTGCAGGTTATTATTGGCCAACCCTTTTCAGAGATGCCCACGCATATGTTTGGAAATGCATTCAATTCCAGAAATTCGCAAACCGAGAAGCGCGTCCCGCCGCCCCTTTGTTGTCAGTAGCAGTAGAAGAACCATTCCAACAATGGGGGCTGGACGTCATTGGTGAGATCTTACCCCACTCTTCTAAGCAACACCGGTACATACTAACGGCTACTGATTATTTCACAAGGTGGGCTGAGGCAGTACCGTTACGCGAAATCAACGATCAGGAGGTAATGCAATTTGTCACTCATTCCATCATTACCAGGTTTGGCGTTCCAACTTCCTTGGTTTTTGATAATGCAACGTATTTTTCATCTTTTAAATTATATGATTTTGCTTTGGAAAATGGCATTGTTCTTAAACACTCTACAAAGTACTATCCCCAAGGAAATGGTCTAGCGGAATCAACAAATAAAAATCTGATTCGCATCATTAAAAAGACCCTTCTGTCTCACCAACGAAACTGGCATAATGCTCTCCAAAATGCACTTTGGGCTGATCGCGTCACCCCTAAGTCCTCAATAGGCACCTCACCATACTTTCTCGTGTATGGGAAAGAAGCTGTCCTCCCACCCAATTTGTCTCTTCCCGCTCTACAGTTGTCTCAAGAGTGTCATGGTACCCCTTGCCCCGCCTTGCAAACCCGCATTGACACCCTTATGAAATTAGAAGAGGAAAGGCAGAAAACCCGGGAGAAATTCGCCATCCACCAAAGTCGGATCAAGAAATGGTTCGATAAAAAGTCTGCAGGAGATAAAAAATTTGAAATAGGAGATCTTGTCCTAAAGTGGGATAAAGCTCACGAAGAAAAAGGAAAACATGCCAAATTTCAAGCACTATGGATAGGCCCCTTTCAGGTTAAAGAAAAGGTAGGTCCCCATACATTCCGATTGCAAACTCTGGAAGGAAGAGTCGAGGTCCTCCCGGTAAACGGGCATGACCTCAAACACTATTTTACTTGAGTAGCCCTCAGTGGGCTGTTTCTGCCCGTGTACTATAGAGGTCGGTTTTGTTCTACTTGTCAAAAAAAAAAAAAAAAAAAAGAAGAAGAAGAAGAAGAAGAAGAAGAAAAAGAAAACTCTGTCTCTAACTCTACAAAGAAAACCTTGTCTAAGCTGCCCGCAACTGGCTCACTCCTTGAAGAGGTTCTATGCTGATGAAAGGCCCTTCCCGCAAAACACGGGGCAGTCAAAACTCGCTTGTAATGGGCACCAAAGGATAGTACACGACCTTACTGGAGTCTTCAATCATAAGGAACCACCTAACGGCTTTGAAAGGTGCAGGCAGAAAGGGTCTTATATAGCAGCAACCGGATCGTGAGGGAACAGGGCTAACTCAAGAGAATTGCAGATCATCCGGGAAAAACCCAAGTCCTCATATTGAGACCAGGAGCAACCTCTCTGCAAGCAAAATAAGTCGGGATCCCTCATCCGCCCAGGCAAAATATGCCCATCTAAATAAGTGCCACAGGCACATTCTCAAATAAGTGCAATCGCACACAAATAAAGGGTAAAGGATTGAGAAAGGATTCCTGCGCAGAGAGGTGATGTAACGACTCCGCCGGGGTACTGACCAGGCTCGCTGGCAGCGGAGCAACGTTCATGACTCCTTAGGCAGTGACTCCGCCGGAGCCGAGAGGTTCGCTGGCAGCGGAGCAACACCATGAGGACAAAATAATTGTACCGGACCCGGCAGTTCTCCAAGGTTTCTCCAACCCTTCCGATCCTGGAGCACGAAAATTTAAATTCGGTTGATCTGCACCCAATAAGTCAAAAGGCTAGGCAACTTTGCGGGGTGACGAAGGAAGGAAGGTGTAAACCCTGAGGTAAAAGAACAAGCAAGTATTGGGCCCCTCCCTCCTCCCTCATCGACCCTTCATCAGCAGAGACTCTGAATTCATCCAGTGAATCGCCATTTGTTGTAGCCCCTACAACACCCTCCAAAAATACAAAAAAATAATAACACACACTTCAAAATTTTTGGAGCCCCTTTGAAACTAAAGGAGAAAAAGCCAAGTAAAGTTTTTAAGAGCAAGTCGCTAAGTCGCGAATCCGTGATTTGCGACCCATGCGACCTATGCGACTCTGCGACCCTAAGGTCGCCAGGTCGCCAGGTCGCAAGAGTCGGAAGTCAGGCAATTTGCGACCTTGCGACCCAGCGACCTTAAGGTCGCGAGGTCGTAAGGTCGCAAAATTAAGTAATTAAGTGAATTAGGGACTCAGCGACCTTGCGACCCAGCGACCTTAAG
This sequence comes from Pinus albicaulis, assembly GCA_034641835.2. Lineage (NCBI taxonomy): Eukaryota > Viridiplantae > Streptophyta > Pinopsida > Pinales > Pinaceae > Pinus > Pinus albicaulis. Next base: position 2,004,146,121 of record CM076575.1, on the reverse strand, counting down.
GTCGCGAGGTCGCAAGGTCGCAAAGTATCAACTTGCGACCTCATTTAGTGCTCACACGTGCGACTCCTTTTTATAAGGGCGGGTCGCTAGGTCGCATTTGTGACTCGCGGCGAAAATCGTGGAATTTCTCTGACAGGTCGACTGGCGCGTTTTCTTCCAAGTAAGTTGCCATTTCCTCCCCGTGTTTCCTTCCCCAGCAGTTCTTGCTAAAATCTAGCCACCCCATGGTCTTAATTGCTCGCTGGTGAGGAGGTAGGGTTTCCGGTTGAGTTTTATTTTTGTTTTGATTCTCATAAACCCCAAGGTCACCTGTGTCTTGCCCAGATCCTCATGGCTGTGTCCTATCTCCAGTTTAAACCCTTTCCAGCCGCGCATGTTTCCCGTTAGGGAGAGATTATCCGCAAAACCGCGCGCGCTCGAAACCCCCCGGCAGGCCCAAGTGCGACCTGCGACCCAGCGACCCGGTCGCAAGGTCGCAAGGTCGCGCGACCCTCTGTTAGCGACTCTGCGACCCTGCGACCTAGTCGCAAGGTCGCGAGGTCGCATGTGAGGCATTTTGTAGATCAGCGACCCTGCGACCCCAAGAGAACAGTCAATTAAACTCTGCATGCGTAAATTGTATTTAGCCGTTATCATCATGTCTTTCTCATCCTGGGATTCTTTCCTGAATAAAACAGGTGAATTTGGAGCAGACACGATACCGGTCCTCTCCGACTCTAGCAACATGGCACCCCAGGTGTCCCGAAAGAAGAGTAGGCAGGTGGTGGAAGAAGAGTCAGACACAGACATACAAGCATCCCCTCCACCAATATACAGAGACACTCTTTGCACCTTCGCAAAGGGGGACAGCCTTAGGTGGTATGAAGTATACCGCGAGTTCGCCATACCAGAAGATGAGTTTCCAGAAGATCTCCCGGACCGGGAAGTATACCTGAAGGTCAAGAAATCCAAATTGCACCTAGCAGGGTCACATCCCGCCATCTTTCCATGCCCAGAAATGTTAGACTGGATCATACAGAAGACGGATCCTAAGAATTTCGCAATCCGAGATAGTGGAGGTAAAGCTTTTGCAACGTTGGAGAGCTCGAAAGCACAGGTCTACTACTCGCTACCCCAACCAGAGGTAAATTTTACCCCGAGATGGTTTTCCGCAAATGAAGTACCGATGGTTGATACAATCAGAAAATGGTGGGTGGAACCAGATAAATTTAAAGTCAAGAAAGACCAGGAGTACCCGGTGGCCAATCTGAGGAAAGTGTATAAGTTAGTGGCCGCCATGCTGTGCAGAATATACGGACGTTCGGATGCCACCACTTTCAACGGAGCATGGGCAACCATTATGGAACACGTAACGGCGCATGGCACTCGATTCAATTGGGCTGGCATATTAGTGGGCTCAATGCAAACAAATTTGGCTTCGACTTTAGCTCCAGATGAGGGAACGTCGTCAGAATTTTATATGGCTTCGTATTTACTAGATGCTGTCTGTGCCCAACTGCATGTTGAGGGATGGCCACATAATTGGGACTCCGAACAGACCCAGGCAATCCATTTGCAGACCAAGGTATTCTGGGAGTCCAGGTACAAGTCAGATATTGAGCAAATCTCTCAAATATTCATTCCCGCCTTCTACGGGAAACTATTCGGTCAAGACACCCCCTGCATGTCTTGGCGAGCAATGGAGACACTAGGTCAGGTGGCACACTGGTTTCCATTCGCTGAATTTACAATCATCCGAGTATTTGGCTCATTCAAAGCACCACATGCTCTGCCCAAGTTTATCACCGATAAGGTGCTCATGCAGGAGGTATGTTTCCAGATGACCTCGGGCTTCTCCAATGTCCTTTCCAAAGGGAAGAAGAAACCTTGGCCCGCTCTACCCCTCACCATTGGTGCTTATACAGTCAAGGACTTCAGAGAAGTAGGGCGTGAAGGGGAAGAGATAAAAGGTTACCACTTTAGAAATCTGGATTGCCGAACTTATGACCCAGTCAGGATAGTTCCTGAGCATTGTAAAAGGGCAAATTTTAAATGGAGTTATCAGCATGTCGAGCGTCCGGCAGAGGACGAAAAAAGAAACTGGTACAACGCAGACAGGCATCTAGCTCCGGGGATCGACTCTGACCAAGAAGAAGAGGATCACCAGAATTTAGAAGATAGGAGCCATAAACTAGGAGGCGCTTCTTCCTCCAAAGATAAAAGAACACGGACCAGTACAGGGCCCGACACCTCGGATCAGCAAAAGGCAGCAGAAGCCCAAGCCAAGAAGGAAGAGGAAAAGAAAATGAAGGAGGATGAAGAGAAACGTAAGAAAGATGCCAGGACAGAGCGGAAAAAGAAGCAGGATGAGGAAAAGGAAAGACAGGAAAAGGAAGCACAGGCGGCGGCAGAACAAGCACTTAAGGAAGAACTTGACAAAGTCAATCGTCAAAAGAAGGCAGAACAAGCCGCCGCAGCAGAGCGAAAGAGAAAAGCAGAAAAAGAAGTAGAGGCAGAGTCAGAACGCAGGAAGAAGGAGGAACATGACAAGGCAAAAGCTGAGCGCCGGCAAAAGGAGAAAGGAAAAGGACAAACACAGGATAAAGAGGATGAATTGATAGATGATATCGACATATCTCCCCTGGACATTCCTCCGAGTGGCAAGAAAAGTATCCTCCCTAATGACGATTTTCCCGGGGAACAAGAGGAAGAGGTCTTCGACCTGACTAGATTGACATTTGACCAATTCTCTTTCAAAATACGGCAAGAGAGAAGAAAAGCCTTGGCACAAAGCCATTCCGCCATATCTACGGTCGCCACTGGAAAGGACATATTCCCAGATACAAGGACTAACCCTGTAATGATAGCATCAGCAGGTACCGCTTTTGCCGCAGCTACGGAGGAAAATGTCACTAGAATGAGCAGGGAGATTATCTCCCTACAAAACAGGCTAAAAGCAACGGAACAGGAGAAAGCAGTACTGGAGAGTGAAGTGCGACAGCTCCAAGGTAAGCCTTCCCAAGTCAATGAGGTCCCACTAGCAGTCATGAAAGAATGTGACGTATTGGAAACGACTATGCAGCAAGTATACAAAGAAATGCTCGCCCTAAAAAAAACAGTGGCCCCATTAGCAGAGGCACGAGCGGAAACCAAAGTGAAGCATGAGCAGCTCAAGGAGGCCTCGGCAGCTTTAGACAAAATGATAAACTGGACAGCGCAGTACCAGAAAGCTCCCGAAAATGTGCCTAAGAAGGATTGGGGTCACACACAAGATGCCAAAGTACAAATCCGGATGAAGATGCAATCCAAAGACAAGCTGGTCAAAGACTTGGACAAGGTGGTGTCTGCATATAATCACCTGATCAGTGGTATAGACTCCATGAACGCTCTTCATCACATTCCGTCATTGGGGGCACTGGACGAAACTAAAGACTGGGAGCAAGTAGATCAGGAAATTCAGTCCTTTCTGCAACCCTTGAGACAAGCTGTTGCCGCACCAGAATTTGAGGCATCACAAGAGAACCTAAACCGGCTGCTTGTCACTCCAGTACAAATTTATACCAAGCTTGCCTCCCTATCCATCCAGATTTCCCAGAAGAAGGAGACTCTGATACCAAATGCTTTGGAATGTACGCATCGGTTAAAAGAAGAAACCTCTCTAGTCTCCCCTATAGCAATGGATTACCAGGCCTGGCAAGACTTCCTCAAGGAGAAGAAGATAGATGCTCCAGACCTCTCAATTACGCGACCACCTCCATAGCTTAACTGCTGGGTCGCAGGTTGCATTTTGGTCCCCTAGGTCGCAAGTCGCACCGGCGCCTAAGTCGCAGGTCGCAAATCTTCAGGTCGCAATCTTCTGGTCGCAGGTCGCATGTTCGGCAAAGGTCGCAGGGAAGCTGAACCGTCGGGAAGTTGAAGCGTCGGAAGGCCTAAAGGGCGTTTATTGAATCTATAAATACCCCTGTGGGACACATAGTAAAGGGCTTCTCTTTTTTGGACTAAAGGGCACTATTGCATTGTAATTGAAGAATCATACCCTTGGCATATGTAATACAATACATGTTAAAACCCCTTTGATTGGATGATGTGTTTAGCTGTGACAACACTGTGTGTATTCTGCGTACAGTTTCAGAATATCGTTTGATTAATGAATCTGTGTTATTAATAGTATCATTCATGCACCATAGCTATCTGTGATTGTGTTGATGATGCTCAAGTTTACTATTTACTCTTATGGTGAATGTTAATGAACTGTTTTATTAGCATTTCGTTATATCTTTCGGAAAGTTAAGGGATATTCTTGCCATAAAGAACTATTTCTTTAGTGGTCAGATTATCTTGCATGCATACCCCATAGATGTGTTGCTAACGACACTTCCTGGGTGTATGCATTTTGTCTATTACCTTGCTACGCACAGTGTCATATATTGGTTTGATACATCAGTCATGTATTCTGTATCATGTGAATAAGTGTATGTTTGCAGTTTCAATCAGGTTGCTCGAGACCGAAGAGAAAGTCATTTAAGTGGTAGCCGGACCCACACCCCGGACGGGATCCCTACTCCAAACGGTTCAAAGTCTAATTGGGACTTTCTACCGGGGAGATCCCCTACTGTTGGCCAGACATATTTTCCCGTCAACAAGATGATATGTTGTTTATTAGAAATGACAAAGAAATTATTCAATATATGAAGACCCAACTGTTCTCCCAATTCGACATGAAGGATCTTGGTGCTGCAAAATATATTTTGGGCATGGAAATTAAGAGATATTGGGCAAAGAGGAAGCTCTAGTTAAACCAGAGGAAGTATGTCGAGACTATATTGCAGAGGTTAAATATGCAGGATAGTAAACTGGTGAATGTTCCTATTCCTGTAGGTGTAAATCTATCTGTTGAACAGTGTCCCAAGACACAAGAAGAAGAGGAGGATATGTCCCATGTTCCATATGAAAGTGCAGTGGGTAGCCTGATGTATGCAATTTTCTATACTAGACCAGAAATTACACATGCAGTGAGAGTATTGGGAAGGAGCATTGGACAATAGTGAAACGGGTTTTCAGATATTTACGTGGCACTAGTGATTATGGCTTGTGCTACCAGGGAAGACCAGGATTCAAAAGAATGTTGAACATTCATGGTTTTGTTGATGCAGACTGGGCTGGATATCTGGACCAAATAAGATCTACAAGTGGGTATGTGTTTAGCTTATTTGGAGGCGCAGTTAGTTGGACATGTGTGACTCTCTGTATAATCTCCTTGTTTGGTTAAAAACAGGGATGGTAGCATAGGACATGTCTAATTGAAAGTTCCCCTGAAGCTTGGCTCCCCAAAATTGGGATAAAAGCATCCCATACTTAGGAGGAATGTCAGCAACCACTATGTCCATGACAAGACCCTTAGCAGGTATTTGTGCCAGATTGACACAAAAATCCTTGATTAATCCCAAACACTTGACTTTACTCGAATCAAATGAGTATAAGTCTTTGTAAGGTTTAGTTATTTCTAGGCCTAATCTCTCCATCACAACTTTGGGCATGAGGTTGTGTGAGACACCGGAGTCTAGCATGGTATTGTGTAATATCTTGTCATGTATGTTTAGGCTAATATAGAAAGGAGGGACAACTCCTTCTTGATACTTTCCCTCAACCTTAGGTCCAAACAACAACTCAGTCTCATCATCAGTCAAATTCAGAGTGTCAGTATCATTTCCTAAGTTCAAGACCTTCAGCACTTGGGATCTATACCTCCTTGAGTTACCAGTTCAGTGAGAGGCATGGTTATCTTGATTTTAGCAATCTCTCCCTCGAAGCTGAAAGGTATTTGTATTTTAGACATATTTACATTTGTCTTTTCAGTCATAACCTTTTCCACAAGTTTAATTTGTTGATTTTGATCAGGGGTTTTAGACAATAGAATTTTTTCAGGGCCACTAGTAGAGGTACTAGGGCAGCTTGAGACACTGCTTTGTTGGCTGATTTTTTCTTTGTTCTGATCAGTTTTCTTAGCCATAGGGTTGATAGTGTCTGCTGTCCTCTTAGGACTATTTTCTAGAGCTTTCCTAGCAGCAGCGTCAATTTGGTTTTTCTTGGAGGCTTCTTGGTTTCTTTTGCTCCTAAGGTCATATTGCCTATGGACTTCCAAAATGGCATTTTCAAGTCCCAATTGGTAATCTCAGAATCTTCACAACTTGTTTGAGTTTGATCAAAGGCAAAGAGACCTTCTTCTTCTGTGAGAAAAACTTCAGCTTCATTATCAGAATCTATCAGGTTTACATTGCTATCCTCGGGTTCTTCAGCCTCTCTTCCCTCTTCATCTACATAATTATCTTGGAAGGGTGGCCTAATTTGTTGATCATTTTCCCTTTGTTTGATTTGAGGAGTGTCTCTTTTGAAGTTTTGAGCTCTATTTTTGTTTTGGGGATTGGCTTGATTTTCCCTAGGAGGTGTCCTTTCATTCAAGTTTATCCTTTATATCATTCTCTCCATTGTTCTCATTAGGTTGTCCATTTTGGTATCGGATGAGGAGGTTGAAGGCATGGTTTCATCTTTGTAGGTCACTCCCTTTTATGATCTCATCCTAGCTCTTTTTTCAATCAAGTTGACTTCAGCACTAATAGCTGCCCTTTGCATTTCTTCTGAAGTTTCGGGGTCTCTCTCTCTCAATTGGAATGTCATGTCCAGATCAAAGCCTTCTGGAAATTTCACTAGTGCTAGGCCTTGTGGGGGTTTCATGTGAGGTGGGAGGGCATTATAGACACTGTTAAACCTGGTGCAATAATCTTGTACACTTCCCCCTACATTTCTCTTAAGATTGTTATATTCAAAAAGGATTTGGAGGGGATTTTTCTTGATTTCCCACTTGTTTATGAAAGTTTGGTAGAGGGAAGGGAGATCATGTATTGTGTTAGGAGTTAATGCTTTGGACCATTTTTTGGCCTTTCCTCCTAAGCTTTGTGAAAAGATCCTCATTTTAATGGTTTCTTCTTCTATTTCCATGTAATCAAAGGCATCATTTATCCTATCTACATGTTGTTGGGCAGTGATGGATTCAGCTCCTGTGAAATGAGGGATCTTGGACTAGTAGTCATTTGGCAAAGGCACTAAAGGTTGAGGTAAGGCCAAGGGGGCATACCAAGCTGCCATGATGGGAGCTAATGGAGGGTTTACAAGAGGAGCGTTAGTGAAAGGAGGTGTATGATGAAGCAGAGTGGTTTACACAGTGGTGGTATGGATGGGTGTGGTGGAAGTACTTGGACCAACAAACTGATTTTGAATAGATTTGGTATGGAAAGAGTTGAAGTGATGGAGAAGCTGAAAGTCAGATGGTGTGGAAGGAGAGGCTTCTCTACTAGAACTTTGCTGCAAATCTATGGGCTCAAGGTCAGTCTGGTCAATATCAGTTTGAGACCTGGTTCTGAAGAGGTTCTTTGTATGGTGCAAGTCAAACTGGGGGTCTTGCAAAGCTGTAAGATGTTCAGGTACAGAGCTTGCTCTATGAATGGTCCTAACAGTGGTTAAGTTTCCAGATCTAGAAGTTTGCCACAAAATATTCTCTGGGTCATCAACTATGTTGGGAGGGTTTGGGTCCAGATGAGATCTGTTACTGATCCTATGTTAAGCCAGATTTCAAACTTAAAATTCAGAGAGGTTGAAAGTTTTAGGACTGTTTTCTGAAGGCTTACCTCTCTTAGTGCTTGGTAAACTCTCACAATATATAACTGGGTTCATAAACTTCTCAGGGTTGGCTTGACACTAATCCAGGGAGTCAAATGAGCACTAGTGCAGTAATAGGCCCACTAGAGGCTAGTGGAGTTGCCAAGTGGATATTTTTGCTATTTTCAAGGATGTATGTTTATGGTCCACCACTAATAACTGACAAAAAACTAATCTAGGGATGTTTTGGGGTTTTCTGAGTTTCCTTTATGTAACCCTAAGATTTGTAAGAGTGTCCTATAGCTGAATCATCATTTTGCTAAGATGTTGAAACAAGCAGAGTCTACTCTTGGCTATCAGTTGAGTTTCTAAGCTTAACTGAGCATTAAATGAGTCTATAAGAGTTTCTTAGGCTACTATGTACTCAGTCCCACCGTGATCGCCATAATGTTGGGGTCTCGTGATTTAGCAGATTGGTAGACCAAATGACAGGGTAACATGAAACCAGTCTTTGGAGTCCTAGGACCTAGCCTTCCTAGACTCAAAGAGGGCTCTCTCTATTAGATGCAACGGATGTGTTCTTGTTTGCTTTTAGATGGTTCATTTTAGGCTAGTTGTTAAGTGTAGAGTTTGTTGATTGTTTTGGTTGGGTAAGATGAATAGGTAGAATAGGTGGAGTGAGAGGTCTTTAAATCATTGGGCTATGGAGTCAATGAAAGTCATGAGTATCTCAATAATGAATCTGAGTGCATTACAGGGCCAATCTAGCAAGGTTAATGGATCCTTAAGGTAATGTGTGAAGTGGCATGGACATCAAGTTTGGGCAAAACAAGGTAGGGCAAAGGGCAGTGAAGTATCCTTTGTCATTTACCCATAAACAAGGTCGTCTTAAATATGATAAGCAAAAGATACTAATCATGAGATAGGGCAAACCATTTACTCAATGACAATACTTAAACAAATAAATATCCAAGATAAACATTCCAATGAAACAAAGAAAGCAAGAAAAGCTTATCTTACTATATCTTACTATAGTAATTTCACCTTCAGTATTGGAAAACATATAAGATGACACAATAAATTTAATCAATCAAAGAGGGAACTCGTAAACATTGTTGATCAAGCTACAAAGAACTCTGAGGCAGACTGATAGGCATGGACAAAGGGCAAGATCAAAACAAGACCTCTTTGACTTAACCTAGCAAGTAGTATTTCAAAGAAAGGTTCCAAGACAGAGTTTAGATTGCATCAAATAAACAGGGCTTGCCATGAATCATATTTGTAAACTAGCATATTAATCCATAGATGAAACAAACAAGCATAAAGAGGCTTAAGGAGCAGCTAAGAATTCCTCAAACACACCCCGCAGAAGAAAACATTAAGGCAATAGAAGGATGAAACATAATGATAACAAGAAAACATGAACAAATTAAGAATACATCACCATTAATCAAGCTAAGGAATCCTGCAAACAAGCTTCTCCATCATCAATCCAAGCAAAACATTCATAAACTTCACAACACCAATTTCTCCTCCAAGCTCATAAAAACCATGTATTGCTCTCAAAGTTTATCAAATGAAAACATTTAAAATGAAGCACTCATCCTCTATTTAACTCAGCAAAGGAGGGCAAAAACCCTAGATAGGGTTGGAAAATGTCAAAATCACCCATAAATGTCATTTATGCCTAAGAGACCATGCAAGGCCCAAGGCACAAAATATCTCATGAAATAAATGCTAAAATAACTTCTTGCACCTAATTCTAGAGTGATTTACTTCAAAAAAACACTAAAAAATGATTTTGCAATAAATGAGTGTTTTGTTGACTTTTGGTCTAAAACACACTAAACAGTGAATTTGCGCAGTGCCACTTTTAGCAGAAAATAGGCTCTTTTGCAACCAAGTTTTGGACCCCTTCCCGATGTTGAATTTGGCTCCGTGATGGCTAGTTGGAAAGCCTGATGAGTCTACTTTCCAAAAATGCTTGTAGCTTCCTAATCCAGCTCTTGTAGCCTAGTTAAAATGTCAAAAATCCCAAGACTTCCATTAGCGCAGTGCCAAGTCTGAAATAGTGGCAGAATGGTGAAAAAAGAGGGCTTTTTTGACCTTTTAAGGGGTCAAACCTGCTCCAAATCATCTGAAACTTGGTGAGCAAAGTGTACTAGGTGTGAGAAGTTCAAAAATGTTGAGTTCTACTCCTGAGGATGCTCCATGTATTAGCGTAGCGCCAATGGCGTTGCGCTAATGTGCCTTAAAAATCACAAAAAACAAAAACTGCTCCAAATTTTCTCAAAATTGGTGGAGACCTCCCTCAAGGGGTCTTGGATAACTGTTGAGAAGCCTCAGCCAAAACTCCAAGGCTGTCATGCTCTTTTGCCTCTTTTAGTGTTTGGGCTTCAAGGAGGGCTTCCTTCAGTTTGGCACAAACAAGCTTGTGTTTCATGGCATAGTACTTTGTCATCTTTCTTTGCAGCTCTAAGCCTTCATTTGCCTTCTTCAACTTGGCCTCTAGGTGTATGTTTGCCCTCTCAAGCCATGACTCCCGATCATGTTCAATTTCCATGGCAAGGAGTTTAGTGAGGGAAAGTTGCTCTACTAGGGCTGATTCCTCTTCCTTCTGTTTTTCCAATGCTTTCCTTAACCCCATGGTTTTTGGCCTCTTTCTAGGTTGTTCCTCTTCACCTTCACTTTCTTCATATGGGCCCATGTATTCTTCTAGTTTAACTTGTGCTCTTTGGGCTTCTTTCCAGGATTTGAGTGCTCTAGCCTCATATATGCTTGTTGGGCACTCATTTGCTTGTTTTCCATTTGCTAGAAGTGAATGGCATCCTTTGCACTTTCCAACTCAGCTTCTAGGTATTTTATTTGTGCATTCTTGTCTTGGAGGAGGGAGCTTGAAATTCTTGTTTCATTTTTTTCATCACTTATATGGATAAGTTCAAACTCCCTTTCTATTTCAGGATCCTCCTCTTCCACCTTTACCTGCTGCTTACCTTTTTCCATCTTTTATTTTCCCTTGTCAAGCCTTGGAGTTGATGCAGATGGCAAGGTCCCTTGCCTTTTGGAGGCAGCGAACACTTGCCTTGGCCCTCTGTGGTATGTGCATGCAAGAGGAGTGATGGTGGTTTTGGTAGTGTCTTCATCATGGCTGTGACCCTTGGTGTTGTCACCAGCTCCTTCATCTTCATTATGATCTCCATTAGTCATCCCATGCTCTGTTTGATCATTGCCTTCTTGACCTTCAACACCATCATCATCATTACCTTCTTTACAACCTTCTTCACTGTCATCTTGGTCTTCAATTTGATGATCAACCTCTGTACTTGCTTCACTTTGGTTTTGTTCATCACTAGGGTCCTTTTCTTCATCATCCCCTGCACTGTTGTCATTCTCATGTTCACTAGGAGGCTGATTAGTGTCATGACTGTCATGACTGTCTCCTTTGTTGTCCTGTTTCTCATTGCCTGCCTTATCAATGCCCTCCTCTTTGTCACTGTCCTCTTCTTCAAATTTTGTTTCTGCCTCATCATCTTCTTCCATATTGTCACTATCCTCATCATCTTCTTCCATATTGTCACTGTCCTCATCATGACTTTGCTCACTGTCATGATCACTGCTCTTATTTTCATCATTAATTTCTTCAGTTGTTTCCATGTCTCCTACCTCTTGCTCACTATCTGCTGGCTCATCCTTATGTTCATCATTTGTTTCCATGGACTCTGCCTCATCATGATCCTCTTGGTCTCTAACATTATCATCAAACTCATCTTCACTGTGATCTGTCTCCTCTGCCTCTTCTTCATTTCCTCCAGCATCCTCTTCCATAGTGGCAGAGTTTTGTTCACTGCCTTTTTGACTGTCAGCCTCCTTATTTTCGTCAACATCTTCTTGGTCATCACTTTGTTCATTTGCATCATCCCTTTCTTTACTTTGGGCTGACTCATTTGCATCACTATCATCACTGCCTCCCTCTAAATTGTCACTGTTTTTGTCTTCATCACTGCTATGTTCATTTCCTTCCTCTTCACCATCATTTCCAACTTGCTCTTCCTCATTAATTTATGTCTCTGCCTCACTAATTTCATTACCTCCACTATCATCCTCTTGTTCGTCATTGCCACTATCATCCTCTTCATTTGATGCATCAATAGAAGGGGAAGGAGGGAGATTTTCTTGGGGTGAGGGTACTTGTGCAGATGAGGAGGGAAAATTTGGTTGAGGAGGAGGCTGGGGGTTTGTGAAGACTTCATGTGCTATGAATACCTCCCAAGGTATACCCTGCTACTCCAACTGATGTAATACCACCATCTTGATCAAGGAATGGTGAAATAAGCTTTGCATTTGTTGGGATGGAGTCCTCCTCCAGACAACAGAAGACATCTTCTCAATGCTCCTATAGAGATAGTAGGGAAAGTTAAGCATCTTAACCCTTGTGAAATGCATGAGGAGTCTGACATGGTAGGAGTTTAGCCTGGAGTATCTCCCCTCACAGGTGAAGTACTTCATAATAACCAACATCAAGGGTGCAAACCTGTGTTTGAGGTGTGAGAAATGGAAAACTGTCTTGTTGCCTTCCCTATACCTTGTTTTGATAAAGGGCTCTAAAAAGTCTTTGTCCAATTTGCCCTTCTTAAACCATTTTTCACCCATAGCAAGGATACCTGTGGCCTCAGAGATGGCACCTGCTGAGATCTCAAAATCCACTCCTGCAAGGCTTGAGTGCTTGTTGTGTAAGTTGAGAATGAGGAGCCTTGTAAGCTCAGGGTGGCTCTTCACTTGTTTGATCTTCTCACAGAAATGGAAACACCGTGTACTCTGAAAGCATGATAAGATCCTGGGAGAGGAGGTGATGGCCATTGTGCTCTGAGGTTCCATTCTGTTTACTTTCCCTCCCTTATGTTTTGGTCTCAAAGGCCTTTGACCTTTATCACTCTTACTGCTGTTCTCAGCGCCTGACATGGTGATAGGAGATGCTAGTTTACAAATTAGGGCTTGATGAAACAAGGTGAAGATGATGATGCAGTCAATTTCGGTGAATGAGTGATGTGGAGGCTAGGGTTCTTAGGATTGAGTAGCTTTGTAGCTTTAGGAGGCCTTCTCAAAAAAGGATTGCAGTCACCCTAACTCACTCACCCTCACATGACATCAAACTGATTTCAAGGAGGTTTAGAAGCAAAGGCTCATTTGCATGCTAGACCTAGGGTTTACTCATCTAAGGTTTGAACTTCAAAGCCACCAAAGACTAAAACCAATTTGGAAAACTGCTTGGGGGCAAGGGGAGAAAAGACACTTACCAATTTTTTTGGCTCTTTGTAAACCTTTGGAGATCGAATGGAGGATGAAATTTGTGAATAAGGGCAGAGAATTCGTTGTTTGGAAGCCTTCTGCATTTGTGCAGCGCCTTGCCCGAGCTGTCGGGTCGGGTCGGCCCATTAGCGCAATGCCGACAGGCCTGCTCGAGGGTTAGCGCAGCGCCGGGCGCGTGCAGTGTCTGTCGGTCTCCAGGCGAGTCGGGCCTGCGTTTGCGCAGCGCTCGGGATTTGCGTAACGCCGGGGCTAATTAGTGCAGCACCATGTTATTTTGAACGGGCGAAGGGCCGGTTAGCACAACGCTGGCCTGTATTTGCATAGTGCCACCGATTTGCGTAGCGCCAGAAACACTTGCCCAAAAAACAGCTATAAAACCCTATTTTTTTCTCTGAAGAATTTTTCTCTTCACCAAGTGCTAAATGAGTTTAAAATGAAATTGAAACACCTTTATACCCCTTGAGAGAAATAAATTAAACTTATAAACCCACTCTTACCACGTTTCTTCAATCTTTTTGTCATTTGACTGATACCCTTTATATCTTTTGCAGGGGTTTTTGAAGGACTTTTCAAGGCATATTTTCTTCTTTTGTGGTGATGGCTAGCTGAAAGGATATAGATTTCCTTTTCATCTCTTTTAACTTTGAAAGTTTGGGCACTTATTCAAACTGTTTTTGGCGTGCATTTGACAAACTGAAAAATTGAAAATACTGTTCTTATCCCTTTTGTCATTTTTGGTTGTAGGTGACCTGAAACATGTTCCTTTACCTCCTTACTGATTTTTTAGGCAGTAACATATTTGTTTTGACAAAGAGTTTTAAGCAACCATACCATGCCATGTGTTACCTTGGCCACTTTTGATTTTCTGCAGGTGCCTACAACACATTTGCCTTTGGTCTTCTTAGTCCCTTTTGGAGTTTTGACACCTCATTTTCTCCATAGTGAACTTATGCTCAGCATGATTTTCTCCTTTGGCACTTTATCTCATGCTTGCCTTCCTTTGATCATTTTTAAGACATTTGACTGCACTGGCAAGCCTAGGCTCCATCACACTAATATTCTTTACCATTTCTTCCTTTGGTGTAGGTGAAGCAGTGTTGTTTTGACAAACCCTAGAGGGCACCTTGGATATCCTTTGAATGCCTTCAGTTGTTTATGAAGGAGGACTTATCATCTTTATTTAACCTGTTCTATCCATCCTTCCAATCTCTTAGGTTTTAGGGCTGTTAGAGAAAAATAAGTAGTGTTGTCTTCTAAGTTCTCTATAGCCCTTTCAAGTTCATTCATTTTTGTTTAGTTCACCTCACCTTTTTCCCTTATTCATTCATGATTTCTGAATATCTTCAATGTGTTCTTGATTGAGTTGAGGTGTCTTCTGTCCTGGTGATCCTTGTGATGTTTCTTTGCTTGGCAACACTGCCTTGTCAATCAATCACAAAACCCTGATTCTCTTTAAACATAGGCCTGCTGCCTTTCTCTTTGCTGTGGATGTCTTCTTGTGAGGATTCATCCTATTACCTTACCTCTTTTTAGGCTGATGGCCATCTTGATCATTCTTGCAGAAATGTGAGCAAGGGCAACTGTCCCTTGCAGAATTTGTGCTTTGGCCAAGAAGGCCTTTCTTGAATGGCTTTTGAAAAGTTTTGGACAAGTTACTTGACCTTCTTCTTCTTTGAATGCAACCTCTTGACACAGGAAAAACAGAGACTTAGAACACCAAAACAACCCTATGACCTATGAAACCGTAGGTGACCTAGTGGAAGGTTCCTTGGACTTGGCCTTTGACTGAAAACTTCGATTTTGGGGTCATTAGGTGTAAAACAAAGTTTTTGATAGACTTATGTATTGAGGATCCAAAATCCAATGTACTTGATTTATCTAAAGATCCTACAAAGATAGTTTTGAGACCATCAATGCTTGAGGTATTTTGGAGATATAAGAGAGCTAGTTGATTGGTGGTCGTAGGTAGCAGTGGAGGGGTTAGGCAAAACAAAACAGAGGATTGAGGCCAAAGGTGACAAAACATAGATAAAATGAGTGACATGAGCCCCTGATGGGTCTTCTGGGATTGGTGAGCTGAGCTTGACATGATGGGATGATGAAATAGTGAAAAATTTATCCTAAGGATAATGAAGGCAGTGAGATTTCTAGAACTCACAATGTTCATGAACTTTGTTTCTAGAAATCTGGGATAAGAATTTAGTCATCTATAAAGGCAAAAATTACTGATGACTAACAGAAAGCTTTAACCACATTGTATTAGGGGAAGTCGGTCCAAAGGAAGATTCTTTTGGAGAACCAGTTGAGGTTATTTATGATGACCAAGGGAGAGAAAATCGATCCTTTCCTATTCAGACTGTAGTTGATTCGGGATCAGCTGACTGGCATAGGGGTAAAGGTGGAGGATGATGTCATGGTGAGGACTGCTCTAAATGTAGCCACAGAGGACTGGGAAACATTTGTCCAAAGAATTTTGGGTAGAGTGGACCTTCCTAACTGGGACGATATGTGGGCTATCCTCCGACAAGAGGAGATCCGCCGAATGAACAAGAGGGAGACCAACACCGGTTTGAGCAACGTGAAGAAGGAGGAAGAGGAAGATGCAGCCCTAGCATCAAAGAATCAGCAAGGGAAAAAGAAGCGTGATCTATCTAAGATCAAATGTTTCCAAAGTGGCAAACTTGGACACTTCGCCAGCAATTGTCCTTAAAAGAAGAAGGACAAGGAAGCTTCTAATTCCAAGGTTGTTGTAGCAGACGATGGCTCCGACGATGATGTAGCCATGAGCGTTCATGAACCACGGAGGTGGGGCGATATTAATCTGTAGAGCAGCTACAGAGTGGTGGCAGGATCCTTAAGAAGCCCAACTCTTGGATCACATCCGTGCTACAGGAGCCTTAAGACAATAGCAAGGAATGACTGGAGTAGTGGGTGCAAAGATCACGGATGAAGCAAAGGCAGAGGTTGAGATGCCGGAGAGGGAGCAGCGCGGTGCAGATGCAACAGCAGCGCAGAGGAGGCATACTTACACAGTGCAGAGTTGCAGCAACACAGTGGCTTAAGGAAGACAGCGCAGAGCAGCAGCCTATGGAGCTTCAGTGATGAGATGCAGCCCCACTGACTTGCCTATAATTGGGCAGGGATCCTTCAGTTGCTTACTCTCAGCAACTGAGTTACAGTGCAGCAGTTGGCAGCATGATGCAGCAATTTGAGAGGGAACTGCAGTACGGATGTATCAATGACGGTGGCAGAGTCATGGGCAACAGTACAGAGAGCAGCAACAGCGCAGTGATGTAGGGCAGCAAACCAAGCATCAGTGCAGAGACCAATACCAGAAATTAGAGCAATACTTCAGGGTGAAGTGTATTGCTAGAGCACATTCCTCGCTAAGAGGGAGTTTTGAGATTTTGGGGTGTTTGGGTAGCATTAGATGTGCTCTAGCTCCCAAAATTTGTGGAGGAGCTAGAGTACATGAGATCTCGAAGACCGAGAAAGTGTTTAGAAGAATTCCATCGGGTTTAAGTTTTATTCAAATAATTAATATTTTTAATTAAGGAACCTAAGTCTAACTTAGGAAAATTAAAAGATTAAAGTGAATTAAATCAAACATGTGATGAGAATGACTTAAGTGACGCGAATCAAGTAGCTTCTAATCTTAGCTATTGATTAGAGCTTAGATCATGGTTGTTGATGTTTCAACGAGAAAAGTATAAGAGAAGGGCTTGGGGTCAATTGGAGAACGCACAGATTGGCAGAGCACTGAAGCTAAGTTGAGATTCTAGGGCGTGGTTTGCTAAGAATTTCATAAGTGTTTCAACTATAGAGAGGGGCAGTATTGGCAAGCAGGATGGTTTGATCCCAGGCCAAGAGTACAACGAGGGTAGAGAAGGAACATTCCAGAGCAGTGCAGAGGTAGCAGCTGCGCAGTCCAACCAAGAACTTAACAAGGGCAGCGCAGAGGCAGAAGGAGCCAAGCAAGGCTGACTATGGCCCAGTTAGGGCAGCACAGGGGCAGCGTAACCTCTTCTAGGGTGACACAGGCCCTTCCTGAGCAGCGCAGAGGCTGACGCAGAGGGCTTTAGAGAAGCGTTGGGGTTTCCAGAGGCCAGAAAGGGGCTGAGTTCTATAAATCCTGTTTGAGGGTGAGGCCAGAAAGGGGCTCAGTTCTATAAATCCTGTTTGAGGGTGTGAATCAGTCATATTTTTCTGTCTCCGGAATAGAGGTATTGTTGCCATCTATAGCTATGTCGGGTTAACCAGTTTTGGTGCCCAGGATTGTTGTACTTAGAATATGCATAATAATAAAAGCCCTCCAGAAGCTAGCAGCATCAATTTTCCTGCATTGGGTTTTTCTGGGACATTTGTCCAGAAAATACTTGTGTGTCACTTTGTCTATGAGCATGTTATTCAGTATTTGATCTGTATGTGTAGGTTGTTAACTATATTTACTTCGATGTTAATTCTGAACATTCAAATTAATAACTTATGTAAGTAGGAGAAGCAAATCAAGATTTAACAGTAGGGTTTCTTAAGTTTAAGAAATTTTCACAGGTATGTCTTGTCATTTGGTAATTGAGTACTGGGTTTACTTATCATGGACACTTCTAGGCATGGATTGATGGGGGGGTTGGGTGGAAAGAGTGGGATTAGTTTGCGCTTCTGTCCCCTTGACCTCTTTTGGATGTTACCCTTGGATTTTAGTCCTGCAGGATTTCCTTTACTAACCATGGTTTTAGGGTGGTACTATTTGGGAAACTTTGAATTTGGTTGAGTGGTCTCGCTCCCTTATCCACATATACTACTCCCCTTCCATTCAATATACCCCCATTCATCATCTCTCCCACCTGGCTCCACATTGCCTCTCTGGGTCCACATAAAGTTAGCCTCCCCAATCCCTTGCCCCCACCTTGGGTCAGGCTTGGAACGATGCCCCAGAGGTTGAAGCAGGCAAAAAGAGAAGTAAAAGCATAAATGGCCACATTCAACAGGAAAGCGTACCACAAGATGCAAAAGATGGTTGGGACTAACATAATTAGCACGTGGGAAAAAGGCAATACATGAGCTCTACCCCATACCCATGGACATCACCCTAGTTCCATAGATGAGCCTCCTTTATCATTCAGGAACCCATGATTGTCCCAACCCCTGGAGGGCAATGAACCACCCAACCAAAAAGGGGGTAATCACTGTTATATCTTACACATCATGCTCTTGTCCTTTCAGCCCCGAGCAGTTAATCAAAGAAAAATCATAAAAAGAAAAAGGTATATAAAGAAGTGTTGAAAAATCAAGTTTGGGGCACCTAATGTACCACGATTGCCCCCTCCTACACATCATATACCCAGGTGTGGGATTCCCTTTTTCTAGCTACCCTTGTGCCCCGATATGTGACCCAGCATTGCCGCTCTCATTCCCTATTTCATTTCACCTCTTTATCACATGCCACCACCATTTGAGGGATGTACCTTAGACATAATATCTGCTCTGAAGGTAGAAACCACCTAATAAGGTACCTCGCTAACCCCCTTTGGAGCTTGGAGACATTAGCACATGCCAAAGCCCACTATGGAAGGGCATTCCATTATGAAGTGTCCACTTGTTGTCCATGGGTTGAAAGATCTTTTATGTGAGAATTTCTGAATCTAAGTTACAGAAATCCTATTGTCGAAATCTAATTTACATTAACTACTTGTTTTCATTAAATTAACAAGTTATTTTCTGAATGCTTCAGGAAAATATTAATGTAAATATGCTGCAACCTACACAAATATACAGATCAAGTACTGAAAAATAGATGCGACAACCATACAAAGGACACACTTATTTTTGGACTAACGTCCCCAGAAAAACCCAATGCAGGAAAATCGGTGCAGCAAATATGAGGATTTTATTATTAAACAGATTTCTGAATACAATCTAGGGTGCCAAATCTGGCTCACCCAATAGAGAAAATCCCAGCAGAAGCACCCCTATCCTGAGACAGATATATTAGTTGATCCAGCAGTTGAATGAAGAAACTCCACAGGTGACTTTGCCATCCCCAGTGCTGTGCAGCGATCGCTGCAACAAGCCCTGCACTGAGACTTCTTCACCTCCTCCAGGAGCTGTGTCACTCTCCTTGTGAGCCTTCCTGGCTCAGAAATTGATCTGCTGAATTTATGCTCGATCTGCCCCACGGAAACCCCAGCGTTGCCTGTCCAGCGACTATGTCACCCTTCTGGCTCTGCGTCACCCTTCTGGGCCTACGTCACCGTTTCTGGTGATGTGATGTCTCTCCTGGTGTTTCTCTGCCTCTCTGCAATTGTATTCTCGGCCTTGGATTGAAGTCTTGCTGTCGAACTGCCCCTCTCTACACTACAAGCTCACCCTGAAATTCTCAGCAAACCACACCACAAAATTTCGACTTTGCTCAAGTGTTTCTCTCCTTGTGTGTGTGTTCTCCAACTGACCCTCGAGCCTTCCTTTATACTTTTCCTGTTGAGAAATCAATGATTGTGATCTAATCCTTAATCAACGACTAAGATTAAATTAGAATTGATCCTTGTCACTTAGAAGCTTCTTACCCACATGTTTAAATTAATTCACTTTAATTATTTAAATTCCCTAAGTTTTAACTTAGGCTCCATTTAAAATAATTAATTATTGGAATAACTTTCACTCCAGGTGGAATTTCTCCAAACGATTTCTAGTTCTTGGAGATCTCATGTGTTCTAGCCCCTCCACAAAGTTTTGGAGCTAGAGCACATCCGATGCTACCCAAAAATAAACACTCCCTCTTAGCGAGGAATGTACTCTAACAATGCTTCTTCACCAGAAGCATCACCCTGATCCACAACATCGGTCGTCTGCGCTACTGATGCTTGGCTTGCTGCCCCTCATCAACTGCATTGTTGTTATCTGTACTGCTGCCCATGACTCTGCCACTGTCACTGCTACATCTGTACTACAACTCACTCTCAAAATGTTGCATCATGTTGCCCATAGCACTACCACTGCTAACTTCGTCACTGCAACTTAGTTGTTGAGAGTGAAGCAACTGGAAGACCTCCCAAAACTGACATACTGGTCAGTCTGAATACTCCTCGGTGTTGGAACTACATCTGCTGCTAATCTGCGTGGACCCTCTGATGCTACTACGTTGTTGCTGCTCTACACTGCGTAAGCACTGCTCTACACTGCGCTGCACCACTGTGCATTATGTTGTTGCTGTTGCCTCTGCTCTGTGCTTCTTCAAACTTCGGCACTCTAGCTCTACCACTGTTGTTCCATCATCCCTTGCATCAATTGACACCCATCATTCTGCTACTTTCATTAAGGGCTCCCATAGCCATATGTGATCCACGAGTTTGGGCACCTCAAGGATCCTTCCCCTCTCCTCTCATACTCCTCCTCTTGGGTCTGGCGACCCTTTCAAGCCTAGTCCCTGGTTGGGACCCTTCCTCTCTGTGCAACTCGCACTAGACAACTCACACTTCCTCCGGTAATTGGAAGTCGATATCCTACCCAGATCCCTGTTGAGATGCAAATATATGGAAACTCAAAATTGGAGAAGGAAATGATCTCGCCAAAATGTCAAATGCCTCGTCTCTCCTTTGTGCAGCTGCTGACTGAATCTATGCACTCCCTACTGGAGTAAGTGGATCCACTCCCAGATACTACTGCTCTGTAGTGAGAAAATGAATTCCTTGGCTCGGAATTCTCTGAGGAAGACGTTCCCTCAGTGTCATGCAACCCACTGGCTTCCATCCATGCCAAACAACTAAAAGTCAAACAAGTTCCTTTCTCCCTCTTTTGTTGCTGCCCCAGCAAAACTCCAATTTGGATTTCTTTGGCACTAGAAATCCTCTAAGGAACAAGCTCCCTCTGAATCTTGATTTCCTTCACGGAAATCCCTCTACCAACAATTGTCGAAGCACTCACTGATCTCTCTTTGTTGCTTCTCAGCACTGGATCTAGATTTCTTGACAAGAAATCTTATAAGGAACTGATTCCCTCTACTTTGCTTCTGCCCCACTAGACATTGTTCTACACCAACAGAAACAATGTCCCACCGGCAACTCCAGATAGAAATCCTACTGCTCTTCCAGCTACCGCAACCGGATAACTGAGGCTCAATAGCCTCTGCGCTGGCCCAGCAACCACTACGCTACCTCCTGCAGCTACAACGTCACCTTAGCAGGTTGACATAGGCTCTGCGTGAGCCCCTCTGGTGACTGCATCACCCTTCCTTTGCCTTTCTGGTTCAGTGCTATCACTCGGGACAGTTGCTTTCCTGCAGCAAATTCTTCTTTGTCCTTTTGCTGATGGCTTCAATCCTTCTTGATTTGCAATCGCTTTAATACCATGTGATAATTTTTGAATCTAATTTACAGAAATCCTACTGCAGAATTCTTATTTACATTACCTGCTTGTTTTCATTAATTTAACAAGTTATTTTCTGAATGCTTCAAGAAAATATTAATGTAAATACGTTGCAGCCTACACAAATATACAGATCAAGTACTGAAAAATAAATGAGACAACCA
This sequence comes from Pinus albicaulis, assembly GCA_034641835.2. NCBI lineage: Eukaryota > Viridiplantae > Streptophyta > Pinopsida > Pinales > Pinaceae > Pinus > Pinus albicaulis. The sequence continues at coordinate 2,004,124,657 of CM076575.1, read as the reverse complement.
TACAATGAACACATTTATTTTTGGACTAATGTCCCCGGAAAAACCCAATGCGGGAAAACCAGTGCAGCAGATATGAGTGTTTTATAATTAAGCAAATTTCTGAATACAAACTAGGGTGCCAAATCCGGCTCACCCAACAAAGAAAATCCCGACAGAAGTACACCTATCCGGAGACAGATATATTGGTTGATCCAACAGTTAAATTGTTGATTTTAGATAATCATGGTATGTTCTATGCTTAATGCAGTTTACTTCAATCTTTCTTATAGGCGCAATTCAAATTAGCAATCACATAAACATGAAAGTAAATGTTGATAGAACATAATAATAGATCGACAGAAGACAAGCCAATATAATAAATCAGAATTTGTAATTCATCTTGTTCAACAAAGATAGAGAAAAATGTTTGTTATAGCAGTCAACAGGATGCCCTAGCCAGCAAATACTTTTGCTAGTCAAACCAGCTCTTCCAACCGCTAGGAGGTTCAGTCAAACACAAACAAGATTCGCCTTCCTTAAGTGTCACACACACCTCAAAAGTCAACTCCCAAAACAATCAACGCAAGTCAAATTCCTGTGGTCAAAACTAATCAATGGTGGTCAACATTGCGGTCAAAGTCAACATTCTGCCTTGATTTCTGTGCCCTCCAATGCAGCATCCAAAAATCGGAATTTTTGTCCTCAAATCGCAGTGAAACAAGAAGGGTTGACCCAAGGTCAACGCTGGTCAACGCTGTCCAGAAAGCCCTAAAACAGTCTGCAATTTTTCCAGCTTCAGATTCACACGTGGGAGAGAGAGAAGCCTCTTGAAGGTTGTACGAACCAATCAAATGATGAGGAATGTGTGTGACGAGATGATGAGCAAATGAGCATCAAGTCTCTCCAATTTATATCCATCAATGAGGGTGTGTGACACATCTTTTGGGGCTTGAGCCTACATTACAATTCTGGTCGAACTTGACAATTTGCACGTGTGGAAAATAAATTCAAAATATAAGTTCTTCTCATCCAAACAAGATGATATTTAGATCAATCTTGCACCTCTCCAAAAGAGGAATACAACAAAAATATCATCATCATCATATGAGCAATGCAACATGGAGTTTGGACCTAGTTGCCCAAAATTAACACTCCCTCTCAACTAGGGAGAACTCCATCTGTCCACCTGTGCCATCCTGTCATACAATAGTACCATAGTGTACTATCATATATCATCCTGCAATCCTGTGTCATTTTGTTGTAACTGCTTTGCTAGCTCTTCTCTTCACAACAAGAGTGAGTCACAAAGACATCACACTCTGCTGACCCGAAGTCATATTAGAGGTTAAAACCTCAATTGGACTCAAGAGACTCACATACTGACCCGAAGTCATTTTAGAGGTAAGAACCTCATCCAGACTTGATCCCAGGTCAAGGTGTTAGACACATCCCATCCTAGACATAGAGAGTATGGCAATCCCCGATCTGTCCATCGGTCATGCTATCGGCCTCTATCCTCATTTCCTAACTCAATGGCCAAATGAAAGGTACTTCCCATGAGTCCCAGACTCCATGGGTAGGATGCATGTGGGGCATAGATCAAAGAGAGGGTGAACCAGCTCAATATCATAACGGTGGGGAAGAAGCACACCAACAAGGTAAGGCGAACCTCGCCTTGTGGTTGCTTATAGCTCCAAGAAGCTATCCTCGAGCCCCCTGGAGCTCCTAGAGCTCATAGTCCAACTCAGGCAGGACCCTCAGGATAGGGTCTGTCCACAATACCAAACTTCTCACGGAAGATTAAGAATTTGACCTTCCCCAAGGGCTTCGTGAGAATATCTGCGACTTGCTCATCAGTGCCAACGTGATGGAGCCTTACGGCGCCTCGTTGTACCATGTCCCGGACACAAAGGTACCTCATATCAATATGCTTGGATCAGTCATGGAACACGAGATTCTTAGAAAGACAAATCCCACTTTGGTTATCAGAAAGGATAACGATGGTATCCAGCACATGTCCAAACAGCTCACTGAAGAGCTTTCTCAACCAAACAGCTTCACAACATGCCATACTCACTGCAATGTATTCAGCCTCGACGGTGCTCAAAGCAACAGATTTTTGCTTCCTGCTCATCCAAGATATCGAAACAGAACCAAGAGGTGCTCTTATGATCCACCATATTGCCTACCCAATCAGCATTGGTATATCCATGGAGCCTCATACTCCCGGCGGTGTATCTCAGACCATGGTTGATTGTGCCACGAAGATATCTGAAGAGATTCTTGGCACCAATCCCGTGAATGTGATGAGGCTCGACCATGTATTGACTCAACGTGTTCACTGCAAAACATATGTCTGAATGTGAGTTCACTAAGAACATCAAGGCCCCCACTAGTTGACGATACTCTGTGGGATTTCCCAACTCGGGCCCAGCAGCACTTCCACACAACTTCTTAAAGTTGATTTCCATCGGAGTAGTCACGGACTTGCAGTTCACCATCCCAAATCTCTCCAGCAGCTTCACGACATATTTTCCTTGAGAAAGGAAAATCTCCCCTGGATTTTGCTAGACCTCCAAGCCTAGGTCCATCTCGAACTCGGAAGCTAGCTCCCTCTTACATTGATGAATAAGAGAGTCAGCACTTGTCAAGAAGAGATCGTCCACATAGATAGCCAGAATGAGAGGCTTGTCATTATCAACCTTAAAATAAAGGTTTGGATCAGCATCACTTCGAGTGAAACCCAGCTTCATCAAGTAGCTATCGATCCTCTCATACCAAGCCCTAGGGGCTTGCTTCAACCCATAGAGGGCTCTCTTCAACCTGCATACATATGTGTCTCTATCTTGGACTTCAAACCCCAGAGGTTGTTCTACATATACCTCCCTCTTGATTCAACCATGTAAAAAGGTAGTGTTCACATCCATCTGATCGAGACTCCATCCTTGCATTGCAACAAGGGAAATGATCGATCGGATGGTGGTATAGAGGGCAACAGGTGCAAATATATCATCATAATCTATGCCTTCCTTTTGAGAGAAGCCTCGGGCAACAAATCTTGCCTTGTACTTTTCAACACTTCCAGCTCCTTGATCTTGTAGAGCCATTTCGAGGTGACAACAAATTTGTCCTTCGGTCTAGGGACCACATCCCAAACATCATTCTTCATGATTGATTCATATTACTCGTGCATAGCATCCTTCCAAACTTGATGCTTTACGGCTTCTTCAAAAGTTCCAAGCTCAGATTATACAATAGTACTCATGGCTGCTAGGTACCCTTGGTACCTATTCGGCTTCTTACTTTCTCGGAATGTTCCCCTAGGAGAAATATATCTCTCGGCATCTTCGAGAGTGTCTCTTAGCCATGAAGGTCTTCTTTTATTTGAAGAGGGTGGATCTATAGGATCCATCAGACCTTCAACATCAAGCATCAATTCAACCTTCGGTTCTTCCTTCATTCTAGTTTCTTCTTCTTCTTCTTTGTCTTCCTTTGAGATAAGAGGATTTATAACCTTCCTGAGGGCAGCATCTTCATCGAAGGTGACATCATGGCATATCTCCACTTCTCTTTGACCAGCCACATAGATTCTATATACCTTCGAGGTTTCACAGTAGCCCACAAACATTCCCTTCTTCCCAGAAGCATCCATCTTGCTCCTCTTTTCTTTCAGTGCATGAAAATAAACGAGACTTCCAAAAACTCTAAAATGAGAGACACCGAGCTTCTTACTAGAGAAGACTTCTTCAGGAGTTTTGGAATCCAATGCAGAATGTGGGCATCTATTTTGAACATACACATCGGTGTTGGCAGCTTCTCCCCATAGGAACTTCGGAAGATCTCGGTCATAAAGCATGGCACGAGCAGCTTCCAAAATGGTTCTATTCTTCCTTTCAGCAACACCATTTTGCTCGAGAGTAGACATAGTAGTGGACTCCCTCTTATGCCAGCTTCCCTGCAATAGTCATTGAATTCATTTGACTCATACTCGGTTCTATTATCAGTCCTCAAAATTTTGATCTTGTTCCCTGCAATAGTCATTGAATTCATTTGACTCATACTCAGTTCCATTACCTGTCCTCAAAATTTTATGTCATATTCCCAATTAGCAGCAGCTAATTAGCAATATTAATTTTGATCAAATTTTTGGTTTTCTAATGTTCAGCCATAAATAAAAGGGTGTTGGGACCCATAACCCAACTTAGGAGAAACAATCTTCCTAAAGTCACTTGGCCAACATGATGCATTCAATGTGGGGCCCAGGGGGACCAAGTGGCAGCGCAGGGAGAGGGACAGCGTTGGGACAACGTGGGCTAGGTAGCCCAGTGGCAGCGTGGGCCACGACAGCGCAGAGTAGGCAGGACAGCGTGGCAAGGAGGACAGCGCAGTGCAATGGGGCCCAAGGGAACGTTGGGGTCTCAAGCATAAAAGGGAGTGAGGGCCTAGCTTCTCATTCATTCTATCATTCATCTTCAGAATTTATGTCTAACAGATATTGAGCACGCTTACGTTGTTTAGCTAAGTCTGCAAGTGTTGTTCAGCACGCGGATGTCTCCGAGCGGAGATCCCAACCTCAACCTCGAGGGACTTCGAGTGCACGCTCAGGTGAGGAGCTTCACCATCAGTTTTCAGAGTAGAGAACGAAGAGCCAGCATCCAGGAATTACGCAGTTCATCAGACATCACAGTCACTCAAAGGGATTACGCAGTCTTGGAGGAGAGCAGCTCTGGGAGTGAGGGAGATTCAGGAGTTTCAGTCCAGGAGAAGTGTGAGGGGATCATCCCTTCACAAGTCGTGTTTTGGAGCAGTGAGAGGCCAATATTTCCAGTTATTCAGTCCAGAGGCCAGTGTACTCACCAGGAGTGCATAATTTTCCCAAGGGGGTCAAATTCCAGGGTCAGTCTTTCCGGAAATCCTTCCTGTGTTTTTTCGAGTTTTGGGAAGAGAGTTCATAGCCAGAGTTTCAGAATTTTCTGAGTAGGAGAACAACCCCAAAGAGTAGCTCAATTCCATCTAGTAGCAGCACTTTCCAGCAGCATCAGCAGCCCAGGGAGTTACACAGTCACTAGGGGGAGCAGCCATTCATAGCAGGGTTTGAGGAGATATTTCAGATTGCCTTGAGCAAGCCAAGGTGCTATCATTTTGATCACCTTCTTGTAAATATAATAAAATGGTTCAGCCTTTTTGAAATGTTTGCAGTGATTTTTATGGTGCATATATGTTGTAGTTTTGTTTATGCTGTTTGGTATTGTTGTTTATTTCCTATTCGAAATATTATATTTTTATCTTCTTCCCTATTTGATTTTCAACCAAGGACTTGAAGATACAAAACCACTTGAATGCTTCGTCCTTCTTCTTCAAAAAGTATATCCAAGTTTTGCACGAGAAGTCATCTATAAAAGTGATATAATATAAGCATCCTCCCAAGGATGTTACGGGCAGCATACCAAATAGATCAGAACGTATCAATTGCAAAATATCATATGTCTTTGTGACACTTGAGGGGAATGGACCCCTTGTATGCTTTCCTTCTGCACAACCCTGACATACACCTTCATGATCATTTTTGAAATTGGGCATCTCTGTCACCACTTTCCTTGCTTCGGAAAGGGCTTTGAAATGAAGGTGTGCAAACCTCCGATGCCATAGCTCGAATTGAAGGGTTGTGTCACATGTCATGGCCCCCAGTGGACTCCCTCCAACCTGATAGAGTGTATCAACTCTGTTGACCACTGGAGTGGCACCTGATGATTATATGAAGACTCCATCCCCAAGGATGAACGAAAGGACACTTATACCATAAAATATCATCAATTCAATAGAGTTTTTAAACTCTACTTCTACTTCTTATCATTTTCTCTTGTACCTAGATTCTACGCCCTACGAGGAATTGTAATAAGTGATGCTAGTAATGAACAATTTGAGTCAGTATTGAGTCTATAACAGGCCTAGGTAGTTTGGGACCTTGCCAACAAGTGAGTATTACTCTAGGAGGTTTTTTTCACTTGGTTAATTATCATATCCCTATCAGGACTTAATAATTAATTGATTTTTTCCTCCAATTTTACCCAAAATCCAGAGTACAACTTGATGGTGAGGCCCTGGGTGAGTCCTAGTGTCTAGAGTCAATGTATATTACCATACTAGATCACACAAAAAAAATTGTGGAATTTGGTTAGGTCTAGGTAGTGATTTTTTAATTTTTTAGATTTCCCACAAGCCAAAAATTGCAATAAAAATTGTAATTGAATTGTAATAAGTGTTTCCTAGAGAAGTTGTATGAGGTATGAGTAATCAAAATTACACTTTTCACCCTCAACTTTCTACTATGACACACTGAGGGGTTAAAAATGTGTTTTGAATCCTCAAAATCCATTTTTCCTAAGTTTAGTGGGAAATCTGGCAATTAATTAAGTCAGAAATTAAATAAATGGAGAAGAATAAATATCCACACGTGCTCAATGAGGTGGAAATGAGGTTGAAAATTATGGAGGAGTTAAAGTGAAGTCACAAGGTGATGTGGACTCCTAAAATCAAGGAAATGACGTGCTCAAATAAATCGAATTTATGACATTAAATGAGAGCTGCTTACTTGGAAATTCAAATTTGTGAAGTTAATGCATATTTGGGAGGATTTGGGAGACTATTTGGTGGAGATTTTTGTGGGAAATTGTCCCCACATGTGTTACCACCCATACACACTTGTCATTCCATCATAAAATTCGAATTTGGCACATAAGGGAAGAAGAAAATAATGTCCACTTGCTAGAATCTGATTTTTACACTTGGCAATGGAGCTCCACTTATCAAATTCGAATTTGCCTTGTGATCTCCTCCCTCTCACCACTTGGCATTTGGTTCTTCATTGGGATTTTCTCCCAACTTTCTATATAATGGAGCCATGGGCTCTCATATTGTATCATGTAATACGAGCTATTGGGCTTGAGGACACACTATTGGATTGTACATGTACTTGCAATATAATACAAAAGTCTTTGGGGTAACTTTTGATGGTGTTCTTCTCCTTGCATATGTGGTAAATTCTTGACTTCTTGTTATGCTTCTATTTATTTCCTCATGTTATTATTTCCTTCATGTTTGTTTCAAGTTATGTTAGTCTGCAACTATCTCATATTAGCATAAGAGTTACTTGATTGCTTTAGGATAAGAAATCTTCTATTTGTTGTCAAATATACCTATAGGAGTTCTTTCTATTTCTTTTATTTAATTTCAATTGGATTTAATATGTTGTGGTGAGATTGTGTAGAAGGATCCGTCTTTGGTTAAGCTTTTCAAGCGTGAGGGGAAGTTCTCGGAGGAACCAACCCATTCTTGAAAATATTCAAGGAGAACCCGCATGTGTTGATTTTCGAAGTCTAATATATATTTTATTTTTTCCTGCAGAGGTTCTTTTAAGTTTCTCAAAGTTCTTATTTCTTGCATAAAAAAAGAATCAAACTTGAAATAATTTACTTTTCAAGTATTGCACTTCATTTCTTTAATATCTACCTATTTCAAAGAGCCAAACTATGGCTAGTCAAAGAGGAGAGTTTGCTCATACTCTTTGGCCTAGCCTCTTGTAGATTATTTTTGTAATATTACTTTGTGATTTATTGAGCTAACATTTGTTGTTGTAGATTTGCTCTAACTTGTTGTCTTTTTCCCACTGAAAAAAATCAGCAAATTTCTATTAATATTTAATGAAAAGTTACGTTAGTACATGCATATTGCATTCAGGATGTCCAAAGGGCACGTGCGCTCATGCACACCGCGTAGCATAGCTACCTAAATTTACAAGTTGCCAACAGGGCTGGGATTTTCACGCTTGACTTTTCTCTTTTGGACAATCTGCCAATTGCCTGAGTGCAGAGAGGAAGGAACCAAGGCCAACTCCTTGTTCCTTGTAGTATTTTCTTTGTCGGAATCTGAACTTTCAGATACATGCGCTCTCTTGTTTGCACCTGAACTTACATCAGAATGAGCTTCAGTTGGCATTAAGTCCTCCATAGGATGTGCCATTTGTACCATCATGTTTGTTCCCAAGGGTTCTTGTACTTCTTGTTCTTGGGTCCCTTGCTCGGGTGTCAGTTGTTTATTCTCATTTTGTATGGGTATTTCTCCTTCGTCTTCTGTCTCTTGCTCTGGTCCTCCTGAGGGAAATTGCCATCCTTTGGTTGCTTTCCCTGTCTTATTTTTCTTCCTGTTTTCTCTTTTAGCATCTAGGCATGTATTTTGTAGATGACCAGTTTTCCTTCATATCCTGCATCTAAATGCGGTGTTTTCGTAGTCCAGGTGTTGCATCCATTTTTTCTTATTATGTATCAAATGGATGCTTTCCAAAGCCCTTTGCTGAGATCCACTTCCACACAGATTCGTGCGAAGGTGAAAATTATCTCCTCCAATCTTTGGATCTTTGTTTTGATATATCTCCCAAGGCTGTTCCCAATGCCTTCTAGAACATATTCATTCCAAAAATGTAGCAGAAGATTATACAGCCGGACCCAGACTGGCATTCTAGTTATCTCCATCGTGTTGGCATCGAAATCTGGGAACCAAGGTGTGATAAAGAGTCCAGTAGAACCCCAGAACCACGGTCCTGCCTTCAAGATGATATCTCTGGCTTCCTGTGAGGGAAAATTTACAATAAAGTATCCCTTGGAGCATAGATGGATATCACAATCCATAGTCCAGTTAGTAAATATCCAATGGAACAAATCCATTGGTTTTGGCCAATATCAATTAAACCTGCAGATTATTTCTTGTGATTCAAAGGCGGATCGATGTTCTTTGATCTCTGGTGCCTCGATATTCAGCTCTAGCTCATAGTTCATTTGTTCCACTATATATGGTTTTGGGGTATTCTCGGCTGGTTCAGATGGTGCTGCTATTTTGTTTTTCCCCTGAAGAATGTTTCTGTATGAAGGACCGATTGGGGTTTCCATTCTGGAGGTATTAGCTCCACTACTAGATTCATGGCCTCTGTTTTGTTCTGTTCTAGCAGACGAATTTACTCCTGCTGCTCCACCTTTGAGTCTTAAGTTCAATACTATGTAAGAGTTCCTTTGGACATAGCAGTCTTTTATCAAAGTTCCTCCCTGAAATGCCTTCCTAGAAAAAATCAAGCTCTGTTTTATAGCCGGGATCCCTCTAGCAAGTTGGATCTTTTGCTTCAGATCTGAGACCAAATCTGAGTCCTGTACCCATATTCTTTTGGATTTCCCTTCTAAGGTTCTAATGAAGATCTGGAACAGGATCTCGGTCGTTTGGCCCCCTCCTCTTTCTTTTGTGCTGAAATTTTTGGTGGTTGACCTCCTGCACTCAAAAACGCCCACAGGGCTATCTCAAAATACAATATTCTTTGTGGCCACCCACAAGGGGGGTACCCGGGTGGGAGCATCCCTGCTCCACCACTACATGCTATGGCGCAGTGGGGTATCAAGCAGCTTCATCTCCTTAAACACCCACACAGTGAGCAGAAGCCCCCATCCTACAGAACTCCGAAAAATGCACATGACTTTATAAAAAAACCAGTAAATTCATGGCAAAGAGAGATGACTACCCATGAGAGACATACCCTTCGGATCCAGATAGATCCAATCACACTTGGGTAGAAAACGTTACCCATCACACTACATCGCGGCTTTGAGCTATCCATGAATATAGCGCCACAGCAAATGGTTGTGTCCTCTACGGTCGATCCACTCCTCCCCAGTCGCCTTAGATAAGATGGGCCTCCTGCCCCCACTGCTATCGCCGGGCCGACCACTCTATTCCTCATAGCCTCGTTCCCACCAGCACGAATCTATAATTTGACGCCCTTTGCAAATGCTAACCAACCGTGCCCATGAGCCGAGAATGGGAGCAGTGACCCCAGCACTATCCCGAATCCTAAGTCTTGGATGACTGTGTGCGATCAGAAGACAAGAGTTGCCTTCGCTGTTGATCGTCGCTCGGCCCAAAGTCAAGGTCAAACCTTGCTTGTGGCCCAGATCCATGGAAATCAAGGCACCCACCCTTCCTGGTGCATAGTTCAGAGGAGCTACCCTGTCGTCTTCATCCTGCCCAAGCCTGCAAACCCTCACATTCCCGCTCTCCAATTTTTCTCCTTAGGGTATCTAGCTTATTTGCTGACACAACATAGAATGCTAATTCAACTCTAACTTCTTGTCTTGCAGCTACTTGCAGGTTTCATTTTCAGAAAACTACTTGCAAGTTTGCATGCAGGACCTTGGGGCTCCAAATTCTAGATTATTTCCTTCCCTTGGCCGTGAGCTTTAGAGGACATTTCTTGGACAAAGCCGAGTTCTTCTTAAGGGAGGCCGAGTTCACTTGCGGTCTCTATTTCTCTCTCTTGGCCATGTAACTCAAAGAGGCTTTGTCTTTCTTCTTCTTCCTCGAAAAATCTGCATTTTGTTGGACTTTTGTGGGCCTCAAATTGCAGAAATTTTCAGCAAGGAAAGATCTATGGCTCAAGCCAACATTGTGAAGACTTTCCTTGGATTTTAGAGAAGACTTCATTGTTTTCTCCTTGTAATAACTAATCAAATTCTTGGTTTTGGAAGCATGGGTTTTACTCATTGGTATCCCTATCTCTCCACCTTTTTTGGAGAGGCTTTGTGGCTTGATCTTTGATCTTTTTCACTTGCATGCACCTCATTTAACACAATCATGCATTACACTCATTTTGCATGCACCTTAGTCTAATTTGCTACAAATTTCTAGTCTTTTTACTTTCATAGCAAGTTCAAACTTTTGCATGCATGCACTTTTAACTTGAATCTAATTTGTCATGAATTTTGTTCCAAAACCACTTATGCTCCACCTTTAATTACATCTTACATGCAATAAGTATTTGGGAAAAAATTCTCCATAAAGAAGCATTCTACTTCATGACATGCAAATACATCTCAAGTTTGAAAGTTAATTTTTATTGTTTGATTAATTTACTCACATGCCCCAAGAAATCACTAAAATTTTACCTCCAACATAAGTTGGTTGAATAGACATTTTAGAGACCCTCTACTCCTCTACTGACTCCTCAATGTGAGATCCATATATTTGGGCGAGGGTGAGGTCTGAGGATCAAAGAGTTGAATTGTATCCTTGCTTTAGAACTAATTAATATATTTAACTAAGAGCATTTTTCATCACATTTAACTTACTTGCAAGTTCTTGAATTTTGCTTTCTTGAGGGTTTAGAGTCTCACATGCAATACCATTTCCCATATTCAAGAAACATTTCCTTTCGTTCAAGTATTGTAATCTCTTTTGCAACAATTTTAGATTGATTTTCTTGTACTTGGACATTATCTACTTCAGCAAGCTCCATTTCATGTTTTAATGTTCATCATGTTCATGGATGGTTGATGAATCTCATTTCCTTTCAAGTACTTTGATTTTATGCTGCAAGGCTAAATGAATGTTGGTTTAACTTTGAGTTTTCCTATCATCTCATTTACATTGTAACAAATAGATCACTAATTTTTTCCTTTGAACAAGACAGCTTCACATGCTTGGATTTGTAAATTTGTTTACCTTGAAGGCATTTATAATATCTTGTCCTAACATTTTCTTGTTTCAACTTTTCAGGATTACTTTTGCTTTCCATTTGAAAGCATTTTACTTCATTTAAGCAAATAAAATTTCATTTTAAAGAGCAATACTTTGAAGGCGCCGGTTTCATATGCTTTACGCTTATTTTATGTAGTGATGATTATTGCTCATATCACTTTTTTCTTATAAATCTTAAGAAGTAATCTATTTGACTCTAAAATTCTCCTCGAAACTCAAATCTTTAACTTAGTTTTCCATTTAGGGACCACCCCCCTTAGCTAGCCTAGGAGATAGCTTAAACGAAGAGAGTTGGGATTAGTGTGACAGCCCCATCTCTGAGTTCCTTGCCACCAACCACACCTTGTGGGGTTAAAGGCTTTTCCTGCAAACTGTAGGTAGGTGTAGGCGGCAAGTGATAACAAACTCTAAACCCAAGAGTAAATGCTTCTTTGAAGTTCCTGTTCCAGATGAGTACCTTTCCATCGATGAATGCCAACTTGAATCCTTTGTCTTCCATTGCTGAGATAGACACTAAATTCTTCTTCAAGTCAAGTACATACAACACATCTTGCAATCGGAGGAATTAACCTTGATTTAGATGAAAGGTCACAGTCTCTGTCCCTTTCACAGGATAGGTGGCATTGTCTCCAAGAATAATTTCCAAATTAGTATCATTTTCAATCAAATCAGAGAGGGCTTCCTTATATCCAGTGAAGTGCCTTGAGGTACCACTATCAGTCAACCAATTGTCTAGCGTATCAGAAGGAGATGCAGTAGAGAGGGAAGATATAAGAATATATTCATTTTTCCTATCAACAACATTAGATTCAACATACCTGGAATACCTTGACCTCTTTAAAGGTTTCCCATTTCCACTTCAACTAGAGGGAGCCTTCCTCTTTCCTTTGAAGCCTGTTATTCCTTTGATTTCCATTACCCCGGAAGTTGTTGTTGTCATCATCTCTAGGAGAGTCCCTTCTATTGGGGCACTCTCTTGCATAGTGACCAAACTTGTTACAAGTGTAACATCTTCCTTTTCTTCCTTTGGGACCCGCTCTTCCATGGTTTTGATTTCTCGGACCAACATTGTTCCTCTTCTTTGCATGAGCGGTGAAGGCAGTAGGGTCACCTCCATTCCTATTAGAGGGATGGTCTCTCTCCATCATCCTTGTCTCCTCTTGAGTGCATCTCGTCAACAATTCATGAAAATCAACAATCACATTATTATTAAGAATCATAGTATTAAATACATACCAAACTCGGGGGAGTCCTCCAAGAGAAATTAGAATGAGCTCTCGGTCAAATATTTATTCTCCAATAGCTAAGAGATCATTCTTGATTTCTGTGAGCCTCAAAAAATAAGATTGGATGGATTCTGCTTTGTCCTTCTTGATATTCTTCAACTTGATCTTGAAAAAGAGCACTTGATTAGCATTGCTAGCCCTGAACATGCTAACCAACTTATAATACATCTCTTTGGATGTGCCTAGCTCGGAGATATAACCAACCAAGTGCTTATGAATAGAATCCCTGATGATCTTCTTCGCCTTGACTTCCCCTTTCTTGTACTTTGACTTAGTGGCAACCAATGCATTTGATGGAGGCTCATGGATCTTCCCCTTCACATAATCCATAACATGTTGGTCTTCCAATGTCAAATCCAAAGACAATTTCCAAGCATGATAATCAGACTTGTCAATCAGCTTATCATCAGATTTGAAACCCTTGTATGATGAGGAGGCCATTGATCTCGGTCCTTGATTTTTCAACTTCTTCGGTGATTGCTTCTCACACTTGCTTGGCCTTTGTCTTCACCTCAGCTCTGATTCCATGTTAATTTTAGATAACCGTGGTATGTTCTATGCTTAATGTGGTTTACTTCAATCTTTCTTATAGGCCCAATTAAAATTAGCAATCACATAAACATGAAAGTAAATGTTGATAGAACATAATAATAGATTGAGAGAAGACAAGCCAATATAATAAATCAGAATTTTAATTCTTCTTATTCAACAAAGATAGAGAGAAATGTTTGTTACAGCAGCCAATAGGATGCCCTAGCCAGCAAAGACTTTTGCGGGTCAAACCAGCTCTTCCAACCTCCAGGAGGTTCAGTCAAACACATACAAGGTCGGACTTCCTTCAGTGTCACACACACCTCAAAAGTCAACTCCCAAAATAGTCAACGCAAGTCAAATTCCTGCAGTCAAAACCAGTCAACGGTGGTCAATGTTGCGGTCAAAGTCAATGGTCAGCCTCGATTTCTATGCCCTCCAATGCGGCCTCCAAAAATTGGAATTTTTGTCCTCAAATCGCAGTCAAACAAGAAGGGTTGACCCAAGGTCAACGTTGGTCAACGCTTTCCAGAAAGCCCTAAAATAGTCTGCAATTTTTCCAACTTCAGATTCACACATGGAAGAGAGAGAAGCCTCTTGAAGGTTGTATGAACTAATGATATGATCAGGAATGTGTGTGATGAGATGATGAGCAAATGAGCATCAAGTCTCTCCAATTTATGTCCATCAATGAGGGTTTGTGACATATCTTTTGGGACTTGTGAGCCTACATTACAATTCTGGCCGACCTTGACAATTTGCACATGTGTGGAAAATAAATTCAAAATTAAGTTCTGCTTATCCAAACAAGATGATCTTTGGATCAATCTTGCACCTTACCAAAAGAGGAATCCAAAAAAAATAGCATCATCATCATATGGGCAATGCAACATGGAGTTTGGCCCTAGTTGCCCAAAATTAACATGAATGAAGAAACTCCACAGGTGATTGTGTTGTCCCCAGTGTTGCGCAGCGATGGTTGCAGCAAGCTCTGAGTTGAGACTGTGTCACCTCCTCCAGGAGCTACGTCACCCTCCTCGTGAGCTTTCTCAGCTCATAAATTGATCTACTGAATTTCTGCCCGATTTGCCCCACAAAAACCCCAGCACTACCTCTCTAGTGACTATGTCACCCTTCTGGCTCTACGTCACCCTTTTAGGCCTGTGTCGCCCTCTCTGGTGTTGCGTTGTCTCTCCAGGTGCTGCTCTGCCTCTGCAATTGTATTCTCGGCCTTGGACTGAAGTCCTAATGCCGAACTGCCCCTCTCTGCACTGCAAGCTCACTCTGAAATTCTCAACAAAACACGCCCCAGAATTTCGACTTTGCTCAAGTGTTCCTCTCCTTACGTGTGTGTTCTCCAACTGAACCTCAAGCCTTCCTTTATACTTTTCCTGTTGAGAAATCAACAGTCGTGATCTAATCCTTAATCAACGGCTAAGATTAAATTAGACTTGATCCTTGTCACTTAGAAGTTTTTCACCCACATGTTTAAATTAATTCACTTTAATTTTTTAAATTCCCTAAGTTTTAACTTAGGCTCCACTTAAAATAATTAATTATTTGAATAACTTTCACTCCAGGTGGAATTTCTCGAAACGATTTCTGGGTCTTGGAGATCTCATGTGCTCTAGCCCCTCCACAAAGTTTCGGAGCTAGAGCACATCCGATGCTACCCAAAAATCAACATTTTATCCGATTACTTTAATGACTTGTACTGGAAGGCTAGTGGACGCATTGGATCTTACGTAGGATTGCAGATGGTGTCCATTTGGGTTTGGTCTCCCTATACGGGGTCCTAAACTTCCAGAGAGCTACATTGGCACATATAAGGTGTGTGTAGAGAGCCATGGGCCTCCACAACAGTAGAAAGCACTCCATGGATCCCTAGAGATGTTCAGATATTGCTAGAGATCCACATTTTGGACGAGGAAGATGAATTTGGTACCCTATGCCAAGCTGGCTCCACAGGTGCACCACACACTTGGCAGGTGTCCTAGGATTTGTACGATGACATGGTACCATTCATTCCATCATCTGAGCCCTTACAGATGGTATACAGGCATCTTTGATTCGTATGGAGACCCATGAGGCCATTGTTGTGCCCCCACACCCACTAGGAGCACCACAGGTTTATTTTCTGGAGAACAAGGGGCCACTCCCTTGTCCATCACTTTTGAGGATTCTATTCATCATTGTGGAACTTATGGACCTCATGAGTCCTCTTGGAGGGCCCTACGACATGCATAGATTATTATTTGACCTCTTGGGAGGTTTATTATTTCATTTGTGAGTTAGTTTGGTGAGCTTGTTACCAAAAGTCAGTTAATTTGCACATTATTTTGTGTTTAGGGGCTAATGTAGGCCCATTAAGTAATTCAAACTCCTAATTGGTGTATGAATAGGATTTGGATGGATTCATTTGTATCGTCACTTGGATTTGGATCTCTCTCTAATTAGAGAACATCGCATTTTTTCCTTGGTGGATATTTTTGGACGATGGATGAATTTTGATCCATGGATTGGGTTCTTTTCTATATTGGAGCTTCTTATATTGAAAATGTGATGTTGGTTGGATATATTATCTAACATATAAGTGCAATTTTAACGCTATTTCTCATTTTGTTGCATACATTGAAACCTCGCTATTATTAGGGCTAATTTTTGCATGTGTTTAATGTGGAATTATGTGTTTATTTAGCTTATCTCTACATATGGGTCATGTTGGATGAATGAATTGTCCTAGAGATCGTGTTATCTTGATAAGCCTTCACCATTTGTAATGAAGTATAAATGCTTTAAACTCACTTTTCTTCTTGTGCCTTTAACATTGGACGAAGTCGACTTTTGGAGCCTCCTTGAACAAGAAACCAAATTTGTCTTCCTAATTCTCCTCGACTCCATATCCCCAAGAGGAATGATGCATTGTTCCATAAAAAGGTGATCATTTCAACCCCAATTTTCACCTTTTTCCTCCCTTTCCTAGGTCTAGCCTCATTAGGTCACCTAGGGCATCAAGTTCTCGGGAAACTAACCTAGAAAAACTTCAATCTCTCAGGCTCTACTACACTGGTGGGTCCCCTAGCTCACCTCCAAATTTGAAGGAAATATGACGATGGAACCTCGGGATATCCCAACCCCTAGCTCTAGGATCAAGTTTTTCCCTGGTGTTCCCAAGGCTGGTACCTAATAGGATCAATTTGGCATTGTTGGGTGAAAATTCTTGCTTAATCATTTCACCTCACCTTGGTCAGGTTAAGAACATCATTGGTTGCCAGAATCCATACCCTAACCTGATCTGGGTCCACTTGGCCTCATGTGGTCCCATTCTTCTCCAAGGATTATTTATCAAGGACTACCCAGTAATCCAAGTTTCAAAGGGATTTTAGGGATTGTGAATCTCCTTTATAAGCCATATTCTTCTCCCTCAACCCTCAAATCCTCATCCCCTCTCCCTAGAAAACCAAGTCGCTTTCTTAAAGAGCAAGCAAGCTCCATCCTTCATTTTATCCTAGGGAAAGGGTCTGAGAGGTCACTCCTCATATATTTTTATATGTCCTCTATAAGTGGCTTCCAAAAACATCAGGTCTCCTCCCATCAATGAAAGTTCATAAATAGCAGGGATTCTTAGCTATGGTGACAGTGGGATAAGTCTCCATCATTGCCCTTGACCTAGCAGTTTCCCTCTTAGGAGTCCCTTTTAGGTCCCCTGCTAGTTTGAGTGGTAACAGAACTGAAGGTGCAAACCTGATGCTAACACAAGGCAAGGTCCCCTATACTTCAAAACAAGGAAGAGCACCAGGATTAGGCAAGGGAAACCACAACTCCCTTCAAAAATCCCCATCACTATTGATAAGTTACAAAGCAAAAAGGAAGAAGTAGGACCTAGTGAAGGGAAGATTGAGGAGATTACCTCTCCTAAGGCCAAAACCAAGCCACCTGTGATACCTATGGGAAGGCCCACCACTAGGGAAGTCACATTTAAGAGACTCAAGACACAAACCACCACTGACCAAGCAGAGAAAGAGGAGCTACAAAAGGAAACAAAGCAGCTACAGGAGAAACAAGGCTTGCTACAGGAGCAGAAAGAGGAGCTACAGGAAGGATCATCCACCTCAAGTAAGAATGAAAAAGGCCTCCAAGAGCTACAATAGCATGATCCACGATCCAATCTAGAATCCTACTATAAATTTGTTGAGGGAGGTAGGATTATACATGAGAAGTTTGCTATCCCACTCTTCTTTGAGTTAGATAAGGAAAGAGGAAGAACCGAGAGATGGATGCAAATTGCCAAATCCAAAAATGTAGAAGATGTGGGCCTAATGGAGGAAAAGATCAATGAAATGGGCAAGGAATTAAGTGACTTGAAACTAAGGGAGTCACCATGAGGGAGAAGCTACAGGCAGAGAACACAAGGCTAAAAGGACACCTGCAAGAAAAGGAAACACAACTTTCCACTATGGCAAGTCTATCTATGGAAGTCATACAATGCAGGCAGCCATCCAAATCCTTTGTTATGTTCCTCAAGGAGCAGCGGCTACAATTCCAGATAAAGACACTAGCACAGTATGGGTTTTTCCCTTCCAAGATTACAAGCGATTTATTGAGTTTTGTAAAAAGGAAAGTATGGAGGATAGGGCAAAACTAGTTGAGTTTCATATGCACATTCTCATTCTAATAGATTTGAATTTCTCGGACCCAATTCAAGATTGGGAGACATGCAACTCATGGCATTGTCATCTTGGTTGGCACATGAG
This sequence comes from Pinus albicaulis, assembly GCA_034641835.2. Lineage (NCBI taxonomy): Eukaryota > Viridiplantae > Streptophyta > Pinopsida > Pinales > Pinaceae > Pinus > Pinus albicaulis. The sequence continues at coordinate 2,004,106,536 of CM076575.1, read as the reverse complement.
GATACAAGAGTTGAAGAAGTAAAGAAGTTGATGGCAAAGGAAGAAAATGATCCCTTATACATCATAGCAAAATTGGTAAGCCCTGTAGTTTTCATCAGCAATCACAACCTCATCTCTTATGATTTTGATTTAGCACCTAAGTACATAGAAACCCAAGAGCCATTCTACATTTTGAGGAAACTTTTAGGATGTTAGGAACAGAGAGACTACAAGCTTGCCAGAGAATGTGGCATGCCTTACCTCATAGATTACAAATAAAAGAGTACCACTCTCCAGAAAGGTTAAGAAATGCCTTGGAAAGAACTTTGTTGTACAAAAGAATCATGCAAAGACTGAAGATTAAATGGATAAGACTCAAACTCAGTCATCCCTTGTTGTTGGGCTTACAAGAAGGAAGAAACCAGGTAGAGGAACAAAAGGTATGGACGAAGATAGAGGCAAATGCAAGTTTTTATCCACGGCAAGGCACACCATCTAAGGTGCCTTGGCATGTCAGAGAGGCCACCAGGGCCATGAATGAGTTTCATATGGATGACTAAGTTTCTCAGAGGATAAGAAACAACTTCAGCAGGGGGGTGATGATGGGTCCCATTTATAGGTATATTTTGAAGTTCATCATGCTATCCTCGAGCCCTTAAAACTATCATTTTCTCACATTAATTTGCATTTTTAGTTATAATATGCTTAGTAAGAATATTAAAAGGTGTTTGTCATATTATTTGGCCTAATGTGATTAAATTGCAGGAAAAAGAAAGATTTTTGAGGCATTTACTATGCAGGGGTTTGATGGAGACAACCAAGAGAGAATATGGGGGGCTTGTCCACCTTCTTAACTCTCTAACTCGTCTTGAGATCATAGGATCCTCACTCACAAGATTGAATTCATTGACATCTGAGTGACTCCAAGTACATGTGAAGCTCAAGGAGGACCAGATCCACAATTCTCGACATCTTGGAGGGAATCATTCCTATTTTCAAGGGAGCTAACATCAACTACCTTTTTGTATAAATAAACCAGATGAAAGGCTCATTAGGATTCGAATTTTTCTTTCAGCTAAGAATAGCCATTGAGCCTAGTGCTTGACATTGTTATTCTTGACTTTCAAATGATGTATGATACTACTATTTTCTGTTAATGAGAAGTGTGTCATTGATCTGCATCTGAGTTATTTTAGAGGGTTGAAACCCTTGGGTGGGCCCAAACCAAAGGCTTTATTCCCTCTTCTATATTTATTTCTTGTTCTTGTTTCAAAGAATTTCATGTATTTCTCTTGTTTCAGTGGATGTTAAGCTATTAAAACTTCTAATTGCAGGCTTGCCTATCACCTCTCTTGTGGGAAGAGTGATTGGAAAGATTTACAATCTTAGTCCAAAAATATTTGTTTATGATTTCTTGGAAATGGATAGATGTTAGTTGTGATCCTTTTGCATGCTTACTCTCTTCAACTTAGGAGTTAGTTTAGTGATTAGAGTAGTGTTGTAGATAGAATATATTTTAATCAAATTTAACTCATATTTTCCATCATAATTTATTTCACTGTGTTGTTGGTCACTTGATGCATGTATTTGGCTAGATGTAGGGACTGTGTTGATCTGCAGGGGTGGGCATACCTTCCCACATTCACCTGGACTTTTCCATATTCCTCCAAAGCACCTCACACTACTTCCAACCTGTATCTCTAAAGTCACTCTGACAAGGCAAATAAAGGACACTATGGGCATCTACTTTGGTGCAAGATAGACCGTCAAGGGGTACTAGGCTAGTCTAATGGGCTCCCACAACCCTCATTCATCCCTAAGACACCATTTCCATCCTTAAAAAACCCTCGGACCCCCTCCTATAGCAAAACGGGGCCTCCTATAGCAATACAATCCCTCCTGTAGCACCTCCTGTAGCAGTGTTCTTTTCAACCACTTTTGCTTCCCACTTTGATCCTAGCCTAGTTAAGATGAATAATGGCCCCCAACTTGAGATTTGATGATTAAGAGAGGCTCTAAGACCACTCCAACCACCTCATTTTCTCGTTGCAACCATCAGATAACAAAACAAAGTTAGAATTAGTGCTTTTATTCATAGGCATGTTAAAAATTAGATTCCATATTTTCAAGCAAATGTAGAGTAGATCAATGATGCATACAAACAGGTTACTGATTTGATTAAATGTGCAAAGTAGAGTAGCATGATTTACTTCTACAAGTGGACTAACCCTTTCTCTTTCATGCAATGTCAATTAGCATTTACATTTGAATGAATGGCATTTTCACTTTTATAGCTAGAATTAGGTTCAATTATGCTTTCATAAGAAGTTTTCACTATAGTTAGTTGGAGGAGTGGTCTTTGAACACCTTGATATGATTTCATGATTGAGGGTGACATGAGTAGTACATACCCTACTGTGCATATAGCATTATCACCTCTATGTTTGTACGAACCCTTGGTTGATAATTTGAATTGAGAGGCTTTGGGAGTTGCAACATTCTTGGTGCAATACTAGGGCTCATCAATATCATGTGTCAAATGTGTTTGTGAGCTTTTATTTCGTTGTTCTCTATTTTCTGCATAATTTTAATTCGCATGCATACACTATTAAAAGTAATTTATAAATCTATAAATCTAAAGAGATATAAAACTATATTTATGTATATTTTGAAACTTTTAAGTATAATTTATCATATTTGTTGTGATGAACCATCCAGTGGAATATCCACGGCAATTTACGGATCATATTGGTATCAGAGCAGATTTCTTTAGGTATATTGTGGATATTTGTAGGTGTTGAGATTTTTGTGTATTTGGGGTAGCATCAGTTGTGCTCTAGGTCCCAAATTTTGTGGAGGGACTAGAGTACACTTGATCTACAAGACCCAAAAATGGATTTGAGAAATTTCAAGTTGTGTTCAAGTTATTCAAATAATTAATTATTTTTAATGGATTTCGTAAGTCTAACTTAGGAAAATAAAATAATTAAAGTGAATTAATTAACACATGTGCTGAAATTGTCTTAAGTCACATGGATCAAGCAGTCTTTTAATCTCACTTGTTGATGAAGGATTTAATCTTAGTCGTTGAAGGGTTCAACGAAAAAGTATAAGAGAAAGGCTTGAGGGTCAGTTGAAAACACACATTTTCTGTAGAACTGAGTAATAGACCTGGAATTCTAGGGCGGGTTTGCTAAGAATTTCCAGTGGAATTTCCTGCAGTGAGGGGTAGTATTGGTTGAGGGAATGATCTGATTCTAAGAGCCAAGAGACAGCAAGAGGCAAGAGGAGCAACCAAAAGGACAGCGCAGAGAGGCTTCAGAGCCACGCAGAGCAGTAGGGACAGTGCAGAGGCAGCTAGGGCCATGGTGGGCTAACGCTAGCCAAGTAAAGGCAGCGTAGACCCTCCTAGGGTGATGCAGGCCTTCCTAGGGCCATGCAAAGGCTGATGCAGTCCCTCCAAGGCAACGTTGGGGCTTCAAAAGCAGCACTGAGGGTTTCTAGGGTCAAATTCGGGCTAAGTCCTGTAAATCCCGTTTGAGGGTGTGGATTAGTTAGATATTTGGAACTAGATCTTTCGGTTAGTTGCAGATTTTATATCTTTATTCTATGTCGGGTTTTCCAAGGTTAGAACCCAGATTTGTTGTACTCATAACTACTTAATAATAAAACCCTCATATCTGCTGAACCAGTTTTCCCGCTTTGGGTTTTTCCGGGGACTTGTGTCCAAAAATCCATGTGTCACTTTGTTGCATGAGTGAATTATTCAGTAAATGATCTTAATGTGTAGGTTGTAGTTGTGTTTATTTTCGGTATTTTCTGAATCTAAATTATGAAAATAACTTGTATAAATTAAATCAAGTAGGAGAAAATAAACTAATACACTGCAGTAGAATTTTCACAGTTGATGTAGATCGGTGTTGACCACTGGAGTGGCACGTGATGATTATGTGAAGACTCCATGACCAAGGATGAACCAAAGGACACTTGTGCCATCATATATCATCAAATATCATTAGTTCAACAGAGTTTTTAAACTCTACTTCTTCTTCTTATCATTTTCTTCTTCAATCCTCAGATTTCACAGCCGTACGAGGATATTGTATAAATGTCACTAGCATGATGAATAAAGCCATGTAACAAGCCTAGGATGTTGAGACTCAATCAGCAAGCGAGTACACCTTGGAGTTTTTTTTACTTGGATAATTATTCCATCTTTTTAGCGGCAAATAATTTTCTAGGTTTTTTCACTCATTGCATTACCCCAAAGCCGGGGTGACGGCTTGAAGGTTGAGCCCCTAACGCATCTTAGTGTCTAGAGTCAATGTATATTACCATGCTAGGTCATCTCTGAAATTTCGCGGAATTTGACTAGGTCTAAGTAGGATTTTTTAATAATTAAAAATTTCCCGCAAAATGGGAATTTTTAATTAATTTCTATGTAATGATGTAAATAAGTGGTCTTTGAAAATGTCTGGGGCGTGTGACTACTCGAAAATCATCCTCAGAGGCCCAGCATTATCTTAGGACCCACTTTGAGGGTCAAAAAACGATTCATGGTCCCTCAAAAACTGATTTTTCTAATGTCAATGGCAAAAATGAGAAAAAATTCAAAAAAATGAATAATTGGAAAAATTTAGAAAATTTTCCTAAGTCAAATTTTAACATGGAAATTATGTGGGGAAGGTCAAAGATGATGTGGAAGTCATGTGGGGCCAACCACATAAGGTACAACTCAAGTCAAAGTCAAATGCCAAGTAACCAAGTCAAATTGGTCCCACATTGAGCTCATAAAAAAAATCACGTAATGCCTAAAGTTCAATAGTTTGACATGTTGAAAATATGTGGTGCACATTAAAAGTTAATGGGGGACAAAATGTGTGACATGGCAGCCACCTTGGATGGTCAACTTATCCAAGTCAACAATCAGTTAAAAGTCAGTTTTTTTGGCCCACGAATTACCAAAAGGGCATATCGAAGTTATTATGAAAGTGGCACATATTCGAGAGTTTAGTGGGAGGACAAAAATGCCACATAGGACAGACCTTGTCCCCCATATTCTACTGTCAACTAATCATACTCCACTGACAGCCAGTCAAAGGGATCATGCGCAGACCTGTTTTGAAAAGAGATATGCATCAGTTTGAAGCAAATATTTGATGACTGTTAGCTGCCAGATTTTGTGGATATTTTCTCCCTCACCATCATCCACTTGTACGCAGTTGTCACCTTCATGTCTATACGCAGCCCTGTTCAGCCCTATTCAGCAAAGGATAACACACAAACTTATGGAACAACATGACACTTGATTGGCAAGGTATCAAATCACAGTTTGTGATTGAAGAGTTGTGTGGGAGTTTACCCATTCCAAATTACACATGGAAATTCAAAGCAAAACACATATGAAGAAAATGATGGTATGCTGATCTTCAAAGGAAACAACATCCAACAATTAGAAGTGTACGCTGCCCATTTTGGAAGCCACCTACAGCAGTCTACAGCCACTTGAAAATTCATTTTTGCATTGGGATTATCTTCACATCTCCACTTGTCATGAGGTTCCTTATTGAGATCTTCTCCAGTTTTTGTATAAATTGAGCCTTGGGCTCTCATTGTAATCATGGTTTTGAAGTTTGTGCTTATTGTAAAGGAAAGTCTTTGGGGTTACTAGCTTCCCTTGTGGTGCATTCTTTGTTTGATGAGGTATACTTGTTTCATTTGATGTTGTTATTCATTTGATTTTACATTGCAATCTAGTTGGTTATTTTCGTGCATTTGTCCGAGGGCACTATTGTCTAGGGAGGGGAGATTTGTAGCTATCTCAAATCTCCTTTGGACTCAGTATATTTTGTGCTCTTGTTGTAGCTTGTTATTTTCGCTTGAATGACAAGCTCAACATGGCCTCTATATGCCAAGTTTCTTTTTCACTAACAATTGGTTTGCAGAGATTTGTGTGTTCAAAGGACAGGTTGCCAAGTCTATTGGAGTGTGAAGACTTCTTTGGTTGGAATAAGTCACCTCCAAGGATATCAAAGATCCCACAAGTTGTTCAAGCCAACAATCTCATAAGACATCAAGAGATTTATTTAAAAGTGCTTCTCTTCCATCTCTAAAAAATCATATATTTTCTTCTCTCATTTGGGCACATATTGATTTTATCTAGCATTTGAGGCTAAGTAGTTGGATTTAAATCCTAACTCTCACTCACTAAATCAACTCTTTCAAGCTAATCTTAGTGAAGGAATTTGTAATATAAAGTGTATTTTAGACTTGCATTGAGTTTCTATTTTTTTCCTTCTCATGCACGTGATTTCCTCTCACATGTTTCAGCATTATTTCTTTTGCATGCTAGCTCTTTTGCTTGCTTGCCTATAAGTATTCTTGGAAGCAAATCCAAGTTTGAAGAAAGGGAGCTAAAGCATAAGCTAAGGAACACTTTTTGTTAATTTTGGACAACTAGGTTCGAACTCCATGTTGTGATGCTCAGATGAAGATGCCAATATTTTTATTGGATTCCTCTTTTGGAGAGGTGCAAGATCGATCTAAAGATCATCTTGATCAGATGAGCAGAACATTTATTTTGAATTTATTCAAAATATGTGCAGGTCGGCCTGAAATGAAATGTAGGCTTGAAGCCCCAGCAGTTGTGTCACACACCCTCACTGATGGATATAAATAGGTCAACATTGGAGGTCATTTTCACTCATCCATCACATCACATTCTCTCTCCTCATCTGATTGGTTTGATCATCTATTGGAGTCTCTTCTTCTCACACGTGGGAAAATGCAGCAAGAAGATGCCTGTTTTTTTTACCTAGGGTTTTTCAGCACACAGTTGACCAACGTTGACTTTGGTCAATGCTTGGTCAAATTTATGATTTCTGTAGTCCACATTTTCTGGCACATAAATGGAGGTTGACCGTTGACTTTGACCGGGTTGCGTTGACTTTTTTATGCTGCTGTTTTGCGTTGACCATTGACTGTGACAGTGTTGACTTTCGTTGACTTTGAGTTGACTGATATTGTTGTCCGAAAGGGTTGTGTGACACTTCTGGTTGGCTGACCGTATTGAGACTTTGTTGGTTGAAGCATCCTGTTGATCGCCGTAACACACCAACACAGATATATATTTTTGGCTCGTCTTCTGTCGATCTACTGGTATGTTCTATCAGCAATTTACTTTCTTGTTTATGTGATTGTTGTTTGATATTGGGGATAAAAAAAAGTAAAGTTGCATCAAGCATAGAACATCTACAAAAATTTACATGGTATCAGAGCTGAGGTGAAGACAAAGCCCAAGTTTGTAGCAATCACCGAAGAAGAGCATGGGTACCTCAAACTATAATGGCTTTAAAGCAGATGACAAATTGACTAGGAAGGAATACTTTCATGCTTGGAAGATGACATTGGATCTTATGTTAGGATGTCATGGACTATGTGCAGGGTAAAATCCAAGAGCCTCCATCCATTGCACTTGCTGCCACCAAGTCAAAGTATAAGAAGGGGGAAATCAAAGCAAAGCTGATGATCAAGGACTCAATTCATAAGAGTCTGGTTGCCTACATCTCTGAGTTGGGCACATCCAAGGAGATGTATGATAAATTGGTCAACATGTTCAAGGCCAACAATGCAAATCAAGTCCTTTTCTTCAAGAACCAATTGAAGAATCTGAAGAAAGGCAGGGATGAATCTGTTCAATCACATTTCCTAAAGTTGATTGAAATAAAAAATAATCTTTTGGCTATTGGGGAGACAATAGCTGATCGAGAAATGGTTCTCACCACACTTGGAGGTCTCTCATCCGAATGGCATGTATTCAATACTACCATTCTCAATAACAATGTGATACCTGATTTTGATGAAGTACTATCGAGATGCGTACAAGAAGAGACAAGGATGAAGGAATATGAAAATGAAGGAAATGTTGCCTTCACTGCTCATGCTAAGAAGAAGAACAATGGTGGTCCAAGGAACAAAGGAAGAGCAGGGGCCCAAGGAAAGAAAGGCAAATGTTACACATGTAAGACCGGCCACTATGCTAGAGAATGCCCTTTCAAGAAGGATTCTCCCGATGATGATGACAACAACAACAACCAGAGGAATGGAAATCAAAGGAACAACAGGTTCAAAGGAAAGAGGAAGGCTCCCTCTGGTGGAAATGGGCAACCTTACAAAAGGTCGAGAAATTCCAGATAGTGGTGCCTCAAGGCACATCACTAGGTTCAAGGAAGCACTTTCTAACATGGTTGAGAAGGATGTTAATCTGAAAATTATCCTTGGAGATAATGCCACATATCCCGTGAAAGGGACAGGGACTGTGACCCCCGACTTGTCTCAAGGTCAAGTCCTTCGCTTGCAAGATGTACTATATGCACCTGATTTGAAGAAGAACCTTGTGTCTATTTCAACCATGGAAGACAAAGGTTTCAATGTGGCATTCATTGATGGGAAGGTGTGTATCCAGAAGAAGAGTTTCAAGGAAGCTATCACGATTGGGTTTAGAGGTGATACACTCTACCATGTTGGAGTAAGTCCACTGGGAGCGATGACATGTGATACTATCTGACAGACTGAACTATGGCACCGGAGGTTTGGACACCTTCAATACAAAGCTCTTCCCGAAGCAAGGAAGGTGGTGACGGGGATGTCCGAGTTCACAAACGATCATGAAGGTGTATGTCAGGGCTGTGTTGAAGGAAAGCATACAAGGGGACTTCCCCTCAAGTGTCACAAAGACATCTGATGTCTTGCAATTGGTACATTCTGATCTGTCTGGTATGTTGCCCATGACATCCTTCGGAGGAAGTTCTTTTTATATGATGTTCATAGATGAATTCTCTCGCAAAACTTGGATATACTTCTTGAAAAAGAAGGATGAGGCTTTCATGTGGTTCCGTACCTTCAAAGCCTTGGTGGAAAAATCAACTCGAAAGAAAATCAAGATATTGAGGACCAATAATGGCACTGAATATGAGATGAACGAGTTCAAGAACTTTTGCAGAGAAGCTGGCATCAAGAGGGAGACCACAATTGTCTATACTCCTGAGCAGAACGGCGTTGTTGAAAGAAAGAACATGACCATTGTGGAAGCTGCCCGGGCCATGCTATGTGACCAAGGTCTTCCGAAGTTTCTGTGGGGCGAAGCTGCAAACACTGTCGTGTACATAAAAAACCGATGCCTGCATTCCGCTCTAGACTCCAAAAGTCCCAAAGAGGTTTTCTCTGGTAAGAAACCTGACGTCTCACATTTTAGAGTTTTTAGATGTCCTATTTATTTTCATGTGCCAAAGGAGAAGAGGACCAAGTTGGATGCCTCTGGAAATAAGGGAATGTTTGTGGGCTATAGCGAAACTTCGAAGGCCTATAGAGTCTATGTGCCTGGTCAAAGGGAAGTGGAGATATGCCACGATGTTACCTTTGACGAAGATGCTTCCCTGTGAAAAGTAATCAATCTTCCGAGATCCGAGGAAGATCATGAAGCAAGGCCTGGAAATCAAGAAGAACGGAAGGATGAGACAATGCCCGATGTTGAAGGACCGATCCACCTCCTTCAATGAGGAAGAGACCATCATGGCTCAGGGACACTCTCGAGGATGCTGAGAGACATATGGCCCCACGGGGGACATTCCGTGAAAGCAAGAAGCCAAATAGATACCAAGGGTATCTAGCAGCCATGAGTACAATCGTACAATCTGAGCCTGGATCTTTTGAGGAAGTCATAAAGCATCAAGTCTGGAAGGATGCTATGCACGAAGAATATGAGTCCATTATGAAGAATGATGTCTGGGATGTGGTTCTGAGACTGGAGGACAAAGTAGTTGTCACCTCGAAATGACTCTATAAGATCAAGCATGGATCTGATGGTAGTGCTGAAAAGTTCAAGGCAAGATTCGTTGCCCGTGACTTCTTTCAAAAGGAAGGCGGAGACTATGATGATATATTTGCACCTGTGGCTCGATATACCACCATCTGATCTATCATAGCTCTTGCTACTACGCAAGGATGGAATCTTCATCAGATGGATGTGAAGACCGCATTTGTAATATCCCCTTTCAAGGATATCTCTCAAACACAGTCAACTCTAAACCAGATATGGACTGGAGGGGCGTTTACCAGATATTTCACCTCTGAAAAGAGGTTGAGATCTGGAGGCTACCTAGCCCTCACCAGACTCCATCTATAGAGTATGGGAAAAACACAACAAAAGGTATGGCAACCGAAATATCTCAAAAGGGAAATAAGCAATGATGCGGATCATACAACAGTACATGAAATGCTAGAAACAGTATATGCAACAGATACACATTAAATAGAGAGAATACTGAGCCATTTTATTATACTGAGAAATAGCAAGGAGTACAAGAGGTGATCAGAGTGATGGCACCTCGACTTGCACCAGGCAAGTGTAGGAATACTCTCAGAATATCGATGGAATGGCTGCTCTCTAATCTGCGTCCAAGCTGCTGGAAAACTGCCATGTAGCTGCTACTGCTGGAACAAAATGAGTATTTGGGGCTGCTCCCCTACTCGGAATAAGCTGAAACTCTGGAATCAGCCTCTACTCACAAAACCCAAAAAAGCCCAGAGAGCGTTTCTGGAATGGACAACCTCCGAAAATACCTCCCTTGAGGATCTACGCTATCCTCCCAAGGGCCATGCTGAGACTGAATGGAATCCTCCAAAATATGACCTCCCGCTCAACCAAAAGTCTCCAATAGGCAAGGGTTGGCCCCTTGCTCAATCTCTCAACCAAAATCCTCCAAAACAATGCTACTCCGGAGCTCCCTCAAAATGGACTGCGTCCTCCCTCTCAAGACTGCGCAGTCTAGGAATGCACTGCTCCTCCACAAATGCCAAACACCGATCCTCCTGCAAAATACTTATGAGACAACCTCACCCGAGCAAGCACTCGAAGTCTCCCGGGGCTGAGGGTGAGATCTCCGAACGAAGACACTCAATGCACTAAACAGTGTTGCAGACAAGCTAAACAGCCAGCGTGCTCAAAGTTGTAGAGACCAACTCAATATGCATAAACTTGAATGAGGAAATGAGAAGGCTCTCCTCCTTTTTATAACAATGGGCCTCTCTCAACCCTAGGCCCCACCATCTCCTACGTAGCCTCCATTTGGCCCACGTTGCCAACTAAACTGCGCTGACATGGCCCACGTGGTCTAAGTGGGTCCCCCTCTACGTGGTCTCTTGGCCCCCCCTTGGCCCACTTAAGTCACAACGTTGAGTCTACTAGGGAGTACACTTTATTTTAGTGAGTTATGTCCCCCTCTCACTCACTTTATTTATATTTCTAACTATAGAAGGAAAAATTGACCAAAGTTAATATTTCCAATTAGCTATCGCTAATTGGGAATATTACAGCATTTCTGCATGGTGCAATAAAGGAAGAGGTGTATGTGGAGCAAACTTTGGGATTCGAAGTCCAAGATCGCGACACCCATGTTTGCAGGTTGAAGAAAGCCCTCTGTGGGTGGAATCAAGCACCCAAAGCTTGGTACGAAAGGATAGATAGCTACCTGATGAAGCTGGGCTTCACTCATAATAATGTTGATCTGAACCTTTACTTCATTCTGGTGCTGTATGTGGACGACCTCTTCCTAACAAGTGTTGACCCTCTCATTCATCAATGTAAGAGGGAGCTCGCTACTAAGTTCGAGATGAAGGACCTAGGACTGATGCATTACTTCCTAGGCCTAGAGGTCTAGCAGAGACCTGGCGAGATTTTCCTTTCTCAAGGAAAATATATTGTGAAGCTTCTGGAAAGATTTGGAATGGTGGACTGTAAGTCCATGTCGACACCAATGGAGGTCAACTTTAAGAATTTGAGTGGCAGCGCTGCTGGGTCCGTGCTAGCAAATCCTACCGAGTACCGCCAACTCGTAGGGGCCCTGATGTTCTTAGTGAACACCCGTCTAGACATATGTTTTGTAGTAAACACTTTGAGTCAACATATGGTTGAACCTCATCACATTCATTGGGTTGGTGCCAAGAATCTGTTGAGATATCTTCGGGGCATGATAAACCATGGGCTGGGATACACTACCGGGAGCGTGACACTCCATGGATATACTGATGCCGATTGGGCTAGCAGTGTGGTGGATCTTAAGAGCACATCGGGATGCTGCTTCACACTTGGGTCTGCTTCGATATCATGGATGAGCAGAAAGCAGAAGTCGGTGGCTTTGAGCACCGCGGAGGCCAAATACGTTGCAACAAGTATGGGCTATTGCGAAGCAGTTTGGTTGCGAAACCTCTTTAGTGAGTTGTTCGGGCATGTGCTAGATACCACTGTGATACTCTATGATAACCAGAGTGGGATTCCGTTGTCCGAGAATCCCGTGTTCCACGATCGATCCAAGCAAATTGATATCAGGTACCACTTTATTCGAGATATGGTACAGCGAGGCCTCGTAAAGCTAGATCATATAGGAACTAATGAGCAGGTCGCGGACATTCTCATAAAGCCCCTAGGGAAGGTCAAATTCCTAACCTTCCATGAGAATCTTGGAATCGTGGAATGACCCTATGTTGAGGGTCCTGTTGGACGATGAGCTCTGGGAGCTCTGAGGGGATTTGGGGATAGCTTCTCGGAGCTATAAGCACACACGGGGCTAGGCTTGCCGAACCTTGTGGTGCTTCTGCCCCACCGTTATGATGTTGAGTTGGTTCACCTCTCATGATCTGTGCCCCGTATGCATCCTACCCATTAAATCCCGGACTCATGGGAAGTACCTCTCATTTGGCTAGTGAGGTGGGAAATTCTAGAGACCGGTAGCAAAGACTGATGGACGCATCAGAGATTGCCGTACTCACTATGTCTAGGATGGCACGTGTCCAACCACTTGATCTGGGATCAAGTCTAGTGAGGTTTCGAACATCCAACTGACTTCGGGTTAGGTAAACCAACTTCGGGTTGGTATGAGACTCCTTTTGAGTTCTATAGAGGTTTCAGACCTCTAGGCTGAATCTGTCAGCCGAGAATGATGTCTTTGTGACTGACCCACTTTTGTTCTGAAATAAAGAAACCAATATAGCAAGTTACAGCGGGATGACGCAGGATTTTGGATGGCACAGGTGGATGGAGTTCTCCCTAGTTGAGAGGGAGTGCTAATTTTGGACAACTAGATCCAAACTCCATGTTGTGATGCTCAGATGAAGATGCCAATATTTTGATTGGACGACTCTTTCGGAGAGGCGCAATATCGATCTAAAGATCATCTTGATCCGATGAGCAGAACATTTATTTTGAATTTATTCAAAATATGTGCAGGTCTGCCTGAAATGAAATGTATGGTTGAAGCCCTAGCAGTTGTGTCACACACCCTCACTGATGGACATAAATAGGTCAACGTTGGAGGTCATTTTCACTCATCCATCACATCACATTCTCTCTCCTCATCTGATTGGTTCGATCATCTATTGGAGTCTCTTCTTCTCACACATGGGAAAATGCAGCAAGAAGATTTTTGTTTTTTCTTCCTAGGGTTTTTCAGCGGAGAGTTGACTAGCGTTGACTTTGGTCAACGCTTGGTCAAACTGACCCAAATCTTTGTCAAATTTTTTATTTCTGCAGTTCGCATTTTCTAGCACATAAATCGAGGTTGACCATTGACTTTGACCAGGTTGCGTGGACTTTTTGCTGCTGTCGTTTTGCGTTGACCGTTGACTATGACAGTGTTGACTTTTGTTGACTTTGGGTTGACTGATATTGTTGTCCGAGAGGGTTGTGTGACACTTCTGGTTGGCTGACTGTATTGAAACTTTGTTGGTTGAAGCATCCTGTTGACTGTCGTAACGCACCAACACACACATATATTTTTGTCTTGTCTTCTGTCGATCTACTGGTATGTTCTATCATCATTTTACTTTCTTGTTTATGTGATTGTTGTTTGAAATTGGGGATAAAAAAAAGTAAAGTTGCATCAAGCATAGAACATCTACAAAAGTTTACACTTTTCCATTTGGAACCTCAAGTCCAAGTTCCTCCTTATCACTTCACCTCTTCTTTTAAAGCCTCATTCTTTTGAGGAATTGTAACCACCATTCACCTCAAGGCTTTAAGCCTTTACTTTGTAACATCTCACAAGTAAATCTTTAAAATCTTACACTTGTAACTTTGGGAAAGAGTAAGTTTAAAGTGCATATTGTAAGCTCTTCCCAAGCCCCTGATTTCTATAAGAGAGCCTCACTTTCAATAATAAAGAGCTGACTTTTCTTGAAGGAGCTTGGGAAGTTTTTCCCATGGTATCTCACCTACTCTAGAGGGAGGAAATCTTCTTGAGTGATTAACTTTCTTTTGTCTAGTTTTTAATTTGCTCAACTAATTTACTTGCATTAATCATTTCGTTTGCTAATCTAATCTAGTTGCATGTGAATAACTCATATTTTCATTTCATTAACTTCTTAGATCGCATAGTCCTTTAATTTCTTAATTTGCAATCTCATTTAGCATCACTTACTCGTGTTTTGTGATCTATTTCTCATTTGGTTAAGTTTCACAATATACTACAAGTAAAGAAGCATAGCACTTTCAATTTATGGCAACTTGAGTTATTGTTCTAACTATGAAGCATATTTAATCGAAGCATCTCCATCTCTTACATAGCACTTGCAAACTCACTTTCATATCATATTAGGCATTCTAATTTAGTTTCATATTTAAAATTAACCTCCAAGCATAAGCTTGGTTGATAGAAATCATAGGAAAAAGGCTTTCTTGGAAAGTTCTTCCATTTGGTACGAAGTAAGGTAAAAGTGTGTGATCCTGCAGTTATGAAGGTGGCCTGTCTCCTTGTAGGAATGAAGGCACACGCTGGCTCGTAAGACTCAGGGGATGGGTATCGTTGATGACACCCCCATGCCCTCACCCCCTCTTTCTTATAGTCATCCCAAATTTTACCCCTTGGTAAAAGCACAAGAGGAGGACTTCTCACCTAGATTAGGCATTTTAGATTAAAAGTAACCAAGATTAATTGCATCCAAATCAAGTTTAGTTTCATCTCATGCTTTGATTCAAAAATCTATTTATCTTGAAAGAATTTTACTTCATTTAAGCAAATACATTTTCATTTCAAAGAGCAATACTTTGGAGGCACTAGTTTGTCGTATGTTTCATGCTTATCTTATGTATTCATGGTTATTGCTCATAGCACGTTTTTTCTTATAAATCTAAAGAAGTAATCTATTTAACTCTAACAAATCTCCTAGAAAACTCACATCTTTAACTTAGTTTTTCCTTAGGGACCACCCCCCATAGCTAACCTAGGAGATAGCTTAAACAGAGAGAGTCGGGAATAGGTGACAGCCCCTTCTCTGAGTTCCTTGCCACCAACCACACCTGGTGGGGTTGAAGGCTTTTCCCACTAACTAGTAGGTAGGTGTAGGCAGCAAGCGATAACAGTCGGTTTGGCCAAAAGACGTAAAATATATATATATATATATATATATATAATCATGGCCAAGGAATTTGTGAATAACCCTCGTGATCCTACAAAGGAGAGGTTTTCGCAACTAGAACAACAAGTCATTGATGTAAATCGTAATGTAAATCTCCTCATGATGGCCTTAAGCAATAATCTTGGGATATTCGGAGAATATGGGGGTTCTAACGCAGAGGACAAATCAAAGGGGGGATCAGGAGATCGAGAAGAAATAGAGAACCAGTCGAAGAAAGGATCCAAAAAAGATCAACCTAGTTTGAGTGTCGTGAATTATTCACAGTCCCTATTCAAAATGGAATCGAAGGTCGATATCAAGCCATACCACGGAAAGATCGACATTTTAAATCCAAATCGCTAGTTGCAGCGACTGGAAGTGTATTTTAATGTCCATCAAATTGAGGAAGAACATAAGATTTCATTTGTGTGGTTGAAATTAGAGGGTCGTGCCCTAACTTGGTGGGAAAGCCACCCGGAGACCTTGAGGTTGGAGGAAGAGCCTCCAATGACTAAGTGGGAAGACTTCAAAACCCTCATAAAGTCACAATTTTACCCTATGAGACATGAAGCGAACCAATGGATCCAGTGGCACTACTTCAAGCAAAAGCAGGGGCAAAGCATCCAAAAGTACACCACAGAGTTCAAAAAGATGACCATAATGTTAGGTATCTCCCCAAAGAACCCAAATGTACTCCTCAAATATTTGGGGGGTCTACACCGCCATCTGCAAGAGCAAGTGATGTTGTTTAAGCCTAAATCAATGGACAAGGCTTGTGTACAAGCACAATGCTTGAAAAACATAGGCCTCAAGAAGAATAATTCTTCTAAGGAGGGGAAGACGAAGCAGAAAAGGGGGAAAAGAGATAAAGACGATAGCCATGGCACATTAGTGCAAAGATCCCTACAACCACTGCAACATTGACGACCATACAA
This sequence comes from Pinus albicaulis, assembly GCA_034641835.2. Lineage (NCBI taxonomy): Eukaryota > Viridiplantae > Streptophyta > Pinopsida > Pinales > Pinaceae > Pinus > Pinus albicaulis. The sequence continues at coordinate 2,004,090,175 of CM076575.1, read as the reverse complement.
AGAAGTGTTGGAAGTTCCATCCAGAGCTTAACCTAAAGAATAAAAAGAAAGACAATAAAAAGAAGAATCTCATGGCCACTGATTCGAGCAACCAAGTTGAAAGCAACTAGGACGTGGATGAGAAGATCGTATGTACATCAGTGCAGAAGGAGGTGAGTTTGAGTAGCCTTCAACGATAAGACGAGAAGAAATGACTAGACTCTTCCATATAAAGATACAAGTCAAGAAGACCAAGATTGATGTGTTGTTTGACTCAAGATCGCAGGCATATATTATTGCAGTAGAGCTGGTCAAGAAGTTAGCGTTAGAAGTTCGTGATCATCCAAGCCCATATCCACTGGGATGGGTAAATAAGGATGCGGAATTGAACGTAACAAAACAATGCAAAATTAAATTTTCTATTAGTGTTGATTTTATTGATGAAGTCGAACTAGATGTGGCTCCCCTTAAGGTATGCGGAGTCGCGTATAGGAGTCCCTACATGTACATGCGAGATGCAATATTCAAGCAGAGATCTAACTAGTATCGGCTCATCAAGGATGGAAAATTGTTCACCATCAACGCGCACAAAGGCAAGTTAAAATTTTCGCTGGTAAGTGCGAACCAAGCCAAGAAATTGATCAGTTCCAGCAAGAAGTATGTTTTATTGTTTTTAAGAGAATATTAGTTTGCAGAAGAGACAGTAAGAGGCAAAGCATCCCTAGAGGATTGTACTAAGAAATAAAAACAACAACTGAAAGAGTTGCTACAGGCATACAGGGATGTGTTCAGGGAGCCTAAAGGGTTACCACCTAAGAGGAAAGAGGAGCACAATATCTAGCTATTGTTGGACTCCTCATTGCCAAACATTGGGTTGTACAAGCAGAATGTTATAGGAGAAAGTGAGGTGAAGAAACAATTGCAACAACTACTAGAACAGGGTGTCATTCGACCGAGTACATCACCATGTGGCTCACCCATCATCATTATGCCAAAGAAGGATGGGACTTGGAAAATGTGTATAGATTACAGGGAATTGAACAAGATCACACTCAAGAACAATACCCCTTTCCCAGGATCCATGATCCGTTGGATCAATTGTAGCAAACGAAATACTAAACCAAGCTAGACTTAAAGTTTGGATATCACCAAGTTCGAGTCAAAGAAGAAGATACCTGGAAGACTGCCTTCAAAACTAGGCAAGGTTTATATGAGTGGTTAGTCATGCAATTTGGGCTATGCAATGCACCAACTACGTTTATGAGATTAATGAATGATGTAATGTAGCCTTTTATAGACTCATTTGTTATTGTCTATTTGGATGAGATACTGGTATATAGTGCTACCTGGGAGGAGCACATCTCACATTTGATGCAGGTGTTGGAGACATTAAAGAAGCACCAGTTGCTAGCAAATCTCAAGAAGTGTGAGTTTTCACACCAGTATTTGGTGTATCTGGGATATGTGATAGTTGGAGGAGAGTTGACGATAGATCCTGCCAAGATGGAGGCCATTATGAAATGGAAGGTGGCTATTAACTTTCCTTTAGGAATTCATAGCCTCATTTTCAGTAGTAGCAGCGCCACTTCACACTATAACAACAAGTGGAAAGAGTTTCCAGTGGAGAAAGGGTCAACAGAGGGCCTTCAAGGAGCTAAAGAAGAAGATCAGTCAAGTGCCAGTTTTGGTATTAAAAAACTTGCAACAACCCTTTGAAGTGGAGACAAATTCAAGTGGGTATGTTATGGGAGGAGTCTTGATGAAGGGAGGAAGGTTTGTATGCTACCATTTTGAAGTATTTCATGGGACAGTTCTTAACTACCCTACCTACAACAAAAATCTCTATGCCCTAGTGCAAGCTGTGAAGAAGTGAAAGCACTATCTGATGGGAAAGGAGACAATAATCCACACAAATCACCAACCACTATAGTACCTACAAGCCTAGAGTAAGTTGCAACAAACCAGGCATTACAAGCAGATGGGGTTTCTACAATAGATTCATTTAGTGATTAAGTACAAGAAGGGTAGCACAAATAAGTAGGCCAACGTGTTTTCAAGGCCACCCACATCAAAGATCACAGCTTTGGGAACTCTAATGCACATCGATCCATTCACCCATGATGCATACATAGAGGCATATTTAGAGGATGGAAGACTTCAAGGAGGTGTATAAGTAGTTGCAGTGTTAGAGTCATGTGCAAAATGGTGAAAACACCATTGACTACCATCCCCAGGATGGGTTATTCTACAGGCTGGATAAGTTATGTGTTCCTAAAGGTGAGCGATTGTAGCTAATTAGAGAGGCTCACACCTCCAAGGTTGTAGGGCACTTTGGTGTAGGGAAGATCATGGCCAACTTGCATAGGTATGTGTATTGGCCCATGATGGAAGAGCAGGTAACTAGGTTCATAAGAGGATGCATGATTTGTTGTACCAACAACCTTAGCAACAGGAAACATGGTCTATATCATCCCTTTCCTGTACCCACTCATCCTTAGGAAAACATTTTTATGGACTTTGTGGGAGGTTTACCTATAACCAGGAAGGGACATGACTACCTATTCATGGTAGTTGAAAGGTTCAGCAAGATGTCTGTTCAGATTCTCTCTAAAAAGACCATGAGTGGGTGAGAAGCAGCAAACTTGTTCTTTGGACAGGTTTCGGTGCACTTTGGGATACCAAGGAGCATCGTTTCAGACAAGGACACAAGATTTCTTAGTGCATTCTGGACTACAATGTGGGAGGAGATGGACACAAAGTTGAAGAGATCTATAGCATTCCATCCATGGACTGATGGGTAGACAAAAGTAGTCAACAGGACTTTGGTGCAGCTTCAGAGGGGATACAACCAAAAGCATCTGAAGACTTGGGATGAAAATATGGTATATATACAACATTCTTACAATAGAGAAATCCACATTTCTACATGAAAGTCCCCATTTGAAATTTGTTTTGGATATTTTCCACCTTCACCTTTGGAAATTACATATGAGCAACAAGGAGTGAGGGAAGACCTTACAGGAGATTCCTTGAGAGCTGAAAAAATTATAGAGATAGATCCATATACAAGTACAAGAGACACTGTAGAAGTCACAGGAGAAATATAAGACCAGGCATGGTCAGCATAGAACAGAGAAATCATTCAAGGTGGGAGACAGAGTATGGCTATAATTGAACAAGGAGAGGCTACAGGGGCCTAGTAAGAAAATCAAGGCTCTAAGGTATGTACCCTTCGAAATAATGGAAAAGGTGGGTGATAATGCCTATTGACTCCATTTACAACCATAATATGTGCGTTTACTCAATTATGAATGTAGAGAATCTGAAACTCTATAAGTCTTCCATGCTAGATCAGGAAGAGGAATAGGTCCTACCTTTTGTGGAGGATTTGGCACCAGATGCTCAGGCAGAGTTGACAAAAGATACAGTTTTGCAAAATACATCTAAAACTACAAGGCAACATCATGACCTTTGGTTGATTGGGTTGAAAGGTCAAAATCCAGGAAAAGCTAAATGGTACACCCAAGAGAAGGTGGAGGAAAAATTTTGCTCACCTCATTTAGTAGAATCTTCTGGGGACCAAAAGCCTCCCAAAATGGGGAGGTGTGATCAGGATTGGATCATTATATTTTTTTTAATCCATCTCGATTCTTTCAGAGTGGAAAAAGTGGAGGAATCATCTCACAAGAACCTTTTTACCGACGGGACCCAATCTGGCAAATTAGGGTTTGAAAACTTCCAAGAGCGTTTTGAGGCATCAAACGATTCTTTTTGGGGCTAAAACTTTACCTCTTTAGTGCAACACCTTTTTTCCTATTCTACATATAGAGACCTTTCCAACGACGCAAGAATCACGTCAATAAGAGTCTATATGTGAAAGTTCTGCCACTCAGAATTTGACCTTCCTATTTTCACCACCATAGTTCGAGAGGATGCCACGTCCACCCTCATTATTCATGAAAAAAGGGCTAGCCACATAATTATGATGTAGAAGACTTTGGAAGAGTATAAATTGTAACTCTGGTTAAGAGATAGTCAAACCTAACTACTAGTAGGCTATCGGGTTGTGTTATAACTGGGCCAATAGGAGGAAAAGGGGTTCCATTCTTTTGAGTGCATTTGTTCCATAACTGAGGGAAAGGAGATAGAGCACACATGGAGGTTTTGTGCACTATAATAGCCCACAGGCCACAGGCCATACTTCTTTATACTTGTAGAAATTTTCTATTCAGAGAAAGAGAGCAGAGTGGCCTCACCTTCCAGCTCCATTTTCCTCCCAAAAGGGTTTCCCAGGTCATATCATGTGTCAAACATGTTTGTGATATTTTATTTCAACATTCTCTATTTTCTACATAATTTTAATTTGCATGCATACTCTATTAACAATAATCTACATATCTATAAATTTAAAGAGATAAAAAACTGTAATAGTGTATATTTTGGAAATTTTCAGTATAATTTTATCAGATTTGTTGTGACAAACTATCCAATGGAATATCCATGGTAATTTATGGATCAATCTATCATTTGTGAGGGTATGGAATTGGTATTTAATGAAGAGCACCAACCCATTACAACTTTCTTGGTGGAAAACTTTGTAGGGATGGCTTCCACCCACTTGTGAAATTATTTTTTGCTGTCAAGATCCATGAGTAGCCATTACTTGAATTATCTTTAAACTGTCCTATAAAATCAAGGCCCCAATGTTGAAAGGGAGCCTCAACCACCACTGGTTGCAAAGGTAATGCGGCCAACTTTTGTTTCCCTATGAACATCTAGCAAGCCTAGCATCCCCTCACAAATTCATGCACATTTAAAAACAAAGTGGGCCAGTAATATTCGTCTTTAAGGATCTTGTGGGCCATAGTTTTAGCTACATAGTGGCCCCCACAAAATCCTGCATGGAATTCTAAAATAACTCTTTTGGCTTCATCTTCATCAACACATTGAAGCACAAGCCCTTCTGGATTTCTCCATCCCAGCCCCTCATGGATGATGCAATACTTTGAAGCCTTTAACCTTAAAGCCCTTCTCTTATGACCAACTAAGTGACTTAGGCAAGTAAGGTTCTGCAAATAATAGATAATGTCCCCATACCACTCCAATTGTTCTAATCTCTAAAGCTTTGTTGAAATTGTCGGACCTAATGAAGTGTTCCAGCAAACCATTCCCAAGGCTTTCTTCTCGTTTCCTTCTGTGAGCATTTCAACCAAACCTTGACCCTTGATTAATTTGGTGGGCATAATCTCCAAATTATATTCTTGTATCTTTGTGACCCACCTAACCCTGGTACCCAAGCAATCTATTTGTGTTAAAATATCCTTCACTGTCGAATGTTGAACAAGAGCTATGACCTTTAAATACTTCATGTTACCCACCACTTGTGGGTGACACCCATAGGAGAAATTTTTCTCCTAGATGGTCCTCAGCCGGTAGCCAACAACCACCAGATAGCTCGATTTTCCACCATCTCTACCACCTGAGCCAACCATTATGGACCCTCGCCCATCTTTTATGATCATATGTTTGAAGGTGGGCCTTCCAACCCCAAAGGTATGGATTTTCATTATGTAGTTGGGTATCTTTCTGTACTTATCATGGACATTTTTGAACATGGATTAGTGGGGGGATTCGGCGGAAAGAATGGGCTTGGTTTGTAATCTTGTTTCCTTGTCCAATTTGGTGGTTAACCTTGTATCCTAGTCCCAGGGGATGGCTATTAGCTTTATGAGTGGCATTTCTTGGGAAATCATGATGTTGGTTGCGTGGTCCCACTCCCTGACATCACATACATCACTCCCCCCCGCTAATTATAACCCCTTTTCACATATTACCCATTCGAGTCCACATTTGTCCATTGGGTCCACAAGGAGTTAGGCTCTCCCCCCCCCTTGTCCACACTTTTGTTCGGTCTTAGAACGATGCCCTGGAGGTTGATGCAGCTAAAAAGAAAGTAAAAAGCATAATTTGGCCACTCTCAACACAAAATGTACCATAAAATACAAAAAATGGCTAGGACATACAAATTTAGCACATGGACAAAAGCCAAACATGAGCTCTACCCCCATCACTATGGCCATCACCCTGGTTCCTAGGGTCCCCTATATTGGCCCCCCGCATCAAGTGTAACAACCCCGAACTGAGCACTCGAATTCACTTGCAGAATTACACAGAAATGTAATAATTATTATTTATTAAAAAAATACTTGATGATGATACAATTCCTTCGTGGCGGTGTAACTATATAGGCATTGACTAGCCATGAAGTTGAACAGACACCTTGTTTGACTACAAACTTTCATAACTAATGTATAATTAATAATTGATTAAATAATAATTAAATAATTGAATTAATAAATAATTTATTATTATCTGTATTTATTATTTTTTATTTAATAATATATATTTTTATGTGAATTTTTATTCATAACATTGCCCCACCCTTGAAGATTGCTTTGTCCTCAAAGCATAGGTAACAAGGGGTATTGTAGTCAAAACTTCTTTGTTTCCCATGACGAATCTTCTTCTGGAAGTTTTTTCCACTTGATCAAGTATTCTCTTACAGTTTTGGAATGCAATACCTTCTCTCAGGTTGCAAGGATATCTTCGAGGTCTGGGATAATCCTTCCTTCTTCATCGACTTCAAGTATCTTGGTTTGAGCTGATTGATTTTGACCTAGTACCTTTTTGAGACATGAAACATGGAATACATTGTGGATTTGACAGTTATCTAGCAATTTGAATCCATGAGAAACGTCATTGATCTTCTTAATTATTTGGAAAGGACCATAGAATTTTGGAACCAACTTGTTCTTTCCTTGTTGTTTCAAGGATAACTGCTTGTAAGTTTGTAGTCTTACGAAGACCCAGTCTCCTTCTTTGAATTCTCTTTCTGAACGGCGTTGGTCAGCTTGTTGTTTCATTCGATTGCTAGGGGTTGCTAAGTTTTCCTTTAATGTCTGGATAATTTTTTGTCATTCTTCTTATTGGTTCTTCATTGTTTGAACCTTGGAGTTATTTAATACAAAATCCTTCCATTTTGAGGGTTCATAACAATACAAGGCTTGGAAAGGAATCATTTTGGTTGAGGTGTGATAGGTGGTATTGTACCACCATTCTGCTAGATGCAACCATTGTGACCATTTGTTTTGCTTATCAGATATGAAGCATCATAGATATGTTTTTAAACACTTATTTACTATTTCTATTTGACCATTTGTTTGCGGATGATAGGATGAACTTATGTTAAGGTTTATTCCAGCCTGATTGCAAAAATGCTTCCGGAAATTTCCCTTAAATCTTACATCTTTATCACTAACAATGACTTTAGGTAGACCATGTAGCTTGTAGATGTTTTTGCAAAATACTTCTGCAATTTGCTTGGTTGAGTCTGTGACTCTGCTTTCTTGACTGCCATGAAATGTATGTATTTAGTGAGTCTATCTACTACAACAAATATCTTGTCCTTACCATCAGACATCGGTAAACCATCGATGAAATCCATTGAAATTTCCTCCCATTTCTGATTTGGAATATGTAAGGGGTGTAACAATCTAGGAGTTGAGACGTTTTCACTTTTATTCCTCTAATAGATGTCGCACTTAATGACATATTTATAAATTTCCTTACTCATTCCCTTCTATTAGAATGATTGATGTGTGTTGTAGTATGTTTTGAAGAACCCAACATGCCCAGCTACAGGAGAATTGTGTGATTCTTTTAGAGCCTTTATTTTAAATTTGGATGAAGTAATTAGATAAATTCTACCCTTATACCATAGTATGTCATTTTTCCATTCAAAGTTGGGATGTTGATTGATGTTTTCGATTATTGAACAAGAGTTTGGATCCTTGGCATATTCAGTCTAAATCTCATCCAACCAATTAGGAACTACTACCAATGCGCAACACGTTCTAGTGTCTTCCTCTTTTCGTGAGAGAGTGTCGACAACAACATTATCTTTTCCCTTTTTGTGTAAAATTTCCATGTCAAATGCGGCCTTCCCTTTTTGTGTAAAATTTCCATGTCAAATGCGGCCAGTTTCTCTATCCACTTCTGCTGTTCTTTTGATAAGGTCTTATGTTGTAACAGGAATTGAACACTGTTGTGATCTGTGTGAATTGAGAATTTTCTTCCTAATAAGTATTAACGGCACTTGCTTAACACATGAATAATGGCCAACATCTCCTTGTGGTTGGTAGACTTCAAGTTTTCCCTTTTATTAAGCTTTTGACTTTCGTAAGCTATGGGGCGACTATCTTGCATTAGTACTGCTCCAATCCCAAATCCTAAAGCGTCGCATTCTACCACAAAAGGTTTAGAGAAATTTGGGGTTGTTAATACCGAGGTAGATGTTATTATCTCCTTTAGGGATTAAAAGCATTTATTACGCCTTTCTCTTGTTGTTATAGCATCATTTATCACCTTCATATGATTCATGATTGCTTTTATGGCTTTGGGCACCCATTCCTACAGACTTGGACAAAATTCACTAAAAAACAGTGTTAAATTCCCCATACGCGGTTATGCCCAGACTTTTCCGCGTGTATACGCGAGTCCACATGTACTTTCCCGCATATGCCATTAAAATCATTAAAAAATATATTAAAATTCCCTATTTTCGAGCTGGGTTGATGGTTACTCTGGTAGTTCAACCACCCTAGCACGTGGCCAACTGTTTCCAACTGTTGAAACTACTTTGAGGGAGTATAAAAGCCCCTCATGTGCATGGCCTAAGGGAGAGAGAAATCATTGATATTATACTCTATTGGATTCCCAGTTCAAGTCTGATTCCCCGTGCCTCCTGCACTTTCCCAGTTCATTACAGGAAACCCTTGTTTCCTGGAGATGCTCATCTTCCTATATGTCATCTCGTATGCACCAGTTTGGAAAGAATCTTAGCGAGGCAAGGGCGGGACGGATCCGGACGACGGTCTGCTCGAAGATCGTGGAAGGATTCAGGTGATCTCTCCACTCGTTATTTCTGTACATGCTATTTATAATACAGAAGAACCATCTTGTTCCCGAAATATACGTGTTAGTGTCCGCTTGCATATATGAGAATATTCTTATTTAAGCATTTATTATGGTTTATCTAATGTTTCATAAGGATTTCACTAACATTTAGAGTAGATATATGTTGTACAACCAGGTCTTCGTGCTTGTTTCTTCTTGTCTTTCAGGTTAAGAAGGAAGAAGGGTTGCTAGGGGTTTGGACCCCGCGGGATCTGCTTCAACCGTAGGACCTACGGGTAAGTTCCTCGATCTGCTCTATTTAGTTTTTCATGAACACGTATGGTTGTGTGAGTCCTTCTTGAGTAGCATGCCCTGCTCTGTGGAGGTTGTAACCCAACAAACCTCTAGGGTGATTTCCCTCGAAACAGAACTGGTGACTCCACTGGGGATCGCATTCTTGTGATTCCCCTGTTGGGTGGTTTCAGCTGTTTGATAGGTTTCCAACAGTTTTAACTTTTATTTCCAGTCCAGTTTACTCTTTCTCAGTCAGACTGAAGTCCTGGTTTCTTATCCAGGCTTGATCCTTTTTGTTTTTCATTATCTACCTTTATATACGCGGGTTTGTCTGCACACAGTCGCGTATACACGCATTTTTTGTTAAAGGGAGTCGCGTATACGCGGGTTTCCTTTAGCACAGTCGCGTATGCACGCTTGTTGCTAAACTGTAAAGTTGCGTATACCTAGGTAGATTTTGAAATTTTGGATTTCTTGGCTTTTTAGTCCTTTCTGTCTGTGGAGACCTGTTCCTGCAGTGTCTTTGTACCCTCTGGATTGTGAAGAAAGTGGTCTTTGGTATTTTCTCTCTCTTGTTTGATTGAAAACTAGTCTTTTTGGCAAAGTATTGTTTCTTGTGCTGGCATTTCTGGTTCGAGTACCAAGATCTCTTTCTGGGGATTCTTGGTTGTTCTGCTTCATCAGAACAGAGAGCTCCTGCTCATTTACTCTTTCCTATCTTTGTGTTTTGCTTTGCACTACGATTTTTTCCCGTTTCTTGGTTGGTTTTCTTGAGTTCAGTCGGCTAGGTCTTGTTGCAACTTTTGAAGAGTCTTTCTTGGTTCTTTGAAGTTTTTGTTTGCGGCAAGGTTGTACTATTCTTCTAGGCTGAGTGGCTGAGTTTTCTTGTCTTCTTTTGCTCATATTGATCTTGCTACTAGTTAGCCCTATAAGATTTGGAGCATTTTTGAAGTTTTTGCTTGAAATTCAGTGTTGATTGGCTTGGGATTTTATAGTTTCACTTGGTCTTTTCGAACTCTTTTATAAAACTCAAAAGCTCAAAAAACATTTTGCTTTGTTGTTTGCTTTTGTTTTTGCATTTTTGTTTTCGTTTCTTTGTATCTTTTGAAGCTTTGTTGAGGTTTCTTGCCTTTGGATTTTGACTCGATTTTGGAAAGGAATTGTCATCGATTTCTTCCCTTGGTTTTTAAGTTTTTGGTGTCTTTATATTAAGAGTTCTTGCTTTCGGGAACTAGCTTTCTGGACAACCAAAAAGAGTTAAAACTGAAGGAATTTTGGGAAATTTCACTCTGCTTTTGGAGATTTTGCATCTTAGAATTTGCATGCTTGTGATGATTTGCATCAAGCGCACTTAAGCATTTAGTCATTTTCATAGTTTTTGTGAGTGTGAGTTTGTTATCTGAAAAGAAAAATACAATTTTTAATCTCGTAGAACCTGTATAGAAGTTGCTTTTCATCGAAAGACAATAACTGCATTTGCATGTAGTTTGGTTTTTATTAATTTCTTTTTTGCGTCAAAACACCATAAGTTTCATCTCCGTATCCCTTTGACTTAACATAACAGCCGATTAAAATAAGCGATATAATTTAAAATCAACTAGCAAGTTTTCTAAGTGTCATACACCAAATAGCTAGGTTGTAGGGCCTTGGATTAGGTGAGTGGAGAGTTAACTCTCCAAGGCCGCTCAAACAAAAAATAGAAGTTGATTAATTGAGCGAAATCCAACTCCATTAGGTGGACTGGGAAAGCTCTCCTCCAGAGAGTCAAGCGCGAGGGGAAGTGAAGGCTGAGAAGAGGGATACCCCCTCTCCGATTAGCTGAATCTGACCTCAAGACCGTTCCGCCTGGCTTCTGATACGGATTGGTGCCCATAGTTGCCACTCCTAGGTTCCACACAGGTGACTGCGGGGGGGAATACCCGTGGTACCTGAGGCAGACGTCGCATCACTTTCAGCAGTACTTCTGGGGGGTGCCCTTGCGAAGCTTGGGTGTTTGAGCCGGCAAAGGCTGTCGTTAGGAGGTTTCCAAGGCGAATCGTTTCTCGGGAGCACCTTCGCTTAGTAGGCCTGGGCCGTAATTATCCCGCATCGGTTTCGGAGGTACTATATTTTCGCTTTCCGTAAATATCATTCCGGTCCTCATCAATTCGGAGCGGAAATATTTGAAGGCCGCTGCTTGATTGTATCTCGTGTGATTTTTCTTTTTAGTGAGTGCCTTTTCGCTTCCTAGCTTGCCTAACTTTACACTTTTTTTTGAGTCTAATTAAAATTTTTTTCTGTATTTATCGTTACTTCGTCTCTTCGTCGATCGAGGAGAATCCGGGGGTTATCTCCCGAGAGTCTAGAGCCTTCTTCGAGAAGGCGTAGGAGTGATTTAGCAGGTGGTTACCACCCTGTGACGTCTGACGCAGTGGAGAGAGATCCTCCACAAGGGTCTGAAGGTTTCATAACTGATTCCGGTGTTGGTTCCGAGAGGATCGTTCCGGTCACCTCGCGATTTTTATTTCCTCAGGAAGAAGATTTTCAAATTGAGGAATTACCTGAACCTCCTGTGTCAGGTCCATCTCCCCTTCCTCCTGATTATCCGTTCGTTTTTCAATACATCGGACCTGAGTCAGAGAGACCAGAAGATCCTCCGTATTATTCATACCTTTCGATGGCCACGATTGGGAACGTGGCTTCTGCTGTGAGTGATGCAGGCATTCAAACTCCTGCTTCTGTTGAAGGAGGGGGCACTATTGCTTTATCTTTGATTTCTTCTAGTGCTGCTATGTTTGGCTCTGGTTTCACCCAAGCACATGCTTCTCATTCTGGTCCCTTCTGTTTCGGAATGCCCACTAGTGGGATTCCCTCTTTCTTCGTCGTCGTAGTCGATTCACACCCATGTAAGTTCTCTGCGGGCTATGGGATCAAATTTTCTTCAAGGGTTCCCCTTCGGAACTGGACACATTCCTAGTTCGAATCCTTCTCTAGGGTCCTTTCTGTTTACTTCACAGACCCAGAGTTTCAACCCTTGGTCTTGAGGTCAAAGTTCGACTACTTTTACAGGTTGGAACCCTGTATTCACTACAGCGGGGGCAGGGAATCATTTTTACGTAGGTCATCAAGGGAATGCTTCTTTCCCTTCGTCGAGTGCTTTCCAGACCTTTTATCCTCTTTCTAATGCCTGGAACCCCTATCAGGGGCTTTCCTCTTCATTTAATACTTCAGCGGGGGGAACTGGTCTGGGCTTTGGTAACTCGGCATGCGGAGGAGGTTCTTCTCCTTTTTCTACGAGTTCTTTCTGGCAACACGGTGCCTCATCAAATCCAGGGTATTCTTTTCAAAATGTTGGGAATCCATCCCATCAAGGATGGAATCCTCAGGCTCCGCCTCGATTACCTTTTCTGGCAACTTTAAACTTGCTAGATCTGTCGAAATTGACTAATGATCCGATTCGGTACGGTCCAGGGTGGCCTCCGGTCCCGACCAAACTTCCTTCAGACATTCCAAAGTTTGAAGGGAAGAATGGAGAGGATCCGGCTGACCACATCACCACTTTCCATTTATGGTGTTCTTCTAACTCCCTGATCGACGATTCGATTAGGTTGAGATTGTTTCAACGCACCCTAACTGGAAACGCTGCCAAATGGTATATTGAGCTAACTGGGGGCAGTTTTTCTACATTTGGAGAACTGGCTGTTACATTTCTAAACCATTTTCAGTTGCCTGTCCGATATGAGGTTGGGACTGAACTCCTAGCTAATTTTAAGCAGGACGAGGCAACCCACATTTCTGACCACATTCAGGAATGGAGGAGAAGAAAGAGGCTTATTAAAGCTCATATTCCAGGAGAATTCCTTCTGGAATGGTTTCTGAAATCTCTGCAGTCAGACATTTCTAAAGATGTATCCCTATCTGGGGTATTTTCTGAGGAGCAGGCCATTTTTAGGGCCCAGCAGCTAGAACTGATCTATTCTCAGTCTGGGGTCCTCTATAAATATTTTCCCAATGCTCCTCGCTCCAAATTAGATTTATCCAAAACTAAGCCTGGTCCGCATGGTGATGGACTTATCGGGTCGATCAATAGTGGTGTAGCCAGCCTGCTTACTCAACTGCAGCAGTTGTCTTTGCAATCTGCTCCTTCTGGTTAGGCTGTGCCTGCTGAGTCATCGCCTTCCCAATATTTGTCCATAAATGCTGTCCAAGCTTCTGATTCCAAAGGAAATCAACAATCCGAAGGGAAGAAGAAGGGACGAAATAATAAGAAAAAGGGCAAGAATGGGAAGGGTAATGCGAATAAAACCAACGAGCATGTTGGTGAGGGTCCAAAGGACAAAAAGAAAGTGAAGTTTCCATGCAAGCTGTGTGCTGGAGACCATCTTACACACCTTTGCCCTAAAATTCAGGATGCACAGCGCTTGTTAGCTCAGCAGGGCTCTTCTAGTTCCCAGGCTATGTTAGCAAACCCTTTTCCCCAAGGGAAATAGTTAGTTTTTGGCGTGAATCAAAATCCTGGGGCTTCCTCTGGGGGCACCGAGGAAGGGGAAATTCCATCGAACATATTCATGATGAGTGCTCACGTGGATGTCGCTACGATATCCCGTGATTATGGCGGAGAAGAGTCTTCGAAAGCTAATGATACTCCTGATGCTACTGAGCCACTTCACATTATAAAGCCTACTGTTCAGTCTATGCCTCGGATGCCCAAAGAGTCTTCTAAGCGATCGACGATTAATCCAAATGCTAGGGCTGCCCAGAACTACTCTATTGTGGAAGATTTGGCGCAGAGTCCTTGTGCTATGTCAGCTTTAGAGGTAATCCAGTCTTGTCCGGCTCAGCGCAGTGCTTTGCTCACTTCCATTGGGGCTATTGATCCAAAAAATTCTCTTCTGATTACTTTTGATATGTCTAATTTTAAGAAGAGACTCCCCCATCATATGGCTTTTCATATTAAATCATCGTATCGGAAGTGCAACATCTTTCGGACGGTTGTTGATGAGGGTGCTTCCACATGCGTGATGTCTCTCACATGTTGGAAGACGATTGGATCTCCCAAAGCTGTTCCATCTACCACTCTTCTGACTGCGTTTGATGGTCATTCTCACAGACCACATGGTATTGTCCCAGCTTTTCCTATCTGTGTTGGGGGAAAAACTGTGAATATAGAGGTTGAGGTAGTGGATGCAAGCTTGGACTACAACCTTCTGTTGGGGAGAAATTGGATTTATGAGATGGATGCCATTACATCCTCATTATTTCGGATTATTTGTTTCCCTCACGAAGGGAGGATTGTTACAGTGGATCAACTGGACTGTCCTCCTGGAGACCCGAATGCGTCTACTGACTCATCTGTTCCTAAGTTGGATAATACTAAGGCGCCTGTTGAGAATTTAGGGGTTGGAATGTATTCTTCCTTGATGGGTACTTTCGATATTCCTCCTCCTACGGTGCATATAAATGCAATTTCATCCTCCAAGGCTCCTCTTCGAAGAGAGTTCTTCAGAACTCATTATTTTTCGGACCCTTGGACCTTACCTTCCCCTACTGCCACATTAGCGGAAGGTCAAGTGGGTGGAATGGAATTTCTGATGTCTGCAGCTGAGATTGCTTATCAGTCTATTGTTGACTCTGCAGAATCTAGTCCAGCTCCTCTTTCACTGGAAGAGTTGGATGGATATGTGGCTCCGGCTTGGACACTTAGTTCTTCTTCTGCCCAGGATTGCCTTGATACCACTCTTCCATTTGAAGAGGCCATCCTGGAAGCTATGACTGGTATAGATAGACCGTGGGATGATTTGCATCATCGGTCTTACTTTTTACCTGATTTGAGCGAAAGTGAAACAAGTTTTCCAAGTCCTCAGTCTCCTGGTCCTGTTCACCCAGTCTTGAACCCTTTAGCACCAACACAGGTTTATGCTGAAGGGAACATGGCTGTGATTTCTCCTACTATCCTGGTGAACATTTCCAGGGATCCAAATATTATTGAGAATGTCTTCATCGGAGTTGAATGTTCTCGTGAAGAGATTCAGATTTATACCGAGCTCTTTAAAGAGTATAGGGATGTATTTGCTTGGTCTTATGAGGAAATGCCTGGTATAGATCCATCTATTGTCTAGCATGAGATCAAGACTTACAAAAAAGCTAAGCCTGTGAGGAAAAAACTTCGTCCGGTCAATCCTAGGAAGGCAGAAGCTATCAAAGCTGAGGTGGAGAAGTTGCTTAAGGTGGGATTCATTTTCCCTGTTCCTTTGACTGAATGGGTTTCAAACCCTGTTCCCGTAGATAAAAAACAAGGAACGATTCGAGTTTGCATTGATTTCAGAGACCTTAATAAAGAATGTCCTAAAGATAATTACCCCACACCATTCATCGATCAGATCATTGATGAGTGTGCTGGTAATGAGATTTTCTCCTTCATGGACGATTTCTCCGGATATAATCAGATTACTATCCATCCTGAAGATCAACATAAGACTGCCTTTATTTGTCCCTGGGGTACTTTTGCATACAAGAAGATGCCTTTTGGTCTTAAAAATTTTGGGGCTACATTTCAGCGAGCCATGTCATATGCCTTCCATGACATCAAAAATATTATCGAGGCGTATTTGGATGATTTAGCTACTCATTCTCGAAATAGGATGGATCATCCTGCTCACCTCCGGCAAATATTTGAACGATGTCGTTTCTATAAGATTAGGTTGAATCCGAACAAGTGCATTTTCGCGGTTACATCCGGTCGATTATTGGGATTCATTGTGTCTAGGGAAGGGATTAGGGTAGATCCTTTCAAGGTTGAGGCAATACTTCGGTTGCCTCCCCCGTCTTCTATTCGTCAACTTCAAAGTCTACAAGGAAATTCTAATTTTCTTCGGAGATTTATCGTAAATTATGCTGAAGTTATCAAGGGATTTATGAGATTGTTGAAGAAGGGAGTTCCATTTCTTTGGGATGACTTTGCTCAACACTCATTCGATGCTTTGAAGAAAGCATTGAACTCTTCTCCTTTATTGAGTCCACCTGATTATAGCAGGGATTTCCTTTTGTATCTGGCAGCAGCAGAATCTACCATTGGTATGGTTCTGGTTTAGGAGGATGATGCTCTTGCAGAGCATGTTATTTACTATCTTAGTTGAGGATTGGTAGGACCTGAACTCCGGTAGAATCCGATAGAAAATTTAGCTTTAGCAGCAGTTCATGCTGTGCAGCGACTCCGGCATTACATTATTCTACGGAAAACTTATGTTTTGGCAGCAACCAATCCATTTCAGTTTGTCCTCAGTAGGCGAGTGATTTGGGGCAAATACAATATATGGATTGTGATTTTGCAGGAATTTGATCTTGAGTTTATGTCTGCCAAGTCCAAGAAATCATTGGTTTTCACGGAATTGATCTCCGAGTTGCCCTGTGGGGAAGAGATGATCTATGATGAATCCTTTCTGGATGAACATTTGTTTCTTATCTCTTCACAGGATCCTTGGTATGGAGATATCATCGTGTATCTTCAGACTGTGAAGTTTCTCTCTACTTTTTCGAAAGATGAGCATCGTAAGTTGCGTCACTTGGCCAAGAATTATTTGATTATTGGTGATGATTTATACCGTCGAGGGGTTGATTCAATCGTGAGACGCTGCTTAACTCTCGAAGAAGCTGAGGCTGTGCTGAATGATTCCCACAGCTTGTGGTGGTCATTTATCTGGGCTTGCTACAACCCAAAATATTTTGCGTGTTGGGTACTTTTGGCCTTCGATTTTCAAAGATTGTATGGAGTCGGTCAAAAAGTGTCATCTGTGTCAAGTCTATACTCGAAAAATGCGCGCTCATCCAGCTATGATTTTTCCAGTCATTACTGTCGGTCCCTTTACAAAGTGGGGTATTGATTATACTACTTGTAACCCATCTTCGGCTAAAGGTCACAAGTACATTATTGTAGCAGTAGACTACTTTACGAAGTGGGTCGAGGCTATGCCTACTTTTGGGAATGATGGTGAGACTGCAACTCTTTTTCTTTTAAACCAGGTTATTGCTCGTTTTGGTATTCCTAGAGAGATTGTCACTGATCATGGTAGTCATTTTCAGAATAGCATGATGGCTAAGTTGGCTCTCAAATTGGGTTTCCGGCAGGAGCATTCATCTCTGTATTATCCTCAAGCCAATGGGCAAGTGGAAGTCGTGAATAAATCCTTGAATACAATTCTTCAAAGGACAATTGATAAAGCTAGATCCAACTGGCATATTATGCTATATCCTGCACTTTGGGCATACAGGACGTTAGTGAAAACTGCGACTGGTTTTACTCCGTTTCAGCTAGTGCACGGGTTGGAATACGTATTTCTCATTGAATGCGAGATTCCTTCTCTTAAATTAGCTATTGAACTTCTTCCTGACACTTCTAGTCTTGAAGAATGGCTCCTTCATCTGGAACATCTCGATGAGCAGTGTCGGGATGCCGCCACGATGAATGAAGCACATAAAAACCGAGTTAAAGCTCAGTACGATAAGGCAGTCAAACCCAGGGTTTTTTCGGAAGGTGACCTTGTTTTGGTCTATGCCCAAGAAAAAGATGCCCTGGGGGCAGGAAAGTTTAAGTCTATGTGGTATGCCCCCTTCATCGTTAAAAAATTCCTTCAGAAAGGAGCATATACCTTGGTTGATTTTGAAGGGAACGAGTTGTTGGAGCCCCGAAATGGGCTCTATTTGAAGAAGTATTATGCCTAGGCTTCGGCCTGGCATGTTGCTTTTGTATATAGTAGTTTTTGCTTTGTACATATCTGGTTGATTTTCGATTTTTGATGAGATGGTGATGTTTTTGATCTGCTTTCGCAGGTTGTGTTGGATGTCATGAGTCATTTTGGTTTCGCCGATGGTGCTAGTAGACACACCCGGAACTTAGCTTCCGTGGCTTGGGTACTTCATTATCCATCCGGTCAGCTGTTAGTATCAAGAGGGGTCTGCATTGGTCCTGCTTCCAATAACATAGCAGAATACACTGCAATTGTTTATCTACTCTCGGAGGCAATATCTTTGGGTGTTCATTCGTTGGTAGTTTTCTTGGACTCTTAGCTGGTGGTGTCGTAGTTGAACAATACTTATCGGGTTCGAAATCCATTTTTACTCCGGTTTTTCTTGAGGGTACATTTGTTACAAAGATCATTTCAATTTTTAACTTTCATTCATATTCCCCGAGCTGACAATTGGCTAGCAGACTCATTAGCTAATCAAGCACTGGATTGGCATATTAATCATTCCATACAATAAAATTTAATCATCAAAAACATCATACATTTTGGTACATTTATCACATCACATCAAACATCGATGTATATATATCATCAGAGTGTTCAAAAAATTTACAAAATTTGGATCCATAAAATTCATACAAAAATTGGGCTTATGCCCGATCATGTTCAGTCTCAAATAATATACAGTCATCTGATACATCATATCTATCTACTCCTGAGGTCCCTGCCCAGAAGTTGTGTTCCTATAGAACACAACCGCGGTGGCAACTCGGTGGAATAACCGTACCCAGTCTCGGGGCACTCCTACCACCCGTCTCTGGATGGCTTCCGGCAGATCTTCCACTGCAGCCATAGGTACTTGGTGGGTTAATCCCTCCAAGTTCCTCTATACAGCTTGGAGGGTCCTATCTGAATCCACTGTATCCGCTTCGCCTTGGTGACACTTGTGTCACGGGAAACCCTCAGGTCGAACTGGTCCAATATCTGTATCATGATCATTTTTAAATTCATTATGAATCCAATCAAAAACATGTTTGTTTTCCATTTTTTCATACATATTTGAAAAAATCCAAAAAATTATATAAGTCAAAAAATTGCAAACTTACAGACTGCGCCCCATTCCGCGCCCGATGGAAGGACAAGATCTAGATTGCCACGAAAGTCCATCTCGGCATAGGGATAGTCGTCCACAGTGATGATTTGTTCTCCCCACCAAAGGAAGAACTCATCATCCCAAGTGGTCCGGGGAACTTCACTTCCTCCCAATCTCTTCATCATGTCTGCCCAGCGGGAAATTCTTGGGTCTCTCGGGTTGCTGATGGTAGAGATCACTCTGGGTCTCAATGATGGTATCTTCTCAAAGAAGAATGTCATCAAAATTGTACCGTATCCAAAAATTTTTGTCTTTGCCTTTCGGATAGAAGTCAATTGTTGCTTCATGTTCATCAGTAGAGCTGTACACCAATCATATAAATGAGTTAAGCATTCCACTGTTATACTCATTTGCGTCCTGGATGCCTGGTGAAGAGAAGCTGATCCTGCTACTCTCTCGATGGTAAAAAGGAGGATTTTTATGTGTAAGTCTCTTAAATATTTGATTGCAATTTGAGTTCCCACTTTCTTGGAACCCTCTACGCAGTACACGTGGACGTAATCTTCCATGGTTAGCCCTCCCAAGGGCTTCCCGTGCAAGTCTACTGGTTCCCCCCTCCGGGAGAGTCCAGTAATAAAATATATATCTTCCACTTCGACGCGTATAGGCATCTGATCTATAATGAAGCAGTCTTCTTCCGGTTCCCAATAGTTCACGAGCATTTCAAGCAACCAGACATTACTCTTCATATTTGGCATTTTGAAAAACTTGAGCAATCCGCAATTCTGAAGAATATTTAGTGATGCTCGATCTCGCATGACTTCTTGATCAATTTCACTATGTTCACGCTCTCTCCATGATATGGTCATCCTACAAAATTTCAACAATTCCTTCATTAGCTATGCATTTTTCATTTGGGCCTATGCATACGTGACTTTATTTGTGCACAGTCGCGTGTATACGTGACTTTATCATTACCAACCCGCGTATGCGCAAACCTGTGATTTTTAGCAAGAGATTCTATGGTGAAAATTACTAAATTTTAATTTATGAATGGACAAAATGAATAGCAAGGATGATTGATGAGCTTACCTGACAAATTCGGTGCAATTTGACGGTCAGTTGCTCCTGATTTGACGAAAGAAGTTTTTGCTCCAGAGCACTTTTTTCCAAATCAGCAATGTAACAATGAACCAAATATGAGGTAATTTGTCTATTTATGTCCAAAACGTTGAAAATTTTCGCAAAAATTTGTTATGCTTATTTTTTCAATCTATCTTAAGCTGCATAACCTGGATGCTTGGAAGTGCCCAGTTTGGTATGTTTTCAGGTACATTTTGACGAATTTGAGATTTTTCCCAGTTTTTGATCCATGACTACTGACTCGTCATGGCAGGTATATGATCTTCACTGGCATATAGGTTAGGGAAATAACTTTTCGTTGCATCTTGCATACTAGCCTCCACACTGATCACTTGCCATAGGGTCGATCCCATCAGGTCATGACTATTACACCCATTTCACTCGCCGATTATTTAATCATGACTTGATGGTAGAGCCTTCCTTTACATGGGCTTCTTAGTTAGTTCCTCGCTATCACTTGTTTCCCATGCTGTGTTTTCTGTAGGCTCGGGAGTCCCCTTTAGTCCCGCCATGACTTATGTGTTGAAGCTTCATTCTTCTTCTTCCTCACTATCATTTTTCTGGCTATTACCCTAGAGGCTCCCTGGTGTTGTTGAGTTGTATTACTGCATTGCATATTGGCTACTTGTTTATCCTGGCCTTTAGCTGGCTTCATTTTGGACTCAATGTTTAAGCCAACTTTTGACCTTGCCTATCTGTACAAGTTAACCATTGCATGCATTTGGCTATCGCGACTTGACACCCTTTTACCCATGGATGGAACATTCCTCTGAGTATCGCTTACCAGTTTCCGCCACCTTGCATTGAGCATAGGATCGTTCCAATCCCAGGAACTAGTGCATCTGTTTCTTGATACTCGTTCTATCCATTGTACCATAGCATTCTTTTACTCTTTTTCAGGCTTATTATATGAAAAAGACAAAAAAATCAAATATAACAAAAAGAGCGGGAACGGGATGTATCTTCATTGTTTTGATGGCAGTACAAAGTCAGTTTGTCGCCCTTGAACAAAGCACATATAATTATATATATTTCCTTCGTTTGGGATGGTTTTAGTTTTGACCTAGGTTCAGACTTTATCATGTTTCACTTGTCAGCCCTCCCCCAGTTGGTTATCTCTTCCAATCATATGGAGAGTTTGTTCTGCCTCCTGCATAACAGACTTATACAGTGTCACTTTTTTACTGCCATGGTCATCACGAGTCGTGCTTTTGTTCAAGGGAAGTCTAACCAGAATCGGCCATTTTGCGGTGTCTCTTGACTCATTATTCAGTCGGCCTTCCTGGTCTTGTCAGTATCTTGTTCTATCACATCAAATTTTTTGGTCTTCTGCTCGTGCTGGTTTGAGAAGGTCTCCATTGACTTCTTGTTGGTGGGTTTGTCTCTTATCGACTATGAAATATTTCTCTGAGAGCAAACCTAGAGCCGCACCCTGGCCCTATTTCCAACATTGATAGGTGACCTTGTGCTCAGCATTTGATCATCATTATGGGTCTTTGACTGAGTGGTTTCCCCTGTGTTCGACGTCAGCACACATTATCACACTTGGGATTCGTGCAGTACCTTGATTTCCATTTGACCCTATCGGTGGATATCTCGCCTCTGTGTCAACTTTCATTATTGGTTGGTTTAGAGGGTTTCTTTCGTGCACTAGCTTCATCTTGTGCATGTCGGAAACGTACTTCAGTTTTGGTTCCATCACTCTACTTCGTCCGATTCCTTCCAAATCTTGGCCTGCGGGTTACACTCACGCTGGACTGATGTGGGATGCCTTAATGCCTTCCTTCCAGCAGATCTTTTCCCACCGAATCCGACTCATTGCTCTAGGAATAGGATCTAGAGTCTTTTTGTCAGTACCTTAGGGTTTGCAGTCATTAGTGGCAGACTCTTCGCTATCGACAATGGGGATTCGTCATTGCCTCCTGATTGGTAGATTCTTTCAAGTGTTCGACTTCAACTCATTTATTTGCACTTGTTCGATTGTACTGGGGCACCTTGATGCTCATTTTCATTATTGGTGGGTTGTCTCGCGTTGGTTAATGGTATACATCATTGACCAGTAATCCAACGATTTCTCACATGGTCGACTTCAGCTCATTTATTCCCATTGTGTAGAATTGTGCCATAGTGATCGGTGAAGACCTCGGGTTGCATCAGCATTTCTCGGTTCACTTTTGACAGTCCATTTAGTTTCTTGCAGTGATGCCGTTCACCCTTATATGTTGCAGTGTCAGTACAACAACATCCTATATGTTGGCTCCCGAGTTGCGTGATTGTACCGTTTGTTACACCTCTTATGATTTGGTACATGGAGATTCAGTTACTTATATGATCAGACATCCAGTTTTAGCATCATTGATCAGCTTTCTATATATGTGATACTTGGACATTGATTCAGACTTGTACTTTCGGGCCATGCTCAGATGATTCATTGTGTACTTTCAGTTCAACTATACTTGTATACATGTTGGATCTATTCTGTACTTCCATATGATGTATTTTTGACTGAGCATGGGTATTTCCGCCTCAGCATGAGTTGAATATTTTCTTTCATTGGTTTTTGGCAGGATAAAATATGGTGAAGTCCTCTCTTGTCCTTGCGAAGTTATTTCTATGTGCATAATACATTTCGGCCATCATGTACCCCTTCTGACCTCATATATTAGGGGGCATATGTTACAGCATCATTTTTCACCCTCAGGTGATTCATGATTGTCTTTATGGCTTTGGGCACCCATTCCTACAGACTTGAACAAATTCACTAAAAAACAGTGTTAAAATTCCCATACGCAGGTATGCCCAGACTTTTCCACGTGTATACGCGATTCCACATGTACTTTTCTGTGTATGCCATTAAAACCATTAAAAAATATATAAATTCCCTATTTTCGGACTTGGTTGATGGTTACTCTAGTAGTTCAACCACCCCAGTACGTGGCCAACTGTTTCCAACTGACTGAAACTACTTTGAGGGAGTATAAAAGCCCCTCATGTGCATGGCCTAAGGGAGAGAGAAATTTTATAGAAATTAGACTCTGTTGGAATCCCAGTTCAAGTCTGATTCCCCATGCCTCCTGCACTTTCCTAGATTTATACAGGAAACCCTTATTTCCTAGAGATGTTCATCCATTTATATGCCATCTCGAGTGCACAAGTCTTGAAAATTTCTTAGCGAGGCAAGGGCGAGACGAATCCGGACGACGGTCTGTTCGAAGATCGTGGAAGGATTCAGGTGATCTCTCCACTCTTTATTTACGCGCATCTTTTATTCATAATGACGGCCCCATCTTGTTCACCGAACACGTATTTAGTATCTATTTTGTGTATGTGGAAAGATTAGGATTATATTAAGCGGTTATTATCGTTTATATCATATTTCATTAGATTACACTAACGTTTAGGAAAATATATATATGGCACTTCGTTTATTACAGTACACGTTCTTTCTTGTTTTGCGAGGTTGAAGGAGGAAGGAAGGTTCTTGGGGTTTAGA